>JARHVA010001420.1:577500-1177500 GCA_037957365.1 Torreya grandis
GGAATCCCTAGGTACATCAGGGGAAGAGAGCCAATTTGGAATCTAAGAATCCTGGCAATCCTGTTCTGAATGAGTCGAGGAGTATGAAAGAAATAAATGGAAGATTTATCATCATTAATAGTCTGACTAGAAGCTTTCAAGTAGATGTCTAAAGTTCTCTTGAAATTCACTGCCTCACTAATTCTAGCCAAGCCCATCATCCAGTGTCATCCATAAATTAAAGATGAGAATAGGGAGGGAGATCATTGTTCCAGATCCAGCCATAAATAATACCCTGATGCACCTAAGATTTAATAAATCTACCAAGACCCTCCACCATTATAATGAAAAGATAGGGGGATAGAGGGTCCCCTTGCCAAAGTCCTCGAGAAGCACTAAACCAATCTGAAGGTTCCCCATTGATTAGAACAGAGAAGAAGGATGAGGTCACACAACTGAGAACCCAACACACCCATTCCTCTGTAAAGCCAAAGGCCAAGAGAATATTTTGAAGGAACTCCTAGCTCACCCAATCATAAGCTTTAGCCATGTCAAGCTTAATGAACATTGCCTTCTCCTTAGAGGAAGCCATAGAGTGGATAACCTCTGTAGCAATCACGACACCATCCAAGATTTGTCTCCCTTCCACAAAGCCTCCCTACTCAACAAAAATCAAAGTACGAAGGAGAGGTTTGAGTCTCTCAACAATCAACTTGGTTATGATCTTGTAGACAACATTGCATAAAGCAATAGGCCTGAAATGATCCATCCGATTAGCCCCCTCCTTCTTAGGTATGAGAGCCAAAAAAGTAGAATTCAAAGACTTAAGCATTTGTTTGTTCTTGAGAGATTCCTGAACCACCTCAAGGAGATCAACATTTATTATTTCCCAAAATTCTTGAAAGAACTCAATCAGAAATCCATCTGGACCAGGAGCTTTGCCTTTTTTCATACTAAACACAACCTTCTCCAATTTAGGTAAAAAGATTGGACACAAAAGAGCCCTATTCATCTCATCCGAGACCAGGAAAGGAATACAATCCAAAATAGCCCTCTCCTCAGATCTAGCAGCAATATCCTCCCTATTAAAAAGATTGGAAAAATAGTTGACAGCTTCCCTAGGAATTTCACCACAGGATGAGAGTTGCATCCCATCACTCGAGACAAGAGTGGGGATAGAGTTCCCTTGCCTACGGGCCTTAACCAAGTTATGAAAAAAAGTTGTATTCCTATCCCCCTCCTGAAGCCAATCAATACAATATTTTTGCTTCCAAAAAATCTCTTCCCAAAGCTCCCACTCTTCTAAGCCCCTAAGTGCTAAGGACTCAACATTCAAAAGGTCAGAGGACAGCCCATGGTCACAAATTTGATGAGTGACACTATCTAGTTTGGACTGTGCAATAAGCTTCTAAGCATGTAGGTTCCCAAAACATTGTTTATTCCACCTTTTAGGCCTATACTTCACATGTTAGAGCCATTTACTAAAAGTGTACATGGCCCTCCCATGGGCAGGAAGTCCTTTGTACCACCAATCCAGCACAAGGTCTCAAAGAGATTGATCCCATAACCACATCAATTGAAATTTGAAAGAAGGATTTTTAGTGACCCCATAAGAGGAGACACAGAGTTTGATAGGCCAGTGATTAGATCCCCTCCACTCCAAGATTTTAGAGCTGGTAGTCCACCTACTACTCATCCAATAACAAAAAACTAGAAATCTATCGAGCTGTTCTGAGATAGCCTCATCACCACACCTCCTATTATTCCAAGTAAAAACTCCATAGGTTGGCTTCACATCAACAAGGTTAAGGAAACTGATATTATCTCTAATAAAAAGAGAAGAAGGATCAAGCTTGGCTAACCCTCCTCATTTTTCATCCATATTAATAATATCATTAAAGTCACCAACTAAAATCCATGGGAGAAATGGGTCCAGAGACCAGACAAAATTGATATGGTCCCAAAGATGTGTCTTACCTGGGAGATCAGTAGGAGCATAAATATTGGAGAAAAGACATCTTTTGCCAGTTTCAAAATTGGAGGTGACCATAGAGAGGGAAGCCCGACTAGAAACCCACCATAAGGGGGAGACTTTCCTTAGGTTCTAGAAGCAAGCCACCACCCTAGGACTACCCAATGCCCCCACCTCCTGCCAGTAGCTTTGGGGCCAGATACGCTGAGCACAATTATTCAAACCATCCACTAAAAGCTTGGTTTCCTACATAAAGACCACATCTAGATCTTGAGACTCAATTAATTTGTGAACAGCCTTTTGTTTAGGGATGCTATTCAAACCCCTTACATTCCATGATAAAAATATCATTTAGGGGGCTGGGAAAAGTGGGAATTAATGGGTTTCATAGATCCAAACTCAACCAAAGTATCACCCATAATCTTAACATTCTCTTGATCAGTCTTCCTTCTGCTCCTTGACTATTTATCTAGAGGCCCCTTTTTAAAAGATTTTTGTTGCAAGCCTAGGGTAGGAGGAGCCTTAGCACCCTTCACAGGATCCACAGATTCCTTCGTACCTTGGGAACAGAGGGCCAACCCAGCACTACCCACTGGAATATGTGATTCCTAATGGCCACAAATACTTTGAACTGGAGAAGGCAAGTCCAAAACTGACTGACAGACCTCTTAAACCCCTAACAATAAAATTAGCTCCTCCTTCATTACTTCCACCTCCTAATTCTCTACCTAACCCTTAACCCCAGAAGAAATCTCAACTAGCATATGATATTCTTGGATTACACTATCAAGAACCTCAAACCTATTAAATGTGCCATCATTCTATCTATCCATCCAGGTTCTCTTCTTACCTTTGCCTTTATTACAAGATTTAACTGGGATAAATCCCTCCTTATAAACAAGCCCATTAGACATTGGAGCTTTCCCCTTATCCTTCTTAGGAGGTTCAGAGGCAGACAAGGGGGAGGATTTTAGTCTAGGACATCTGTGGTGTAGATGACCATATTCATGGCAAATTCTGCATCTGAATGGAAGGGTTTCATAATCTAGTTGTTGGATCCAGGAGGAAGAACCCAATAAAATTTCCATAGAGTCTGGTAATGGATTATTCAAATCAACTTCAACACAAATACAATCAAAAGAAATTACCTTACGATCTTGAGTTTGTGAAGTCGATCCAACAGGTTTCCCAAGAAGCAAAGAGATTGAGTGGAGGATATCTTCCCTCCAAAATTCCAATGGAAGCCTCAGAAAACAAACCAAAATAGGTACCCACAAAGGGATATATTTAGCAGAGTTGAAACCCATATGGCAAGGCTTGATAAAGAGCCCAACCTGGTTAAAGAAATATGGACCACCTTCAAAATCCCTATTCCTTTTTGACATGCTTGAATAAATAACCAAGAAATAATTATTAGCCGCTAAAAGAATCTCGATATCTCCTTCAGGGTTCCAAACCTAACATGCCTAGGATTCCAACATAGGAAGAGAAAGATGAAGGCACAAAAATTTGAAAATAAGAGCATGCTTGCACCATTAATCAACATCCTTTGAAACCTACTCAAGTTGATAACCAAAACTGGTCTATCTTTTGATCTCTCCAAACATCCATTAATTTTTTTAATTCAAAATGCCCCTTTAGACGAGGAGGTACCTTCTCTAGAAAGAGGAAACTCAGTCTGATCCTTATTACTAGCTTGCTTCAAAGAGGCTGGATCCACCATCTCCAAATCTAGGGAAGAGGCAAAACCCTGATTCTCCATGGCTATATGTGCTCAAACACCAAAGGAAAAAGGGACAGAAGTAAGGCAGTCCACTCAAATGCCCGAACCACCACTCACACCCCATCCAAGCAACCCATGCACCAAATAGTGGCCAAGAACATGCCCAACCATAGAATGGAAGGAGTCAAACCCCTATCTAACCCCCTCCAACCCCCTGTGCACATAGTGAACACCCCCCACGAGCGAAATCCTTCCACTGACGTGCTTTAATGACAGGCACATCTAACAAGTTAGGGCACATGGGCCCTAGCTCACACCACTGTACCTTGGAATGCCATCCTCATTCATCGTATAATTTTAACTCTTCATCTGAATAATATGTGAACATTATGCTGAAAAGTTTAAGTACAAGCAGGGCTGCTCAGAAATCTCTTTGTGTGATAGTTGTTATAAAACTTACTATGTTTTTCTTTATTCTAATGTGCTACATTATTTAAATATAAGGAAGGTAAATTTAATATCTTATCACTAATGTATTATGTTGAAACATTTCAGGAAGGTGGTATGTAGATCTTGCTAGTTTTATCTACCATTATTCTAAGCTATCTCTTTTCCTTGTAATTTATTTTTGAGATGTGTTTATTTCAATTTTTCTTATGGCTGATTTAGAAATTAGGAATTCATGAATACATTAATTTAAAAACTCTTGATTTCATTGATATATGATATTGAATTACATGATATATTATCATTCACTGCTTAAGTTGTTATTGACATTTTAAATTTAAGGGTCTAATTCATTCTTCAAGTCTTTACATCCTTGATTGTTAGTCTATAATATAAAGATTGCACTATGATAAATCTATGATTAGATTTTAAATTATCCTCAATTATGAATTCCTTGAATTTAATTATTTTATTTGTCACAAGTAAGATGGCTTATTAAGGAAATTATATCTTATCAAATATAACATTGTAACAATATCGATAAATAATAATATATTCTTCATAAAATATTTATTTAATGCTAAGTTTATAGTTTAATATAGAATTCTTTATGGATGGGCCATCTTATAGAAAAGTAGACTAAAAATATATTTATCCAAAATAACATTGAGGACTAAACTAGAAGATCATGTTGCAAATTTGTTTTCTACTTTCTTACTCAAAAATTTGCTTTTGAAATATAATGCATTAATTTATTTCAAGTATTATTTACTTTTAAATCTCAACTTAGACCAATAATTTAAGGTTAAACAAAAGTACGTAACATTTAGTATTAAGTGGTGCCTCTGGCTCATGTTTATGGGTAATGCCATCGTGTTTGACCGACTACATCCATAGCCTAACACAGCTATAACAATGACATATAGACATCATCCCTATAAACCATTGAGAAGAAATAAGGGCCATGTCATGTCATTAAGACCAAGGGATGGGATAATGCCTCTTGGTCAACAACATTAATTAAAATAATAAAATGACTTTGACTACCTTAAACCATTCTAACTTGTGAGCTTATGAAACAAAAATGGTGAAAATATATTTCTTACTCAAAACTCAGTACCATTGAAAAAAAGCAATGAAAACTAAAATTGAGAGTGTTAAACTAATTATTATCAAAAAACCACCAACCATATGGCTCTCATATAATGAAAATTTGGAAACAATAATTATATGGATTAAGTTGTCTAAAGTAAGGATTAGAAATATTTTTGATGTAAATAAAAATTAGAAAGTGGGGATGTAGCTTGCGAATGTTTATTTATATTTCTTGTTAAGATTTAGGGCTAATTTAGTTAAACAAGTATTTAGTCACTTAAATTGATACTTTTATGCTCCCATTTGGGTAGAAATTATAGAGGAACTATCTAAGAAACTAGGCCCTAAAAAGGGTTGTGTACCCAGATCTATAGTTCACATGAAACTTAGAATAGAAAATAGAACTACATGTATACTACACCTTGATCCTTTTTGCAAGCAGGTATGTAGACAGTCTGGGAAGTGAATTATGCTTCTAGTATGCAGGTGAATAAGGACATGGTTGGGGTTATGTGCTAAACGAAATTAGAGTTAAATGAAAAGGTAAGACCATTATAAGAAGACCTTAGTTTAGATAAACAAAGCAAAGATAAAAATTCTATGATATACTCAAAAGGATCCTAGTTTGATCATCGTAGTTCTTGAGGCTTTAGACCAAATTTTTAGGTGGAATGTGACTATTTTTTATATGTTTTATACTCCTGTCATGGTGACCTCAATACTTATCTAGTAGAGATTAGCAATGAATAATGAGTGACTTGAGATCCGATTGATCTTGATGAGTCAAGTCTCTAGCCAAAGCATAACCTACTCATATGTAGATGCCTAACATGTATGGTTAGATGCTTGCCCATTTGGCATAAGATAACAAATGCCTAACCCATATGGTTGGATGATTGCCTATTTAGGAAAGGATAATATATGCCTAACTCATATGGTTAGATGCTTGCTCCATTGGCAAAAGATATTTGATAGGATAAAGTATACCCAAGTTATATTCACAGACAAACATTAATTAAATGAAAAAAAAATTGTGTTTTAGGATAGGATATGGTCTTTACAATCATACTAAGAAAATCAAAATTAGATCCATTATTAATAGATTATTTTTAAAATCCTAATACATTTTTAGGATTTAATTTTATATAGCATCATTAATTTTATCAAGATTTCTAAGAAAACTAATATCTTATAATAAATAAAAACTAGTTTTAACAGTAGCCAAATCATCAATAATGTTATAAGCACCAATATCAGGATGACAAATATGAATATAATTTTTAGGATTATAAGGAGGCTATTGTATATTATTGAATCCAATAGATAAAAGGTTAAGTTGTTGAGAATTTATAACATAATTATTTGTAGCATTAATATTATTCACAACTTTACCTTTGTTTTACGTGGAAGGTTTGGAAAAAGATGTCTGATTATTAGTTTTATTTGAATTATTCTTGGGAACAAAATTATAATCATTTTGCCTCATCTATAAAGAATAAACATTAACAATTTATTTTTTTTCCAAAGACTCATCAATAATATGCATGTTTATATTATCAACCAAGTCAATGGCAATGCTATCATTCCCATCAACAAATCATTTAAACTTTTGAACAAATATACATGTATTAAGGTCATGATATATTTCACAAACAATGTAATAATGAAATTTTTATTTTTTGAGGGTTAAATTTTTTTCATGATGTATAAGGTTTTTTATTCAATTATCTTTTGAGGATGACTAGCTCATTACCGATATTATGTATGCCTTTAATATTTATGTATTATTAGAAGTTAAACTAGTATAAGCTCAATCGTTAAATCCAATACGTTTTAACTTATTTTCATATTTTATACAGAAAATAATATTGGCATCATATTATATTTTTTCATTATCTTCTAAATCCATTTTATATGTAAAAAGTAATGCATAAAAAAAAAATCTAAATAATTTTTTTGATGGTTTAATGTCATGAGAAATTTTTTGACACAACTTAGTAAATCTAGTAATAAAATGATAAATCATCTCACTTGGATCAATATAAATATTTAAATTTTCATTGACCGACTCTAAATATTCTTTAAACTTTCTCAAACAAAGCTCTAACCAATCTTTTATATCTTTCCAAGTACTGATCACATTAGCAAGCAGACTAATAAAGGCTTGATATGATTTACCTTATAAAGTTTTTAAAAACACTGTAAGAGAAACCTTTTCATTAGTTATGCCAATAATAGTGCAAATCAACTTAAAAACATATAAATGCTCTTCTCAAAACTCATCAGGATTTCCCAAAATATTATGGATGTTAAGTCATTTAAGTAAGGTAACTTATCAGTATGGTTGTTGATATTAATTAGATTCTCACAAGTCCAAAGATTTATTGTAGGTTGTTCATTATCTACATCAGAATCTACTGTATTGTCAATTATTCCAACTTGATCCATATTATTCTAGAGATTTAGAATAATGTCTCTAACTATATCTTCTACTTATTATTTCATTGGAAGATTCAACAGGATTTACTACCTAACTAGGTTGAGTTAATCTGGCATGTCTATTAGGGTCAATAGGAGTACTAAAATCACCAAAAGGAAAGGTCTCAAAAATATATTGATTTTTAGGTTGAGTATTAACAACCAAGATTCTATCTCTTTTTCATAGAATACGATGATTTTATTCTTTAATATGAAATTGAGTTTGACAACATAAGTTAGCATATCAATAAATTTTGAATACTGCTTCATCTTCTTTCTCAACTATAATTTCAAAAATGTAATGAAAATCATAAGGTTTATTAAACTAAGAAAAATGAACAAGGTTAGAAGCAATATCTACTTGATCCTCAATAATGTCAACTTCAAGTTGGATGATAGGAGGGGATAAGTAATGGTCATGGGAAAGAAGGATTGAAAGAAAGAATGAAACAAAGAAAAAATCTATAATAAAAATAAGATTTATGAAAAAACACTCTCCAATAGAGTCGATAATTTATTTTATGGCAAAAAATGTTACATCAACGAATCAATTATTTCATCCATCACAAAAGTCAAGATGGAATCATACCAGCTTAATCATAGGGATATATGGAGTAAATAATGATCTTAAGATTTTTAATAGTTCTAGGAATAAGTCAACATAATACAAAGTGAATTAAGTATCATTGTATTTCAGAAATCAAGCACTCCTTTTAATGTAAAAATCAAAATCAGATATAGTGAGTATAATCTAACGTATCTAATAGAGTAAAATCTATGAAAAAGACAATCTCTTGAAAGAAATATATCTGATTTGTTGATATCAATAATATATCTTTCTTATCAACTTCAATGCCATAAAAACTAAAAAAAACTAAAAGAAAAGTAATTCAGAAAACCTTAAAAAAGTAAAATAAATGAAATTAAAAACCAAATAAAGAGACATAAATAAATACTAATATAATAAAAATTTAATAACTAAGAACAAAGATCTATCTAATAACTATTTTAAGAACACTTTAAGTAAGATATAAACTAAATATAAAAAATATAATAAAGATACTTATTGAATAGAGATGGATTAAACAATTCCAATTAATAAAATGAAAGCAACAACTAAACAAAAATAATGACAAATTTAAGGTTGACAAGGACTAAACTAAGACAATCAAGAAAATAAAACTTTTTTTTATTTGATGGGGTAAAAAACTAGGTTTTACAGGGATCCTAGAACCATGAAAGTGAAATACAAAATGTATCAACTGGCTAAACTAAGGCCTCTGAACAAAAACATAAAAAAAACTATACTAAACTGAAAGCAAGGAAAATAGAAACAACAAAGATTAGGAGGGGTGTCCCTCCAATGGGTCTTCTTCTTCCTTAGGATTCTTTTTAGGGATGTCCTACTTAACCTTTGATATATTAGCCCATGTGCAGTTGCCAGGTCCTTCTATTGCTTATCTTGGAAAGATCATATGTGGCCTCTTCTACCCTTGGACCTATAGGGGAGTCTTCTTTATGGGGGCCACTTTGGGGGAACTAGGTGGGGGGTTTTCAATATATTGGGTAATTGTTTGATAGGGGTATAAGCAAGCTTAGAGGAATGGATGAAGGTATGCATTATGGAGTCAGCTTGCCTTTGAAGAGCATTCCATTCTATATAATATTGACAAGGACCAACCCTACCTCTTGTACCTTGGAATTGAGTTTCTCTAATTGTAACTTGTTACTTTTTATCTCCTTTGACATAATGGTTTTGTCCTTCTGGGTAGTCTCCTCAGAAGTTCCCACATCAAAGGTGATCGACTTGGGTTTGGGTATGAAGATATTGAGCGGGAGGTCATTAATATAATATTTAGAAATACTTGCCTAGGGTGCTCTCAAAAGGTTGGTAGGATCCTGAGGTGGGATCCTCTTCTAGGGATTCCTCCTGAGAGTCCTCCCTAATGGAGGATCCCCCTAAGGACCTCTCGATCTATTAGGGTTTGGTTATGTTTGATGAGGAAAAAGATTAACCCCTAGTGTAGGATAGGGTTGGTCTTATTAACTTGATGAGCCAAAGTGGTGCATTCAAGAGATTTAAGCAAAAATAAGGTTATACTTATCTTATCATCTATAAAATGATTCAGCAACAAAAAATGGTGGGAAAATATCAAGGTGTATTTACCCTCATGGTTCATATAGTGCATTACTTGGAGATAAATTTATAGATAGTGATGAGGAAGGTCTACCTGGGGGAAGCTTTTCTTGTTAGTCTTTACAAACTCATTTGTCCAAAAAAATCATTAAAGGATCTCTTATTTCTTTGTTTGGTCATTGAATGCCTTAGTCCCCTCACATGATATGTCGATCAGTTCCTTGATAAATTCTTTTATAACAGTGATTTTTATGCCATGAATTGTCACTTTGTGTTTATTCCAAGCCACTACAAAATCTTAGGCCACTTCTATGTCATGCTTTATGATTCTCACCACAAACTCGGTGAGACCCCTACATCTGAGTTTCTTCCAAACAATACTTTAAATAAATAACTAACTACTAATAAACTTGATAATAAAGAAAATGAAAATAAATTAAATGAAACAACAATTAAATCTATCAAATTTTAAAAGGAATCTAAAAATAATATTAAAATGATTAATTTAAAAAACTAACTAAAAAGAATTAAACTAAATTCTAATTTAAGAATTAGAAATAACTCTAATTAAGAACAAAAAATAAATCTAAAATAAATGATTGAGTAAAATAAGTGAGAGACTTTGAAAAAGAATCATCTTATGGATATGAAAATATTAACTTTATTAAGAAACCAATGAAATAAGTTTGATTATAAATAGAATCCTCAAATAAAAATTACTGTACACTTGATAGATCAACAATCTATCACAAAATATGAGTTTTTCATCATTATTCTAGATAAATTACATGAAGATCTACACATATGACTACATATCCACAATCATAAATGAAATAAATATTTGATAATCTTCATCTAATTAGTTATGAATAAATTAGTAAAACTAGATATACCTATGTTATTCAAGTAGATTACTTCACTGTTAGAGAAAATGTTGTTTGGTTTATCTGTAAATAATTGTTTGATCTCAGAAATTCTTACACATAAGAAGAAAGCGATGGAAAACTTTGAAAACTTTAAAGATATTTTAATACTTGTGTGTTTCTTCCCTTTTTATGTATCTTCAATCTCCTTATACATCAATTTCCCTTGAGATAGTTATAGTTTAAGTTACAACTAAATTTAATTAGTTAAATTTATAAAGTTAATTAACTTTAAAAATTCAATTAATTTATAATTATATTAATTTATAAGTTATACATTTTATAACTTAACTTTATATTTTAGACTTAAAAATAAGTCCATAAAATTAAATCAAATAATATATATCACCTGATGTAGGAGCATCACTACAATTTATAAATTTTGGTTTATTTCCAATATCTTGAGTCTTTAAAGGGTCATTAAAATCATATGAGGTTTTTATGAGTCACTATTAGGTGTTAGATATTTGTCAAATTTGACTTGAAATGACTTAGGCATTTTCCCACCTAAATGATCATTTTAAATATTTAAAAATCCTTGTATTTTACTAAAGTTTATTGATGTTTGTGAAAGGTCAAAATATTATGATCTTGTGTGGTATGGGTATTTAATAAGGTTTAGTCCTTGTTAGAATTGATGTTATATTAAAATCCTAACTATGCCTAAACATACTGATGGTATGTCTTTCCTTGATACATTAGGGGAATCAAAAGGTAGTTAGGGCAGTTGTAGAAGTTTTGAATAGGTAGATGTTTGAATAGTGAGTTAGTGAGGAGAGAAATTAGGAAAGGTGGTAGGGGACTTGATTATAAAAGGGAAGAAAATCAATAAAAAAAACCTTTGTCCTCATGCTCAGTCTTGAGCATACTTGTAAAAGAATATGAATGTAAATGAAGCAATAAATCTGTTTTGAAATAATGTTGAGAATATCATAAAATTATGAAAAATGTCATCCTATAAAATAGTTGAATATGTATATAATTTAATTTCAAAAGGATCAATAATAACTTTCTCCGTTTGAT
Organism: Torreya grandis; assembly: GCA_037957365.1. NCBI lineage: Eukaryota > Viridiplantae > Streptophyta > Pinopsida > Cupressales > Taxaceae > Torreya > Torreya grandis. The sequence goes on from JARHVA010001420.1 coordinate 589,278, forward strand.
CACTAATTGATACACCCTATATTCTGCATTTTGTGTTCTTGAAGAAGATTGATCATGTAACCTATGCAAGAAAGATTATGTGAAGATAGGTTGAATGACATACATATTTATTGGTAAGTTACCTTTATAAATGCTCTTAGGTTTCTTGATATTATTTCAAAGTGTCGAATATATATAGATTTCACAAATAATATACTTAGAACCTATAACAGACTGTGTTATCTCATACAGTCAATGTAAAACTTAAATAAATCAACCTACAAAAGTATAAAAGGAGGAATATAATGATTGGAAAAGGTGTCTAGTGATGGTACATGCCTTAATCAATGATTACAGTCAGTTTAAAATCATTTGAAAGTCTAAAACTTCAAATAATTCCTTCTCAAGTTCCACAAATTGAGATAAACCCTATGTTAGGGATTCTAAACAAAAATGTGCACATCTAGGGATTCCATCATCAATTTTTTTTGAAACTTTTTGATTAGAAGGGAAATAATGTCTAACAATGTATTATGAAGGTTATATACCATAAATTTATGCATGCATATGGAAACAAGAGACTGTATGAGTCATAGGTAGAGAAGACCTAATTAGGCCTAAATAAAGCCTAAAAAGTGGTTAGAAAAGTGATTTGAGAGTAGAGTTAGGGAAAGTAACTTTGTGGATTGTAATAAAAGGATAGAGGTAATTGGAAAAAAAATTATTTTCTCAAACTAAGTCTGTATCTATCCATACTAGTGAAAAAGGAAACAAAAAAGGTTACCAGAAAGCCTGTCACAAAGAATGTAATAGTATGTGAGTTAAGAGTTGTACTTATCAAATGGTGTGGGTTGGATATAAGTTTAAATATGGTTTTAACATGATATTATTTGGTCAAAATAACCCTAAATATATCAATAAATTCAATACCATGTATTGATTAAGTTTTCAATGTGTTATTGTCATAAAATAAGCATATGGAAACAAGACAGGTGAGAAAAATGATAAGAAGATGACACAAAAGGAAGAAGAGGCCAATTAATGGTTGAGTTGTGGAGATTATGTTGGTGGATTGGATGGTTAGGAAGGGCTGGAAATTTTTTATGAATGATTCAGTGTGAAGGATTACCAAGTGTGAGATATTGATGAGAGTGAGTTAAGAACCTAACATTTAAAGAGTATAAAGTGATATAATACAATGAATAAAGATCAAGATAATATTTCAAAGATTAAGAGGTCAAGACAAATGAAATTAGAGTTATATTTTGGAAGAGGTAAAGTTGTATAAATTCATGTTTCTATTCATATAAAATTTAGATGTAAGTACCTCTACATCATTTTGGTATCAGAGCTGGTAAGTTCTGTGGAGGAGGTATGTTTTGTGTTTTGATAGTGTTAGTTATATTTGCATAAAGATTTTGTTGAGTAGGTATTTAAGGTTGTTTGAAAGGTTGATTTTAGATGTTTTTATGAGATTGATAATATAATTTGTAAGAATGGGTAGAGAGGAAAAAAGGTAAATAGTTGTGTGGTTGAAGCCCTTAACTCATCAAGACTTAGAAGGAGAGAGAGGAGAGCTAGTGAAAGCTCAAAAAGAGATCTTAAGAAGACATGAAGATACAAAGAGGAGTCCCAAGTGAGAATAATAAAATAGAGACTCTAAGAGAGTGAGATTAAATTAATATGACCCGAGTGAGGTCAAGGAGGCAAGTAAGCTTGCTAAGAAGGTAGGTCCAAATGAGACCTAGAGAGAGAGTGTAGAGAGTGAAGAGTGAAAGAAAGATGAAGGGATTAAATAATAAGGATTTCCATAGGGAGATGGAAAAAGAAAAATAAGTGAAAAATAAAATTAGAGAGAGAGAAGGATATTACTGAGATGAAGATGGTTTTGGCAAGGTTAGAAAAAGTCTTGGAAGACATAAGACCAAGATTCTTTGTGCAAATCAAGAAGAGAGTGAGATAGCCTCTCAAGTGGATGATAGATAATAAAAGAAGACAAATGGAGAAATTGATAGAAAAGAAACCTAAAACATGATTAAAGGGGAAAGTAAACCTCAAAGGATTATAACTAATGATTTCTTGGTATGTGTGAATACAAGTAAAGAGTTGAATGAAGATGAAACTCATATTGAGGGCATATGAGTAGAATATGTGAAAGAAGATAAAGAATAGATGATTAGAGAGAATCATGAATAAAATACTAATGTTGAAGAATAATATGATAGTTGAGTATGGTGATACATTGCTATATTATCTTTAAAAAGGTGAATAACATGATGAATGAGGAATGAATGAGTATGCAACAATACAATGTCTCATTGTAAACATATAAGAATTAGGTTTGAGTCAAGAAAGGTTTGAAGAGAGTAAAGAGTCACAAGGTAATAGTTTCAATCTTATTTTTTATGAGTACACTGATATGAAATTTGTTGAATATGATTTGTATGAGAATACAATGAAGTTATTGAATAGGCTAATAGAAGGAAAAGAAGAAACATAAACACCCAATAAAGTGTTTGACATGTAGGAAGAAATATATGAGGTGACAACATGAGAATATGAAGAAGCATATATTGAAGTGATTATAAAGTGTGAATTGTAGTAGGTAGAGGTTTATTACTTGGCATTAATTGAAGATAAATGAGATATAGGTGAATATACTGTAGAGGAGAAGTAGAAGTGGTAGTAAATAATAAACGAATCAAAAAATTTGAGTCTAATAGGAGATAAAGATTCCATCATAGCAATTGAGTGTGCATTAATGATGATCTTGATCCAAGATGAATAAGAGATGGTAGTTAAGAAGAAATAAAAAATTAGATTGAAAAAAGTGCAATTCAAGAGGATATGCAAGGAGTTGTTTTGTTTAACTTGTTTGTTTCATGTGTAGTTCTTTTGGAGAAAGGATAACAAGAAAAAGTTACCCATGATCAGTTTGGAGATCCATGGAAATAATGACATCATCAAGGGAGGAGCCATAATAACTTTAACCAAGAGTCACAAAGGTATACATGCTTAAAATAGGCCTTGGGATCTAGGAGGATATGAAGTTGAAAGAGAGATGCTGTGAAGAACATTAGTGCATGATTAATTATAACTTTCATGAAATGTTTCTTTTTGCTCCTTTGTAGTATGATGAAGGAGCATCACTAAATTTTGTAATTTTTTTATCTATTTACAATATATTGAGTCATTATAGGGTCATTACAATCATATGAGGTTTATAGGAGTCAATATTAGCTGTTAGATCTTTGTCAAATTTGAATTGAAATAACTTAGGTAGTTTCCCACCTAAATAATAATTTCAAATATTTAAAAATCTTTTTATTATTACTAAAGTTTCTTGATTTTTGTAAAAGGTCAAACTATTATGACCTTATGTGGTAGGGTTATTTAAGAAGGTTTACTACTTATTAGATTTGATGTTATGTTAAAATCCTAACTATGCCTAAACATACTAATGGTATGTCTTTTCTTACTACATTGGGGGAATCAAAAGGTAGTTAGGACAGTTGTAAGAGTTTTGAATAGGTAGATATTTGGATATTTATTTAGTGAGGATAAAGAGTATGAAATGTGGTAGGGGACTTGATTAGAGAAGAGAAGAAAATAAATAAAAACCATTGTCTTAATGCTCAGTCCTAAGCATATTTGTAAAAGAATATGAATGTAAATGAAGCAATAAATCTATTTTAAAAAATTATTGAAAATATATTAAAAGTATGAATAAGATAATTCTCTTAAGAAATTGTATATTTATATAAGTTAAATCCAAAAATATCAATAAGAATTTTCTTTGTTTGATCACTAATTGATACACCATGTATTCTATGTTCTTGAAGAAGATTGAGCATGTAACATGTGCAAGAAAGATTATGTGAAGCTAAGTTGAAACACAAACATACATATTGGTAAGTTCCCTTTAAAAATTATCTTAGGGTTTTTATATGATTTCAAAGTGTTGAAATATATATATATATATATATATATATATATATATATATATATATATATATATTTCATAAACAATGTACTTAAAACCTATAGTAGATTGTGTTATCTCATACAATCAATCTAAAACTTGAATAAATCAATGTATAGAAGTATCAAAGGAGGAATTTATGCTTTGGAAATATGTATAGTGATGGTACAAACCTTAATAAATTATTAAAGTTGATTGAAAATCATTTTAAATTCTAAAACTTCTAATAGTTCCTTCTTAGGTTCCATAAATGGAGATAAACCCTGTGCTAGGGTTTCTAGACAAAAATGTGGACATATAGAGATTCCACCATAAAAAAGTTTTGAAAATTTGTGATTAGAATGTAAATAATGTATATTAAGTTATTATGAAGGTTATATACTAGAAAGGTATGCTTTCATATAGAAACATGGGACTGTATGAGTCATAGGCAGAGAAGACCTAATTAGGCCTAAACTTCATGGATTGTAAGAAAAGGATATAAGGTACTTAAAAATTGGTTTAGTTTCTTATAATAAGTCTTTATCTATCCATACCAATGAAAAAGGGAGAAAAAGGGCTACTATAAAGCCTATTACAAAGAATGAAATAGTTTATGAATTAATGTTTATAGTTAACAAATGGTATGGGTTGGATATAAGGTGTAATATGGTTTAAAAATTCTATTAGTTGGTAACAAGATCCCTAAAGTTATAAAAAAAACTTTATACCACGTATTGATCAAGTTGTCAATGTGTTATTGTCATAGAATAAACATATGGAAACAAGACAAGTGAGAGAGATGATAAGAAGATGGCAAAAAGGAAGAAGAAATTAGTTAAGGGTTGAGTTGTGGAGATTGTGTTAGTGTATTGGATGGTTAGGAGGAGTTTTAAAATGTATATGAATGATTTAGTTGTAAGGATTACCAAGTGTGATATATTTGATGAGAGTGAGTTGAGAACCTAGTAATAAAAGAGTACAAAGTGATATAATACAAAGAACATAGTGTTGTTCCCAAAATGTGTCACTCATTTTTGGGGACAACATATCAACGTTTTTGGTCCTGCAGGCCAAAATTCTCTCTTCCCTTCTCAAAAAAATGTTTTGAGTATTCAAATTCCTCATTATTCAAGTTTTTTTAGCTAAGGGACTCGCAAGTTCAATAGGTTCAATGACTTCAATAGGTGAGCTTTCACAAAGAAACAAGTTCCCAACACGTAGGCAATTTCAAGGTTGGTTCAACACCGAGGTTCAACCAAAAGGTCCATCAGCAAGCTTCAAACAAAGGATTGAACCATTAAACCAATGAACCTCACTTTGAAAGGTTCAAAGGTTTAATGGGTTCAAAGGTTTAATGACGTCAACAGACTTAAAGAGTTAAGCACTTTGGCAAAATTTCAAAGTTTAACTGCTTCGGCAAGTTCAACGGCTTCAAAAGACTTGATGAAAAGAAGAAATATTGAACCATTGAACCTTGAACCAAAAGAGTTCAAAGTTTAAAGGTTCAACAAGATTGGTTTAAAGCGATTGGTTCAAGCAGTCAATTGAATGAGTAGAACACAACATTGAACCGTTGAACCATTGTTGGTTCAATCAATCAGTTCAATCAAAAGGTTCAAAGGAATGTTCAAAGGCTTGACAGAAAGTGGCTAAGGCAAAGGAAAGATTTCCTACAGACAAAATGTCTGAAGGAATTCCTTCAAACATATTGTCTAAAGGATTTAAAGAAGAATGCCACCTGAAGGACCCTAAAGGTTAGGTACCCTTGTGGGGGACTTTTGGTGACCATGAAATGGACCTTTCTCAAGGCCTGAAGGGACACCTTCCCTTCGGGGGGGTTCCAAAGACATAAAGCTGAAGGAATTTCAAAGGTCAAGAGGCTTTGAGAAAATAAAGGCTTCTAAGAAAGAGGATGAACTGTTGAACCTTGAACTAAATTGGTTCAAAGGTTTAATAGGTTCAAAGGTTCAAAGAATCTCTAAGCAAAGGAAAGAAGTGAAAGATTCCAGAGACCAGTTCAAAGAGATGGTTCAACTGACGAGCAAAGAAGTGATTGAACTAGGAAATTGAATGAACCAAAGAAGTGATAGAACCAAGGAGCTGATAAGACTACCCAAACCGTTGAACCATTAAACCAATGAACTTTCAAAGGTTCAAAGGTTCATGGTTCAAAATGGTTCAAGTGACCAGTGACCAATGATGTCCCCACAAACACTAAATTCAGGGTGATGAAATATCCATTGGTTTTCAAATGTGGCACAGAACCTAAAGAATAAACTAAGAAAATAGCTGAAGAGGAAGCCAAAAGAGTGTGTAGAATGGAATAAGTATAGCTTGAGGGCTCAAATCACGAGGAAGAGACAAAATATGTTAAGGAAAGAGAGAACAATACAAAAAGACTAGAAATATTTGTGCAAGAATTATTTCCAGTAGGTGGAATAGTCCACCAAGTAGACATCTGAGCTCATAAACATTAAAAGGCATGACCTATTTTTCTCCCTTTGAATAAAAGTGAGGGGACAACTGCTTACATATTTGGAGACAGACTAGACAACCCATGCTGAGGAGAAGACATTTTGAGATGTTTCTGTACACCAAAGTCAAGATCGATGCCATGTTTCAACATGGCCCCCTGATAGAACTAAAAATGCATTCAAGGCATTGAATGCACAGCATGGGCCATTCCATGAAACAAAGTGCCAAGTCTTTCTTGGATACTATATATTGTAATCTCTCTTATTGTTTTAGGGAGATCTCTTTGATATAGAAGTGAAACTCTGCCAAAATTGAAAGGCGATCACTGAGACTTTGAGCTCAGATTGTTAATCATAGTTCTTTATTTGAATGAGAAAGTAGGTTACTTATAGACTTTGTGATGTAATAACTTGTGTCATTTAGGATATTTTTCATATGTCTATTTCTTGAATGCATTCTTGTCCATTTTAATGAAATAAGCATAACTAGTAGAAGTAGCTAGGAAGGTGTCCTGAAGCTGATTGTGGAGAGACTTTGTGCTGCCACAATTGTCTTTAGTGTGTTTTTTTTTATGTTTTTGTGTAAAGGATCTTGGGATGACTTTATGCCCCCATTATCCTTTGTATTTCACTCTTTGGCAGTTGAGGGGGAGACTTTGTGCTACACCTCATTCTATTGGTTATTACACCTTGTTCCAATTACTTTTACTACCAGGAAGGAATCTAGTTTTTGGCTGAGTATTATTTTTGAAAGAAGAGAAGTACCTACAACAATCACCCAAGATTTCTCCTTTGATCTGTGAACATCATCTTTAAAAAAAGAGAGATGGATGGTGTTATCCTACCCCTGAGAGTTATTTTTTGCTTATATATATAGTATATAGCACCTCATATTTATAAGGAACCTCCCCTTAATGAGAGGAGAGATTTGTCCCCTTATGATGTGGGAAACTTGCACATTTGGCCAACCAATATCCTTATGATGTGGTTGAAATCACCTATTTTGCTCATCTTTTAGCTAGTGACAAAATATTCACCCAACAATTTTGTTTTTAGCTGGCGACTCCAACATTGGTTTCTTGAATTACCAAGATGAACGCAGAAGTGAAGGTAATGAAATTGAGAGATCATACACTATGTTCAACTGGTCCAAGAATTAGTCAGCCTAGTAAGTAGATAAATAAAAATTAGAGGAGTGAGCTCAGCCTACAATTTCAATTACCAAATGAGGAACTTCTCTACCTTTCTAGCCAAAGGACCTAGTGATCACTAAAAAAGTAAGTACCTCAAACATTCCTTCATCTTAAACTTCAAATTCACAAACTAGTATCCCCCCTAAAACCCAAAAAGATGAATTTCCTCCCTCTGTTCCTAGTCCATTTCAGTCATTTGACATAGTTGACCATGTCAAGAAGACCAAAATTCAAATGACTGAGTTTAAATTCTTGTAATCCAACCTTGATCAATTGGATAAGTTGGTTCAGTGTATGAAGAGTAAATCCATCCATACATGACAAGATGATAAGAAGGTAACTCATGATCCCCCAAGGAACATGTCCATCCAAAACAATCTTGTCATTACTCCTCCTACTACCCCTAGGAAAATAGAGCCTTTCTATGTTTCCCTATTGATAAATAGTCACATGCTGAGCAACTACATCATTGATTTCAAAGCTTTAGACAACGTCATGCCTGCCAAAGTGGTAGAATCTCTTGGTCTCACACTAACCAAGACATTTGGGAGATGTTTCTCCATGAATAACAAATAAGTGCCACTGCTGGGACAAATCAAGGACACCCCCAATTTGCATATACAACATTCCTGGACAAGAGAATCAAGATGATAGTCCTAGTGGCTGACGTCCTAGCCTCATACGACATACTTCTTAGGAAAAATTTATAAAAAAATGTTGGGGTGAGTTAAGTATGAACCTATTTGAAGCAAGAAACTTGGTTAAAGGTGTCATGTAGATGCTACTCTTTGAGAAGGAAGCAAAATATGTTGTCACTAAAACATCAGTGCCTAAAGCTCAAATTTTGTTTGAGTCTTCAGGCATGGGTAATTAATTCTTATCCACAAAGGAGGTTCATGTGGTGATTGTTGAAAATTCTAAAAATGAAAATCTAAAAATTAGCTCAGACGGAACAATAGAAGGATTGGTAGAACATAGTATAAGTGTAGAAGAATCCTCCCCTCCAAATGAGGAAGAATCTAAGGTAAAAATAGTTCTTGATAACATATGGATAATAGAATTTGATGGTAGCTATTCTTCTACCAATTCAGGAGCTAGGATTGTGTTGATATCTCCTCAAGGAGATATTTTTCCTTCTTTATATAAGTTACAATTTAGTAACACCAATAACACTACTGAATACAAATCTCTACTACTTGGATTGAAGGCTGCTCAAGACAGAGACACCAAACTCCTTCACGCCAAAGGAGATGCTGAGTTGGTGGTTTGTCAGGTAAGGAACCTGTACCAAACCAAAAATGAGAGATTGTGCCACTATCGCAGTCTGGTTTGGGATCAAATTAAAAGCTTTGATGCTTTCAGTATCTCTGCAGTGCCCATGGAATTTAATGATCAAGTTGATGCATTATCTACTTCTATAACTCTTTTGGTTCCTCACCTAGATTTCAAAGGAGTCAAGTACATTATCGAATTGGTCTTTTGACCAAGTGTGCCTGAAAATTCCAATCATTGGCAAGTGTTCAATGGTGACAACCAAATCATTGCCTTCTTGGAACAAAAAGATAGCTTCGAACAACTTCACTTTGAAGGTAGTGAACCAGCCCCTAAAACAAGTTCAGACGTAGGTGAAGAATTCTTACAGCTAAAAGGGAATAAAATTCCCAAAGTATTGGTTTCCCTTGAGAAACTTTTTGATGAGCATGATAGGTTCATCAAACAGTAGCAAATGGATTCAAGATCCTCCTAGGAGTTTGATCAAATAAACTTGGGTACCAAGGAAAATCCCAAGATGGTGAATATTGGGAAGTGCTACACTCCTAAAGAAAGGTTCAAGTTTACTGCTCTACTCCACCAGTACATAGATGTTCTGGCATACTCATATGATGATTTGAAGTCACTCAGGGCTGAAGAAATTTTCCATGAAATTCCTCTTAAGAGTGATTCAGTGCCTTACAATAAAAAATCTAGGCAGTACAATCCAAAGATATCAGGTACTATTTTATCTAAAATAAAAAAATGCTGAATATTAGGATAATCTTCCCAATCCATCATTCCACATGGATTGCAAACATAGTACTTGTGAGAAAAAAGAATGGTGAAATTTGCCTCTGTGTGGACTTCAAGAATTTGAATCAGTCATCCTTAAAGGATAACTATCCTTTGCCCATCATGGACCAAGTTCTTCAAATAGTGACTAGTTCAAAGATGTTATGTATGCTAGATGGCTTCTCAGAATACAATCAAGTTAAAGTTGGTGAAGCAAACCAGCATAAGACTACCATCACCACACCTTAGGGCACCTTTGCATATCAAAGAATGCCATTTGGCCTGATAAATGCTGGTGCCACCTTCTAGAGATCAATGGACCTTGATTTTAAATATGAAATGGGTAAGTTCATTATGGTGTACCTTGATGATTTAACAGTCTTTTCCAAGCATCGTCCTTATCATGTGTGCCATTTGCAACAAGTGCTGGAATGATGTCGCCAGGATGGCATTTCTCTAAATCTTAAGAAGTCTATTTTTGGAGTAATAGAAGGGAAAATTCTCAGACACATTGTATCCCAAGTAGTCATAAATATTGACTCAAAAAGAGTTAAATCCATCCAGGAGCTTACCCTACCCTCAAGTAATGTTGTAGTTCACTCTTTCTTCAAAAAGGTGAATTTTTTATGAAGTTTCATTCCTGAGTTTGCAGAGAAGACTCACCACATTGTGGATATGATGAAGGGAAAGGCCACTTTTAGCTAGACTAGAGAAGGCAAATTAGCATTTTAGGACATCAAAATAGTTATTGCCCATGCGCCAATTTTGGTTTGTCTAGATTATACCAAGGATTTCACAGTGTATAGTTATGCTTTTAAGCACACACTTTCAGAAATTATAGTTCAACAGAATAAAGAAGGTGTAGAATATCCCATATCTTTCATGAGCTATCCTCTCAAAGCTCATGAGTTTAAGGATTCAAACATGGAGAATCATGCTTATGTAGTGGTAAAGGTAGTAAAGCACTTCTATTTTTACATCTTGAATTCACACGTTACTATCCTAGTTCTTGATACCACAGTTAAATCCATATTAAATCAGTAGGAGTTTGGGACAAAAAGGGGCAATTGGATTGCTTAAATCCAAGAGTTTGATCTCATTATCAAACCAATGAAGCTTATACAAGGAAGGGGCCTCTACCAATTGATTGCTGACAATATACCCGAAGAAGTAGGGCATGAAGAAATAGAAGTGGAAGACATGCCAACAATCATCTTTGTCTCCACCACGAATGAGTGGTATTCAAGTATTGCTCATTTCCTTACTTATGGTGAGTGTCCCACTCACCCGTCTCGTAAAGAAAGAAGGACTGTTAAATTGAAAGCTACCAATTTTGTCCTATGGGACAATGACCTGTATAGAGGAACCTCAATGGAGTGTTCTTTCACTGTGTGGATAAAGAGAAACAGAACCAACTTTTGAAGTCCTTCCATAATCTAGCCTATGGAGGACATTTTTTTGTGCCTGTAACTGCTCATAAGATTTTTTGAGCTAGGTATTACTGGCCTACTCTATTTCAAGATGCATATAAATGGGTATGAAGATGTGAACTATGCCAATAATTCATTGGAAGACCCAAGTTAGCTGCTTTGCCTCTTAAGACAGTGGTAATAGAAGAGCCATTTTAGCAATGAGGAGTCAATTTTATTGGTGATATAAACCCATATTCAAGTGCTGGTCATGATTATGTCCTTACAACCATAGATTACTTCACAAAATGGGTGGAAGCTATTCCAGCCAAGCATGCTACTTCAGAAGTAGTATGCAATTTCCTCAAGGAAAACATCATTTGCAGGTTTGGTGTCCCAACAAAGATTGTGACAGACAATATAGCTTGTTTCTCTTCCCATGAGATTACTCAGTTCTATTTTCATTATGGGATTACCCTCTCCCACTCTTCTAATTATTTTTTACAAGGAAATGGCCAAGTAGAATCAAGCAACAAGAACCTGGTGACCATCATCAAGAAGCTAGTGGATGAAAACCAATGAACATGACATAAAGCATTGGTTGATGCTTTATGGGTAGATAGAATTACACCCAAGAGGGTGATAGGTATGTCACCATTCTAATTTTTGTATGGTCTCAATGTAGAGATACCAATCACCTTAGAATTGCCAACATTAAAATTGGCAAAGGCGGTCGAAGATCAAACATATGAAAGCTCCATCGACAAAAGGATCATGTGCCTTACTGAGTTGGATGAGCAGTGAACTATGGTGGTGGATTGAATTGTTACGCATCAAAGTCTAGTGAAGAAGCTCTTTGACCAGAAAGTAAGAAATTGTGAGTTCTAAATTGGTGATCAAGTTCTGTTATGGGACAAGAGAAGAGAAACAAAGGGAATACATGGGAAATTCGATTCCCTATGGAGAGGCCCGTTTACTATCCATCAGCTCAATGGTGAAAAAAATATCTTGTTGAAGTATCAAGATGGCATGCCCTTTTCTCTACCTCACAATGGGCAGCATCTGAAGCACTTCAATTCTTGAAGTATCAGATAAGTCTAGTTGTACATATGTATATTTGTATAGTCTTTATTTCTATTTTGTGTTGTTCATTTTCATTTTTTGGCACGTTTCTTTTTTGGGTAGCATGACTCCATAGCCCAATGGCATACTTAAAGACACTGGAGATTCTAGATTCTACTCCCTTTAATTATTTTTACAATCGATGGAAGTTCCTCAATTAGAGCCAGCTGTTGTTCCCAAAATGTGTCACTCATTTTTGGGGAAACATATCAACTATTTTGGTCTTGTACGCCAAAATTATCTCTTCCCTTCTCAAAAAAATGTTCAAAGTATTCAAATTCTTCATTGTTCAAGCTTTTTTAGCTAAGGGACTCACAAGTTCAATAGGTTCAATGACTTCAACAGGTGAGCTCTCACAAAGAAACAAGTTCCCAACACTTAGGCAATTTTAAGGTTGGTTCAACACCAAGGTTCAACCAAAAGATCCATTGGCAAGCTTCAAACAAAAGATTGAACCATTGAACCCTACTTCCAAAGGTTTAAAGGTTTAATGATGTTGGCATACTTAAAGAGTTAAGCACTACAACAAAATTTCAAAGCTCAACTACTTTGACAAGTTCAACAACTTCAAAAGACTTGACAAAAAGAAGAAAGATTGAACCATTGAACCTTGAACCAAAAGAGTTCAAAGTTTAAAGGTTCAATGAGATTGGTTCAAAGTAGTTGGTTCAAGTGGTCAATTGAATGAATAGCACACAACATTGAATCATTGAACTGTTTAACCATTATTGGTTCAATCGGTCAGTTCAATCGAAAGGTTCAAAGGCCCGAAAGAAAGTAGCTAAGGCAAAAGAAAGATTTCCTTTAGACAAAATGTCTAAAAGAATTCCTTCAGACATTTTTTCCAAAGTATTTGAAGAAGAAGGCCACCTGAAGGACCCTGAAGGGTAGGTACCCTTGCAGGGGACTTTCAGTGACCATGAAATGGACCTTTCTCAAGGGCCAAAGGGACACCTTCCCTTTGGGGGGTTCCAAAGACATAAAGCTGAAGGAATTTCAAAGCTTGAGAGGCTTAGAGAAAACAAAGACTTCTAAGAAAAAGGATGAACCATTGAACCTTAAACCAAATTGGTTAAAAGGTTCAACAGGTTCAAAGGTTTAAAGAAGCTCTGAGCAAAGGAAAGAAGTGGAAGATTCTAGAGACTAGTTCAAAGATATGGTTCAACTGATGAGCAAAGAAGTGATTGAATTAAGAAAGTGAATGAACCAAAGAAGCAATGGAACCAAGGAGCCAATAAGACTGTCTGAACTGTTGAACCATTGAACCAATGAAATTTCAAAGGTTCATAGTTCAAAATGGTTCAAGTGACTAGCGGCCAATGACGTCCCCATGGACATAAAATTTAGGGTAATGAAATATCTATTGGTTTTCAAATGTGGCACGAAACCTAAAGAACAAACTAAGCAACCAGCTGAAGAGGAAGACAAAAGAGCCTACAGAATGGAAAAAGGATAGCTCAAGGGCTCAAATCATGAGGAAGAGACAAAATATGTTAAGGAAAGAGAGAACAATACAAAAAGACCAAAAATATGTATGTGAGAGTTATTTCTAATAGGTGGAACAATCCACCAAGTAGACATCTGAGCTTGTAAACACTGAAAGGTCTAGCCTATTTTTCTCCCTTTGAATAAAAGTGAGGGGACAGCTGCGTACATATTTGGAGAAAGATGAGACAACCCATGCTGAGGAGAAGACATTTTGAGATGTTTCTATACACCAAAGTCAAGACCGATGCCCCGTTCCAGCATGGCCCCCCCTGACAGAACTAAAAATGCATTTAAGGAATTGAATGCACAACATGAGCCATTCCATGAAACAAAATGCCAAGTCTTTCTTGGCTGCTATATATTGTAATCTCTCTTATTTTTTTAGAGAGATCTCTTTGATATAGAAGTGAAACTCTGCCAAAATTGAAAGGCAATCACTGAGACTTTGAGCTCAGATTGTTAATCATAGTTATTTATTTGAATGAGAAAGTAGGTTACTTTTAGATTTTATGTTGTAATAGCTTGTGTCATTTAGGAGATTGTTCTTATGTCTATTTCCTGAATGCATTCTTGTCTATTTTAATGAAATAAGCAGAACTAGTGGAAGTAACCAAGAAGGTGTCTTGAAGCCAATTATGGAGAGACTTTGTGCTGCCAAAATTGTCTTTAGTGTGTTTATTTTTTTGTTTCTATGTAAAGGATCTTGTGATGATTCTGTGCCCCCATTATCCTTCATATTTCACTCTTTGGTAGTTGAGGGGGAGACTTTGTGCTACACCTCATTCTGCTAGTTATTGCGCCCTGTTCCAGTTACTTTTACTACTAGGAAGGAATTTGGCTGTTGACTGAGTATTAATTATAAAAGAAGAGAAGTACCCCCATCAATCACCTAGGATTTCTCCTTTGATTTGTGAACATCATCTCTAAAAAAAGAGAGATGGACGGTGTTATGCTACCACTGAGTGTTATTTTCTGCTTATATATATAGTATATAACACCTCATATTTATAGGGAACCTCCCCTTGATGAGAGGAGAGATTTGTCCCCTTCTGATGTGGTAAACCTACACATTTGGCCAACCAATCTCCTTATGCTATGGTTGAAATCACCTATTTTGCTCATTAGTTAGCTAGTGACAAAATATTCACCCAACACATAGATCAAGCTAAAATTTTAGAGATAAAGAGGTCAAGACAAATAAAATTAGAGTTAGATTTTGATAGAGGTAATGGTGTATAAATTCATGTTTCTATTCATATTAAATTTAGATGTAAGTACCTCTGCATCACCACCTTTATAATCTCTAATGGGTAGGGTTTTTTTGATTTGTTAAACATCACTTAAATAATCATTTAACTATGCATACAATAAATAATAAATAAATTTTAATGTTAAATGTTTTTAAAAAACTTAAAATTATAATCCATAAACATATCATTTATCCAAAAATATTATATGACAAAACACAAAGTATATAAACCATCTAATCAAATAATATTGCATGAATATATTAAATTTCACTTACAAAACTGAAAGTGATCAAAGTAAAAAATGTCATACTATAAAAGTTAAAGTACTATCAAAACTACATCCATCTGAGGAAGTTCAAAACTAAAAACATCCATGAAATATACTATAATTAGTCTCTCAACAAAATTATAAATAACCAAGTCAAACATAAACAACATCCAATAATAACTTAGTCAGAATCATTACTAGAGATAAGATCAATGATATTGTATCCCTTATCTATTTGATATTCTATGTGTTCCAATGTTAAAAGAACTAATTCATATAATTTTATGCCTCCACTATCATCATCAATATCAAGTTTGACCTTCTTAAGTACACGTGTTACCATAGACTGACTCATAGGACTACCAACATATTTCTTACTGACAAAAATGGGTTTGTCAAGTATAGGTGAAGTGGGTCTAGGATTAATAGACAATGAGGGATTTATATTAGTGAGGTTTAAGTTAATATCAAGAAATAAATTTATCACGATTGAATATAGGTGGATTAATAGGTACAAAAATAAGAGTAATATGTATAAGTTGAGAAGATTCACTTAGAGTACCTCATCTAAAAGTACTAGATCTCCAAGTGGATCATCTTAGATCTCTATAAGAGACATTACCATGAAATATGATAGAAGATTATGGCATATTATCCAATAATTTATATAATTTAGGATCATTTTCATCAAAATGTATGGATTCATGAGTTCCATAGTGAAATGTCCTAGGGAAAGTGTTGGCAGATCTATGGCCACAAAAATTTCACTCATAATGACTAGTTTGTGAAGGAGTATCATTAACCTATCATTCACTATCTTTGTCCCAAATGTTTTTTTTATAACTTTGAGAATATGGGGTCCACTCTAACATGTATAAATTTAAAATAAATTCAAATAAAAACTTAATGTCAAAACTTATGGCAGTCATAAATATCATCTTCAAAATGAAAATAATTACTACATGTTTATATAAGAATAAAATTATCAACTTGTTCATTTTATTTTGATTCCATATTTTTCAAACTGATATAAATAAGCTCTTTGACATTCAAAATGTCTTAGAATAATTCCAAAATAGATGTAGTTTTCAAATTTCTATTGAATCAAACAAAAAAATTGATTGCTAAGATTGAAGATTATCTACATTTCAACCATTATAATATCATTTTTCATATTTAAAAATAATATTTTGAACCATTTGATCAAATTAGTAACTATATTTTATCAACAAAATGTACTCATTTCTACAACTCAATCATTTTTATCAATGTTCCCACTTCAATTTGTAAGCAATAGGAATGAATTTCATGATTAGTTTACCAAGATTTTCATTGAAACTTCATACAGACAATTAAACAAAAAAGAACACAAAAAACCCTTAAACCTTTATCATATCATGTCCTATTGTATAAAAACTAAAAATATTCAAATGTATCAAATTACTAAAAAATATCAACCATATGTTCAACTATTTTATGCAAAGTGTAAACTATGTTGAGCATTTTCAACATTTCATGTCTTGCCATGAAAATTAAAAACATATTTCTTGCCTTTCACAACTAAAACCCATTATTTCATGCTAAATTAAAATGAACCACATTTTTTGTTTCTATATAAAATTTCATGTAGTAGGGTTTTTAAAACCACAAGCCAAAAATATACAACTTATACCTTTGAGTATTTGAAATAAACAAACATGCATATTGCATACAAATGGATAAAATAATGTTCTAAGAAAGAACCCAAATATTATGTAAACATACATATTTCAATAATCAAAAGGAATATAATCTTACATGCACAAGGTTTATTTAATATTCATGACTTTATGTGATATGCAGAGATCAAAATAGAGCAATAGTAAGGTTTTAAAAAAACCATTTATCAAGATTGTATCATCAAGAACAAAACTTCAAGACTCATTGAATATAAACAAGATACATATATATTATCTAAAATGGTAACTTTATATTTTTATATCTTGAAATAAACTTTTTCAAGAAAACACAAGTGAAAAAAAACAAATGCACATATTTAAAGCAATTTACAACTAGAATTTCAACTCCTTCATAGAATGACCACAACAAGAAAGTATGCATGTAGAAAACTTATCTACAAAATCAAAAAATTTACATGAAATACACTCATTTTAATAAATACACTTGATTAATATTTTCAATCGTCCAATACAATATGTATATATGAAAATACATTTTCATGCATAGAATAAATTCCAAACCACAACCTCTTGATACTAAAAATATATTTTTAATTCAACAAACAACTGATGGGAACTTATCTACATACCTAACACAAATATGTGCATAAATGAAATTCATTTTTATTTAAAATCTCTTTGTTCCACTCAAATATCAAATTTTTAGAGCTTTTATTCTACAAATTAGATGATGTAATGGAGATTTAATGATGAAAAATAAATATTTTATGGTGTAATGGCTTCCAAGAAAAAACATCAATGCTGTTACGTGATGTTTCCACCATGTTAGAGGGTAATAGATTCCTCTAGACTATTCTACCAAATTAAAATTGATATATACCATTAAATGTTTAGAGATACATTTATAAATTTACAAAATGACTACCAAAGTTTTCACCAATAAAACCACCAAGAGATCAAAACAAGGTAGGGATACAACATTAAATACCAATATTGGCATATACATCAGTAAAATCCATTACCACCTTAGCATTTTATTCAAATAACTCATAAAAAATTAAGAAGTGTTTTGGGGGATTAATACTAAATTATCTACATCTTGTTGTTTTATTTTCTAGCTTGTAATGTGATGTTTTGGGTAGTTTATATTGTTTTATTTGGATATTTTTCTCTAACATACATGTTCCTTATAAAGGGTAGGGTTCATATATAAAACCTCATATTACCTTTAATAAAAAAATCAACAACATAATTTGAAACATACAAGTATCTATGTAATGTGTCTCATGTGTCTCAAGATATCTAAATATCTCAGTAGTTAATATATCAAAATGCCAAAGTGACCACATTCTATACTAACTATATACAAAAATGGACACCACCACCTTAAATGCCATGTCAAATGAATTCATTTATGTCCAACATTATTGACCATTGAAATGCCGAATATTCACATTTAATATCCAAGATCAATGGTAACAATAAATAATGGTAATGTTTCAAGTTTATATTTAGGTAACAATCAAAACTTAAGTAATAACCAAGACTTAGATTATTCACTAATTTTGTACAATCAATTCTACCAACTTACCAATACATGTGATAACATGATCATTTATCAAGTGAATTGAACCATTCAAATCTTCTTTAAAACCACTTCAAACAACCAATGTCATTCGATTGGAGATATGAGCCTATTTATGAAATGTCTTTTCATGTTAATGACACTTTTAACAAATTTGAGAACATAATATTTTAATCACATAATTTAAAAATTAAGTGACAAAATATAAGGAGATGCAATTATGTCATCAAAATAGGAAACCATTGTTATAGTCAATCATGTTTACAAACAAGATATATCAACATTATTGAAACATACAATGATGAAGTGTTTGTAGACCCAATTAGGCTTATGATCTTGATTAAAAAAGTGTTCTCAGACTTCCATGTTTATTAACCTAATAGATGAAGAGAAACATTATTAGTATTACACAAAAAAATTATTCCAAGACCTAATTAGAAAGAAAAGTCTGATTAACACTATCAAACATAACACAATGTATCATAGACTTAATTAGGGATTAAGAACCTAATTATAACTACTAGGCAAGAAAACCTCACTCTAAGACCTAGTGGAGGCTGAGAAGCTCGATTAACATTGCAACCTTGTAAGACCGAACAAAAGTTTTATCTTCAAAAATATTAAGGTGACCAAACAAAGTTTAGATCTATGTATTGAAAATGAAATTTGATTACAAAAACATGATCATTTCACTAGTGCATAAAATAACCAAAAATGAAACCCAAGAAAACAACCTTAGACCAAACACAATAGAGCAAATGACAAAGAAAAATAATGAAACATAACCAAAACTTTGTGTTTGGTTAATGCATGATAGTTTGTTTGCCATGGAATGTCCCTGCATCATTATCCATCATGCATGTATCTATTAAACCAATGAAAACACTTACACATAAAAAGGTATTTCCCTATTTAGTCATAAGGGTAAAGCATTATCCAAGCCTAGATTACCTAAAATCCATGCCAAAATTTTCATTTTTCAAGTGTTGAAAGCTAGATCATAGGTTGCATACATTAAAGGAGCTCAAATTTCACATATACACATAATGAGGAGAACTATATGCAGTGTAAATTCCATTTTCAAAGTCTTGGATATGTAATATATGATCACACATTCATTGAGGAGTGGTTGAGGTCAAATCAACCCACATTTATTCCCATTTTTTAGTCCATAACCTAGTTTTTAAAGTGGACCTAGTATTTTGACAAGAATAATGAAATACATATCATTAAAAATATTTTAAGAGTGCACTCAAATTATAAACTAGTTTTTAGACATATATTAAACTATATTATAAGTTTAAAGTGTTAAAATACTTAGTTAAACTCATTAAAAATTGGGCATTAATGTTAGGCTATAACATATGAGTTTAATGATAGTGTTTGGATAGTTTTGAGATCATTATTTTCCCCTAAAGATTACATTTGCATCAAGAACCACATTATATAAATAGATAAATGTATTCATGAAGTTTCATGGGATAATACACTCAAGGACACTACCATAAAAGAGTGCATGATATCATCTTATTATAGCGTCCAAGTTTGACTATAGTGTATGGACAATTTTTAGACCCTAATTTTCACCAAAGAGATTGGGACACTATTCTAAGTATTTGAAAACCCCGGTCCAACCTCTATGACCAATCAAAAGGTATTAAAAATTTGATTACATATTTATACTACATCTCTTAGGTCATTTCTATTTATAGCAATTGTAATAACCAAGACAATTATAACCTATTACATTCAAATGTATTCTTCATTGTGATACATTATAATTTGAATTATACACATAGTTTTACACTTGTTTAGAGTTAGAATTAATCCAAAATAGGGTAAAAAAATAATGACAAACCCATTTATTATCTAAAATCTTGGAATAACCTATGTCCCCTTAGGGTTTTCTCATTTTATCACTAGGATTTTATATTTTTGTATTTACATATGATTTGAAAATGAATGCCCCTTTTTACATGTGGCTTTAAGCCTAAGGAATCTATCTTTCAAACCCTAAAATTCAAATGTTTGTTTTATATTAGGAGAAAAATTTATGTTGGTGCTTCTTTATATCTTAAGTTTTTATGAAATCATAATAATTAAACAATATAAAACCTTTAATATTCATCATCCCTTGGATTCTCTATTTCCGATCCATTTCATGCCTCATGTTTATGATAATTAATGGACTAATGACTAAACTTGTATGAATAATGATGCTAACTATGTTTATGAGAAATATTATTGTGAAAGAAATGATTATGACTATGATTATGAAGAGGATTAGTATGATAGTGATGAATATAGTGAAAAAGGAAATGAACAAACCATTTTTTAAATAAAAGAACCTAGTTCCCCTACTTCATCCTTGCATTCTTTCAATAATTATACACCAAGATAAGAGGAAATATATAATTAATTGCCTGATTGCATACACTAAAATATGGTATTTTATACTTGTAAATTTTAATCTTGACATACACTTATTCTACATGACTTTCGTGTCTCTAAACAACTATTATTCACCATTCCCACACACACTGTATGTTATTAATGATTCTGATCCATTATAAGTTTCCATTGATAACCTAAATGAACCTCTCAGTCTATGCTAAATCAATTAAATATTATACTCAAACATTTCTAGATCACTACATTTGCATTTTTATGTCCTAGATTGTAACATTAGAATCAAATAGTAATGTCTACATTATTGTATTGATGTTAACTTTACTGACCTTCAATTAAAAACAAATATTTTTCAAAATAAAATCATTCCCACAGGTGAGCCCAATCACATAGTGTAGTGGTGCTATAAATTATCCAATTAAGTACATATATAAACAAATGAAGGTCACTTATTTACCATCTAAAATTATCAAATGCATATCAAATATACTACTGCACATTGAGTATATATTCCTTATTCTTCCAAAATTGAAAATCAGTGATTAAGAGTAGATATCAACCAAGTCTAAAATACACCAAGCCAAGTCAAGATCCAGCATTATCAATATCAAATATAGATTTATTGGTGCATGCATATATCTAAAGATCACAATTTTACAATCATATTAAGGGCAAGAAATATGTGTGGCTTGACTTCTCTCCTCATTGTATTAGATATGTAGGCAATGATCAATCATTGATATGGGTGATTAGGGCCAACTCAACCTAATTACACTTCCTCACTTTTTATAGGTTTTAATATTTCACAGTTAGACCTATGGATTTAAGTATAAGAAATCATCCTAGATTTTATCATAATCAAGGTTCAAATATCACACAAACAGATACATATCAGGTAGGTGCATCATAGTGTATGGTCACATAGAATAAAAATATCTTAGGAAAATAATGTTAGCCTCACATTGTCAGTGTCTGATAAATTTTCTCAAGGCTTGATGTTTGTGACCATGTGCACATGGAAGCACAATTCCAAATCCATATGAATCACATGTCTACTTCCAATCCATTCCTACTTCCAAAAATACAATCATAGTCAAACAATAAAACTAAGTATCTTAATCTTCTTCTTACTTTCCAAATATATTGAAATGAATTATCAAATCATTCTCAATTAGTTACATTCAAATTTATTATTTATATTAAAACATTATAATCTAAATTAATTATTCTAAGTTATCAAATTCAAATTAATCTTAAAATAGGTTTAGTATATTGGTGAAAACATGTAGTGATTTTACATTACCAATTTTAAGGTTTCCATTTGGGTTTCAATCCTTACTTATAGATTTTTATGTTTTTTTCCTTAGGGTTTATTTTGAATCCTAATTTTAAAATCTGATTTATGCTTATTTAAAATTAAGCACAATTCATCCTTTGTCCCTAACCTTATTTATACTTGCATATTTCTATCCTACGCCACCTAAGAAGGCTATTTACCTTGTTCTTATAAGGTGAAGTTCTAAGATAAGTGGTTTTCCAATTGTACACAATCATAATTATCTTAATGCATCTAAAATGGTTAATGAAATTCTAATGAACATGCCTTCTTATTCATATTCTCTTAATGTTGTAATTATCAAAGAATACGTTCAAATGAATAATAATGTTCACATGCCTAATATAGATCATCATAATCAAGATAATCAAGATTTAAAAGATATAATTACTCCTAATGACATTAATGTAGTACATTCTATTCAATTTCAATCCTTATCTCAATTCAAAATCTATAACAAGGGAAATCCTCATGATTTGGATAGAGTCGTAAATTTATTCCTAAAATCCAAAAACAATCACCAAGCTAAGGATTTCACATCTAAGGCAAAGAAAACCCTTTACTATTAATAGTATTCCTAAATCTACATATCCACTTACACAAGTGATGTCCACCCAAAATATTGGGGCAAAATAAGGTCTCCCATAGATTTCCATACCTATTCCCATATATTTCATAATATTCCTTGCCTATTGCATGATCTCTTGAGAATACTATTTTAGATATACACTATAAGGTCTTGAGGTTAGATAAAGGTACACATTGAGACATTCATTAATTAGATTTGTATACTTTTCTCCATGATCCATTAACTCCAAATATAACATTTTATCCCCTAAATTTAGGGTTTGTAGATCCCAAGATCCAATTATATGACATAAATGGAGATCTTGAAAATTATCTTTGATCCTTCCATGCAACATTCTTAGATTATACCACCAACCACAATTTATTGACCAAGTTATTTCCAAGGAGTCTAGAATACTATGCTTTAAGATGGTTTTATGACCTTCTATTGCAAGTTATCATTGATGTCAAAATAGAAATGAGGTATGGTGATCCATTTGAAGTTATTTTGATTCATAAGTGAGGAATGATGAAATGAGTGATTACAGGTCCTTAATGAAGGATGATGTCATGAAGTGATGAGAAGGCTTGAGCATGGGATATCTTATCTAGTGCAAGAAGGAGCATGGTGGTTTTAGGAGATGAATGTACAAAGGCATAAGAGGATGAATGAATAAATTTTAACATTAATTTGAATAATTAAAGCATCTAAGTATGTTTCAAAGTGCATCTACAGCGGTAGGAAGGTCATTTTTGAGGCATAGTCCTTGCATAAAGAGACCTAGTAAGAAGGCACAAGCTTGGTATCTTGATGAGGTGAATAGTATAAGACTCGTGTGAACAAGGTTGGAATATTATGATCGTGGTATTAAGGTATATGACATGTGTATGATGTTTTAATAATAATGTAAGAGGTTTTTAATTGTTTTCAAGGAACAAGCATAATTAGTAGTTCAAAGACCTAACATGCATAAAGACTAGTGTGGCCAAATAACAGGGCAAGATTGAGTTTTCAAGGTAATAGAGAACATGTGAGCATGGAATGGGGTTTTAAAATTTTTATCAAAATTTTTAATGAATTTTTAGGTTTCTAGTTGAAGGAGAAAGCAAGAAATCACATTTTGAGGTCTCCTACGTATGTAAAATGAAGGTTTCCAAGCTCAAAAAGGATCTTTTGATGCTCATTGGCACATGTTAAATTTTAATGTTATCAGTTTTAAATATATTTAAAATGGTACTACTAATTATTTATAAGAATTAGGAGGTGGATAGAGCTATATGAACAAATGTTAAGAAGGTAAACTGGTCTAAAACCCTTTCAAAACCCTCATATTGACTCGATGATGAAAAATATTGTTGATAATTACCCAAAATGGTTTTTTGAAAATATTTTTATTATTTTAGGTGGTATAAGACTTAATTAATAATCTCAAAGTGGTAGTGTTTTGTCAGGGCAATCAACAAAACCTACAAAAAAATCCTTATTTTTGAAGAATTTAATGTTACAAGCAGGGTTGACCAGGTCAATGCATGGAAGTTGATGGAGATTTAAGATAAATACTTTTTATTGATGTATATTGTGATGTTTTGAAAATTTATATAATTTATGTCAACTATTTTAGTCACCCAATTTGACCTATCACTAAATAGTCAAAGAGATAACAATGAGAAAAAATAGTCAAAATGAGAATGCATTTAACGATTGGTCACAGAGGATTAGGAATGGTTTAAATTATTTGAGTATATGTTAAATACCTATAGATCATGATCACTTGGTTTATAATTTTTTATTATTCTCATAAACAAGCAAAAAAGTGCTCTCAAGATGACTTGTCTGTGTCAGTAAAGACAGTGAAAGAGTGATGTTCAAAATTTAATCAGTTTGTTCTATATTTCTCATTTAACCTATATATGTTTGTTATTTTAAATTTTATAAATATGTCTTAGGATCATCTTAATGATTTATTATTTATTTTAAGTGGTTATACATATTATGGTAGTCATGTTCACCATGACTAGTTCTTATGGTAGTTTGGCAGCTCTGTGTATGTAAGTGAGAATGGTAAGTTGGAGAATATATACACTTAGATAAATAAAGATATGAATATTATGTTGTGTTTTATGACCCAAATTAAATTTAAAATCCTGATTTAAGGTTTTTAATTACTCTAAGGTGTTGATATGTGAAAGCTAAAATGGCTTATTTGGCTGTGTTTGTATTGTGTAAGAGCAAGATAACAAATTGGTTTGTAAGACAAATAGTTGATACCATAAAATGTGATTTATAAATTTTAGGTTTAATATAAGTAATATAGTATCTATTAATATTAATTAAAACTCATGAAATTTTATTTTCAAGTACTAAAAATGCACTTTTGCATGACTATGTTTTTAGGGTGTCTGACAATTTTTTGTGTGTTGGTAAGAAAGATGTTTTTGAAGTGATTTAGAAAGTGTTGAAGAATAAAATGAATTTTAATATGTTTAGGTGTTATAAAAGTTTAATTATAAATATTTTATATTCTTGGCTTTTATTTTTTTATTTTTTAAAATTAAAAATCATTTGACTATGTTTTTGGAACATGTGTGCAATTCTAAGTGGTCATATTGCAAGAATGGGTTCAAAGCCTTTTGGACTGTTTGGTGATGTTCAATGGACATAGTGGTGAATATGCGGTAATTTAAGATTATTTAATGTTATTTTATCATATTTTTTTTATAAAATTTATTGTATACTTCTATTTTGTGAGACAAACTTTTAGGTAGTGAGAAGGCCTAATGGCGAGTAGGCCTAATAGCATGGTTCAAGTGGAGAATTGGATGTACAATTGGTGTAGACCTAAATGGATGTCGTAATGGGTATATTTAATATTTTTTTAAGTTTTTAAATCATTGGTGAAGGCTAAATATTTTCTAAGTGACTCAAGTATAATGTGTGTTTAAGACAGACCTAATTACATTAGGTCTCCTTTAGGCCTAATGAAGGTTTTGGCCCTTAAGGGGTATGAAGGACCTATGGAGTGGTTTTTTTATTTTATTATTATTATTATTATTTACCTATTAAAATTATTATTCAGGTATTTTATGGTTATTTTCTCACCAATATGGGTGAGATTAAGTGATGGGTATATAAGCAAGGCCTAATTGGCCTATTTGAGCTAGTTAGTGTAGTGTGAAAAGAAGTGAAGAAAAGAGATATTGGAGGTTAATAATTAGGTCATTGAGGACCATAATAAGAGGAAGTAAATAATTATAAATATATGACATATCTTTTTCAGGTGGATGATAAGGTCAATTGACCTAATGAGCCTAGAAAAGGCATGTTGAGTGAATGAGCCTAGAGGGCTATTTGAAAGGGGTAAAAGGTTGAATTGAGCTAAAGGTTGGATAAAATCAGTAAATTCATGATGAATGTGTTCTATGTTTTTGATATAAAGTGGATTTTAGGATAGATGATAGAGAGAGAGAGAGAGCTAAAGAAGAGAACACCATCAGTTGAGAGAGTAAAAAGGTGTTTTGAGGCGATTAAGATTTCCTTGGATAGGTTTGTACTTGGTCAAGAAAGAGTTGGAGATGCCTTATAGGATGGATATTTCAGAAGCTTCCTTGAAGTTTCTAGGTTGGTGCCAAGTCACTTGGGGGGTTGGATCCCCTTTCGAGTTAGAGCTTGCTAACGGACTAGTTGGGTTGATGCCTAACTATTGAGGGGTTGGTGTTCCTTATGGGGTTGGTGCCTCACTAAATGTTGAATCATTACTTATAATATAGTATTCCAAGTGGTGTTTCAGTGGGTTTTGTCCCCCATGAAGGTTTAACACATATCTATGGTATTTATGTGTATGTTCTTGATTCATGCTTATGTGATTATCTTTATATGCATTGCTATATCTCTATGCTAGTTTGAGAATGATGAATGGAATTGAATGAAATGTTTGAACACTAATTCACCCCCCTCTCATTGGTTGTGATTCCAAAATTTGGTATCAAATTAGGTCCTTTGGATGAGGTTTGATAGCCTATAGGTGATCTTAGGAAGCATAAAAAGTGATGATAACAATGTTCATCTTGTTTACAGTGATGGTTTATCAAATAATGATGGTACTAGTATAGTTGTCTAAAGAGAAGAAGGATGCCAAGATGAGGCTTGATCAACAATTAAACTAAGGTGATTTATGTGTCAATGTAGGACATCAGTCAAAGTTGAAATAATTTCAAAGGTATCATTTTTTAGCTTAGAAGGACTATGTAGAAGCTAAGTCAAAGATCAAACCCAAGATTGATAATCTAGAAGGACTCTGAAGACGTATTGAGAGAAAGGTACAAGTCAAGGCATCAAGGTGTCTTTTAGAATCTTATTTTAGGACTTATAAATAAGGTATGTTTAACCTTGTGTTTTCATGAAGATGATTTGAGTTGATCATCAAGCTAGAGGAGTTGAGGATAATCTAGAAGGACTCTAAAGACATGTTGAGAGAAAGGTACAAGTCAAGGCATCAAGGTGTCTTTTAGAATCTTGTTTTAGGACTTATAAATAAGGTATGTTTAACCTTGTGTTTTCATGAAGATTATTTGAGTTGATCATCAAGCTAGAGGAGTTGAGTTGAGTCTATGAAGCTATCATAGATGAGCAAAGTTTTTGTTAAAAACCTAAGTATGTTGTTAAGGCCTATTTGAGGTCTATTTCAACCTTCATGATGTATAAAATTATGAATGTATATATCCTTGATTGTATTTTTATGGTAGTTAATCATGTATAGTTTGAGGTAAAAAAAACCAATAGAGGAGTTAGTCATATGAGTTATAGATTGGTCTAAAAGACTAATAAAGATATGAAGATCCAAGATGATGATTATACCTTATGGGCATAGTTAATAATAAACAAATTCAGTTTGGATGATGATGCAAATGCTTGAAAATTTTGACATGAATGGCATGAATATGGAGTGTCCATGAGTGAAGACAATAGAGATATAAATATTGTCAAAATAAACTATATGCAGGATGTGTTGAAAAAGGAGATCAGTGTAGTGGTAAATGGAATTGTTGAAATGTTACATACTACAGTTATCTTACTTGCAATACTTGTTTGAGTGAAACATGATGCCTAAAAAGTAAAGATAGACCTAATGGTATGAGATCTGAATAATGGTCTATAAGACCAATGATATTAAAGGTTGTGTTTGTTTACTCATCTGATCCAAGGACTTGTGGTGTTATAGAGGAGTGAGATGACAAGTTACTTGAGCCATGAAGAAGATAATAGTGATCTAAAGTTGACAAGTACTATGAGTTTTATCAAAGGGTCTTGACAGTGTGTGTAAAATTTGATCTATTAAATCATTTTGATAGAGGTATGTCATAGAGATTGAGGTTTCATAATACCTAGCTAATAGTTTGGTAGGTGGAAGTTACTCTAAGATGGTTAGAGTCATGATGGCTTGTAGAGAATAAATTATTACATGAAGAATCATTTTGATATAACACATAGAAAATGAATATATATGTGTATAGACATCTAATGTTATTATTTAGAATAATTCTATTGTTTGCAGATAGGCCTAGTATATGTAGGTATTTTTAAGATCAAATTGAAGATGGTTTAAAGAAGATGCTTTGTCAAAATTAAGAGTTATTTTTTCAGGTGTTACCAAATATCAATCAAGAAGAGTGATGTTCATGAAGGCCTATGATTATTTGGACAAACTTAAAAGGAGAGCATGATCTTAGGGGGGCCTTTGTATCTCTATGATTAAGAAGTTGTCCACTTTAGTAGATATGAACCTAAGGTGAGGTGAGTTTCTATTTGGATTGATCAAAAGGAGACCAATAGTATGCACATTGTATGAGGATAAAGGGGGAGATATTGACCTTATTTAAAAGAAGTTTGGGTCAAGTAACATCTAGTGTTTCTTTGAGTATAAAATAGACAAGGATAGATATTGAAAATCTTGTGTGATCAAGAATATTTCTCTGAGATTTAGGTTTTCTTCTCAAAACATAGGGCTTGTGATAAGCATGAAGTAAAGGGTAACACATATATTTCTTTAGGAGGTCTTTGAGCAAGTTGTCATCAAGTTTAGGTCCATGGATCAGGTGGTAGGGTATGAAGATATAAAAATATTTAGGTAATATCTTGAACAAATGACAATTATAAGGTAAGAGTTGATGGATATTTGTGGAGTCATGAAAAACATAGGTCAAGGTGTTGGGTTATAAAGGTAGGTTGAGAGATAACAATTATATCATTCTAAGGTAAACATTTGGTCAATTTTATCTAGTAGGCATTGTTGAGTTGAAGTGAAAAAACATTATGGTATATTTAGAGACCTTTTTCATTAATTTCAAAGGGAGAGAGATATAATATTCATGCATAAGTTGTTTGGATCAATTCATTTATGGTTTTCCATCAATGACAAAGGTGGAGATTATTGCAAGTTGTAATTGATGTCATATTTTTGTGTATGGTCATTAATGTCAAAATAATAATGAGGCATGGTGATCCATTTGAACTCCTTGTGATGCATAAGTTAGTAATGATGAAATGAGTGATTATAGGTCCTTAATGAGGGATGATGTCATGAAGTGGGATGAAGGCTTGAGCATGAGATATCTTGTCTGGTGAAAGAAAGAGCGTGCCGGTTCTAGGAGATGAATGCACAAAGGCATAAGAGGATTATTGAGAAAAACATGAATTTGAATCATTTAAGCATCCAAGTATGTTTAAAATTGCATCTTCAATGGTAGGAAGGTCAGTTTTGAGGCATAGTCCTTGCATAAAGAACCCTAGTAAGAAGGCACACGTTTGGTAGCTTGATGAGGTGAATAGTATAAGATTAGTGTGAAAAAGGTTGGGAAATTTTGAGCATGGTATTAGAGTATATGATATGTGTATGATGTTTTAATAACAATGCAATAGGTTTCCAAGTGTTCAATGATCAAACATAACTGGTAGTTCAAAGACCTAACATGCATAGAGACCTAGTGTGGATAAATGAAGGGTAAAGATTGAGTTTTCAATGTGATATAGGAAATTTTAGAATAGAATGAGGTTTTAAATATTTTTATTAAGAATTTTTATTAAGTTTCAGGACCTCAATTGAAGGATAAAGCAAGAAAACATGTTTTGAGGTCTCCTATGTATGCAAAATGAAGATTTCCAAGCTCAAAAAGGATCTTTTGATGCTCATTAGCATGTGTTAACTTTTCATGGTGTCCTAAGGGTTTTTGGAAAGATGTAAAAGATTAATAAGAATTATTTTAAAGTATTAGGAGGTGGTTTCAAGGATAGAGCTGTATGAACAAATGTTAAGAAGGTAAATTGGTTTAAAACCTTTTCAAAACCCTCATATTGACCTGATGATGAAAATATTGTTGAGAATTACCAAGAAAGGTTTTTCAAATATATTTTTATGATTTTATGTGGTATAGGGATCCATAAATCATCTCCAAGTGGTAGTGGTTTATTAGGGCAATGAGTAGAACCTATAAAAACCCCTTATTTTTAAAGAATTTAATGCTACAAGTAGGGTTGACCAGGTTAATGCATGAAAATGGATGGAGGTTTAAGGTCAAGAATTTTTATTAATGTCAATGTTTATAATTTGAAAATTTATAGACTCTATTTGAACTATTTTTGTCACCCAAGTTGACCTATCACCAAATAGTCAAAGACTGAGAATGGTGAGAAAAACTAGTCAAAGTGATAATGTGTTTAGGGATTGGTTGTAGAGGATTAGGAATGGTTTAAATTTTTTTGAGTCTATATTAAATATATATAACTAATTTCCCCATGGTTTATAAGTGTTTATTATTCTCATAAACAAGCAAAATGTGCTCTTAATATGACTTGTCTATGTGAGTGGAGACAGTGAAAGAGTGATGTTTAAAGTTTGATCAGTTTGTTCTATATTTGTCATTTAACATCTATATTTTTGTGATTGTAAATTATATAAATATGTATATATATAACTTTAATGATTTATAAGTTATTTTAAGTTGCTATACATATGTTGGAAGTCATGTTTACCATGACTGTTTCTTAAGGTAGCTTGGCAACTCTATGTATGTAAGTGAGAATGGTAAGTTAGATGATCTTTGAAATTATATAAAGCATATTATGAGTATTATTTTATGTTTTAGGACATAAATTAACTATAAAATCCTGATTTAATGTTTTTAGTTACTCTAAGGTGTTGAGATGTGAAATCCAAAATGGCCTATTTGGTTGTGTTTGCATTGTGTAAGAGAGAGCTAGAAAATTAGTCTGTAAGACTAATAGTTGATACTAAAAAATATGATATATACATTAGAGTTTGAAATATAATTAATATAGGATATATTAATATTTATTATAATTCATTAAAGTGTCATTTTAAGTACTAAAGATGCACTTATACATGATTGTGTTTTTAGTGTGTCTAACAATTTTTTGTGTGTTGGTAAGAAATATGTTTTTGAAGTGATTTAGATAGTGTTTAAGAATAAAATCCATTTTAAGATGTTGAGGAGGTATAAAATGTTAATTTATATTATTTTAGAGTCTTTTTTTGTCCTTTTGAGGTGTGAAAAGTTAAAATTATTTGACTATGTTTTTGGAACATGTGTGCAATTCTGAGTGGTCATATTGCAAGAATGGGTTTGAAGCCTTTTGGCCTATTTGGTGATGTCCAATGGATATAGTGGTGACCATGAGGTAATGGAGGATAATTTATTGTTATTTTATCATATTTTTTTTGATAAAATTTATTTTATACTTTTGTTTTGTGAGATAGACTTTCAAAGAGTGAGAAGGCCTAATGGTGAGTAGGCCTAATAGCATGGTTCAAGTGAAGAATTGGATGTACAAGTGTTGTGAACCTTAAAAAATGTCATAATAGGTATATTTAAGAATTTTTTTTATATTTTTTGAAGTGTTGGTGAAGGGTAAATCTGTTCCAAGTGACTCAATTATAATGTGTGCTTTAGATAGACCTAATTACATTAGGTCTCCTTTAGGCTTGTGAAGGTTTTTGCCCCTAAGGGGTATGACCGACCTATGGAGTGGTTGTTTCTTGTTTTAGAAATGTTTTTGGACCTATTAAAAGTATTATATAATTATGGTAAGGTTATTATCCAACTAATATGGGTGAGAGTAAGTGATGGTTATATAAGCAAGGCCTAATTGGCCTATTTTAGCTAGTCAGTGTAGTGTGAAAAGAAGCAAAGAAAAGAGCTCTTGGAAGATAATAATCATGTCATTAAGTACAAAAATAATAGGAAGGAAATAATTATTAACATATAACATATATTCTAAAGGTGGATGATAAGGTCAATTTACCTAATGAGCCTAGAAGGTTGAAGTGAGTTGAATGAGGTGAGAAACCATCAGTAGATTCATGATAAGTGTGTTCTAGGTGTATGATAGAGAATGTATTGTAGGATAGAGAAGAGAGAGATATTAATATGATATCACCATAACTTGATAGAGAAACAAGGTGTCTTGTGGTGATTAAGCTTGCCTTGGTTGGGTTGGTGCTTGGTCAAGAGGGATTTGGAGTTGCCTTATAGGTTGGATCTTGTATAAGTGTCTTTGAAGTGGTTGGGTTGGTGTAAATTAATTTAGGCTGTTGGATCCTCCTTTAAATTTGGATATTTTTAAAGGAATAATTAGGTTGGTGCCTAACTAGTGAGGGGTTGGTGTTCTTTGTGGGGTTGGTGCATCACTAAATATTGAATAATTACTTATATGATAATAGTTCAAGTGGTGTTTCAGTGGGGTTTATCCCCTATGAGGGTTTCCCACATATATATGGTTTTCATGTGCATGTTATTGCTTCATGTTTATGTGATTATATTTCTATGCATTTCTATATCTCTATGTGAGTTTGAGAATGATGAATGGAATTAAATGAAATGTTTTCACACTCATTCACCCCCAACCCCTCAGTGGTTATGATTCCAACACCTTCCACCTCAATAATTTATTTCATTCCTATATATGAGTGTTTTATAACACATTTATCTATCAAAATTGATGAGAATATAGTTATGCACAAATTTCAAAACTCAAGTAAGGTCTAATGAGACAAATAGTGAGTATATAATTCTATATAAGACCATGCTAGCTAAAATGACCAATCCTATGGTAGACAATGAGATATAATATATATTCATGCAAATATTTATTACACCACTTTGTGAGTCCATATTATTTAATAAATCCAAATATTTTGATGATTTATGTCATATAGTGAGAGATCGTGAATTCAAGCTCCTTACACTCAAAAAGGTTAAGTACACCACTGCTATTACTAATTCAAATGCCATGTTTCAAAGCAAGGAAAATAATAAGTATAAGTCAAATGAGAATAAGAAATAAGCTAATATTATAGTTAAAATGGTATCACAACCTATAAAAATTCTTCTTTTAACTATTTCATAGAAGAAGATTTTTTCATGCTTACCTCTACTTGCTTATAAATTGATATAAATTTTTCTCGAGTGCAACCTTTTATCTCTCCCTCCAATACTAGTGGTCAATATAAGAAAAAATTTACTTTGTGTATGTGCTTAGAATGCTTATTTTGATTATCATTGATGTACTTAACATTTTATAAACATATTTTCAAGTTAAGGCACAAGATACAAAATCTTATTGATGACAACACTACTGGCTTAAGCACAACCAAAAATTACTAGAGACCACTATCAAATAAAAAATATAAGTTGAAAATATTTAATTTCCCATTTACAAATCATGAAAAAATAGAGACTAAGGATAATTCTAAAGTACATCATACATACGATGCACATCTTCTTCCTGAAACATATAGTCATATGATAGATGATATTATTGGCACACTAATGAGTAGATTACCACAATTACATATGATTACATTCAATGATATAAATATTGGTGATGATTACTTATATTTATATGTATTATTCATATGATCTCACATTACTGAGCACCCTATACATAATGTTATGGTTGATAAATGCTCAAGTGAAATTTTTTGTACCATGACACTTCTCAACTCTCTTGGATACAAACAAAAATATATTTAAAATACTATAAGAGTGCTCAAAGGGTTTAATGGTTATACACATAATACCCTTATACCTATTGGGCCACCTCTTATGGTAGGTCCCACCATAATGGCTACTTTATTCATGATTATACCAAGTAATGGGGTATTTGACACACTTTTGGGATACCCTTGGATTTAGAATATCTTTATAGTACCATCTATAATGCATCAATGTATTAATTATATGCATGGCAATAGACTAGTTAAAGTTTTAGGCATTTAATAAGAGTACCCTCTTTATCCATTGGTATCTCCTATTCCACCACCACCACCACCACCACCCTAGTTAGTTATTATTCATATTTAGGAACATTATACAAAGGCAATCATTACTCCTATATAGGATCATTATTCATAGGTAGTTATTTCACCCACCCAAGATTTATCTACACATCTAGTTTAGAGGAGAGTAGTTGATTCTCCTAAGCATCTATTTTCATAGCATTTGTCACATCATAGATATTCATGACTCAAAAATACCTTTATCTACTATAGCACATAACAAGTTAGTCCCATAAACATTTCAACATGTTCCATAGTGAACACAATCTCTATGTATTCTCTTAATATACATTAGAACTCATAGATTGCTAAGCCTTCTAGAGTTTCTCATCATATACAAAATTATGTATGTAGTGATGATGATGGTTACATTACAACACCTAATCCCTTTTTCATATTTAGATACACCTACACCTACTATTTTTATTTTTCACAATATAACCCTTGCACTATATGATATAAGCACCACCTATGACTATCCCATTGATGGGATAACTAGTTAGCACCTTGTCACATATATAAATAAATACAAAATAAAAATAAAAATGAGAAAGTTATACATCAAGACCTAAGCATGACATGAGTTGTTATATTACATTGTTTGCATATGTTATTTATCACATGTTTGGTATATGAAATTATTTTCATACACATGTATTTCACTAGGTATATGAGTGTCAAGCATAACATAAAGATCATACATGGAGACATGGATGCTAAACATTTCCTATACCTAGGGGTCATGATCACAATGATATATTTATATAACCTATTTATGACATTGAGTTATATACATGCCTTGCTAGAGACTCATTTCTGACACAGTTTTACATTTGATATGTTACTCCACTATGATGTGATATCAACATATATAGATAGTGTAGACTAATTCTCATTGGTTTTATGTTTCATTGACATTGTTAATTTTACATGATAGGCTAGCTATTTTTGTTTATTGTGTGTGTCCCCTTGGCCTTTTTGTTGTGGCATCTATGTCCCTTGTTTGTGGCTCCTTTTCCTTTTTTGGTATGGCATTCATGTCCCTTGTTTAGGGCTCATTAACCTTAATTTTTAGCATCATCCTTATGTCCCTTATTGGTGGCCCCTTGGCTTTATGTGTGACATTTCATGCTATTTTGTGACATTGTGTGTTGAGCTTGTTAAGTTTTTGAGATTGCTATGTTTTTAGGTTTTGTGATCCATATTACATACATCTCCTTTATGTGTTGTGCCATGATGTATATAATGCATTTCCTAACTATTACTACTATGTGCTTCATAGATATATTATATTGACATACCATTATATGATGCTAGATTTCATATGTTGCATACATGCCTTGAATCTATATACATTACTATTATGACATAATCTTAACATCTCAACATGATATTATCTTCATACATGACATGATACAATTCACTTTTGAGATGGATAACTTACAAGATCCACCCCTCACCTCAAAGGGGGTGCATACTAGTCGGCTTTTTCATAGAAACTAAAGCCTCCATGAGCATATTTGAGTATATTATACATTTTTTAGAGTTCATATGTGATTTAGATATAAAATTGGGATAGTTATTTGTTTACCAAATTTTGGTTCTACAAGCCAAAATTGGGCACCCCATCCTTTTTCTTTGCAAAGGTCATCTAATCTAGGTTTTGGCTAGATCATCCCTCTATTGCCTTGTGCAAAAAATGTTCTCTACTAGACCTTTCTAATGAAAAAGCTAGGTGTTTCCCTCATTTTACTTTTTCAAGTACTAATCAGGTTTGTGCAGGTGCATTACTTGTCTACTTTTATAGTAAAAGTGATTGAAGAACCTAAAATGGTCTAAAGCAGTTAAAAAAAGGCAACAACTTTCCTTCAGAGGGAATTTTATCAAGTTGAAGGATGTTTTTAAAAAGTTTGAAGGGTAAGTGCCCTTGCAAAGGGCACCTTGGTCAATGGCAAGACCAAATCAAAAGTTTTGAAGGGGCATTTTGAGGCAAAAAGTACCCTTGCAAAGGGCACCTTAAGAAAGTGAAGAACAAAGACAAAAGGCCCTGAGGGGCATGCACCCTTCAAAAAAAGAAGTAATCAAAATAAAGAATTCCTTCAGATAAAATGTTTGAAGGAATTCCTTTGGACATTTTGTCTTAAGGAAAGTGCAACAAGAATCTCAAGATAAATAAGGCCCTATAAGTCAAAGAGAAAGCAAAGAAAAGGCCAAGGAAAAGGAAAGTCGAAGGAAGGAGATAAAACATAGGTAAAGACAAAGTAGAAAAGATAAAATAAGGAATAGATCCAAATAATAATAAAAACAAAGGACATAATCAATGACCACTCAAACCAAGACAAGTGGTATAGATGACTCAACAAGGAGAATTAATACATTTGGTGAAATATATGTACTAAAAACCAATAAAATAGATTAGTTTTTGAACTATAGAGGAGAGAAACCCATGTTTTCATGCTTCAGAATTAACACACAACTAGTCTCAACTAGCATTAAAGAGAGCATGGTCCAGCTACAACAACTTGGGGATGGCTTTGTTAGTTTTTAGAAGGAGTATCTCATGCTTTTACAGGCCCAAGATAGAAAGGGCAATGACTTGGACATCTATATCATGGATCTCCTATATGTAATTAGAAGATTATGATAACAACATGGGCTTGTGGTCTCTATAGAAGTGTTTAACTCAGCATGGGTTTCCATTCCTTGATTTTTCAGCTATCTTGTTTCCAATTATCTCTATATTTGTAACTTCTCATTTGAGAAAAGATATCTTAGATTGTATGGTGATAATTCCCTAAAGGAATTTACCTTGAATCGAAAGAAGAATTTTTACTTCCATTTGTGCTTGCACTTTTGCATATGTATATGGTTTTATCTTGTGTTAAGTCATTTGCTTTTCATGCTTTCATAATTTTATGCCAACATATCTAGTGTATTATGAGTTTTTCTCTTATAGGTCAACAAGAAGTGTCTAGCTCAAAGTATAGGCACATGTGAATAGGATATCCATAGTGTGTTTTAGAACACCTATGGTAGTTCTTCCTCCCTGTATCTCCATAGGATCCCCTATTAAAACACTGATGTAAGAAAGGTTCTCATTTAAATGAAGTGTATGCTTGCTTCTCTCTAGTGTAAAGTGTATGTCAAAGCTGAGTAGACCAACCATTTTGGTGCACCATCACATTCATTTAGGTTATAATTTTAGTATTTCTCTCCCTTTTTATCACCCCCATTATTAGTAATAGGAAATCCAAGGCCTCAAGGTGCATCAAGGGGAGCTAGCCCCTAATCTAGAGATTCATCCCTCATGTTTGCAACCCATAACAAGAGGATTGTCTCCATTATGCCATATGGAGGAAGAGAGTTGAGACTCCCTTCAGAGGGTGAAATCTATCATGTTGATAGTTTTTGGCATGCCTGATTGGACCAATTTCTATGTCCTTCAAGTTTCAAGATTGGTACTAGTCTTGATATTTTTAAAAAATCCAAAAGAAGGAGCTATATTTAGCACCTGGTGACTCCATTCAGGAACTCAGTCTCTAGTTAATGATTAGCCTAGCATCCCATGCCAAAGGTCACTGTATGATCTTCTTCTAGGGGTGTCCTTTTTAAATTTATTGAGTCACGTTACAACTCAATGAAAAGGTTGAGGTTTTTAAATACCCACCCTTACGTACCAAGCCATTTTCCTAAACCAGCCATAAAATATACATACTCAAGGAGACCCCTGTTGAATCCTTTCATAGCCATGGTAGCCCTTAGGACTTTCCCTTTTGTGGCCTTCAATGGTCAAAGTCCCTTAAACCTTCAGTAATATGACCCAATTCCAAGGATAACTCTCAAAAGTATTCCTCCCTTTAGTGGAGAGGGCCCAATCACTACTGTCGAGCATATTAGAAACATAGCAAACCTATACAACATCTATAATATCACTAAAGAAAATGTAGACATTAGATTGCTAACCTTGTCCTTCAAAGGGAAAGTTTTGGACTAGTATGGGACCTTGCCTATGAACTCAGTTGGCTCATGGAATGAGTTAGGGACCCTCTTGACCAATAGGTTTGGGGAAAAAAGTGACCATTTGTCTCTAGCTAAGAAGTTAGCCACCATGAAGAGAGCCCCACATGAGTTTATATAAGATTTTAACACTAGGTTCCAAAAGACTTTAGATAGAATCCCAATTCTTATGAGGCCAACCCCAAGCTATGGTTTCCTTTACTACTTGAAGGCCCTAAATAGTGACATTATTATCATGATACAGTCCATGGGTGGAAACACTCTACCCACTGATTATGAGAAAGCCATAGCTACTAAAAATTGCCTTGTTCAAGAAGGAAAGATAGCTCTTAGACCTCCTATGCCACTCTTTCCTAATTTATAACCCTCAATCTAACTTGCTTTACCCACTCTAGATCCTCTTCCTAATCAAGAGAAGATGGTTTCTACCCCTATAAATGACATCCATAAAGTTAAGAGGTTACTGCAGAGTGTTACCAATGAGTTATTTTCCCCCAAGAGACAACAAGCTCAAATTTATAGGCCAAATCAAGGCTACCAGTAGTTTGGGCAAGCCAATAGGCCTCCCTTATAAAATTAAAATTAAGGGAAAGGTCAAATTACACATGTCAAGCCTTATCAAAGCTATAATCCAAATGCCCCTTCATCTTCCAAGGCTCTTGTCCCCACTCAAAATAATTTGGTGTAGGAGCAACCCAACTTTCCACCCTTGAAACATGGCCAATAATAGGTTTCTTATGCTAGTGAGATACCAAATCAAAGCATGAATATACAAGGTAAATAGGTAACCTAATTCTCAAGTTTTGAGATGTTAACACAACTTGGGATAGATAATAGGCAAGCTCAATTTGATTCCCTTCTTATGAATCACTTGAAAGGAGTGTTTTACATAGTCAACTATGTGGGGAGTACAAGTAATCATAATGTTGGTGTTGCATCTAACACCAGGTCTAAAAGGAGAGCCATTGATGAAGCTCAAGTAGCCACTCAAGTACCTATAGTGTCCCCTTCACCACAACCAAATCAAAATTTTCCTAATTATAGGATAATGGTTGTAGCTTTAGCTCCTCAAGTTGCATCACAAGTTATGAATGTTCCCAAGGAGAGCTCTAAAGGGGGGATTCCTTTAATCAATATAGTGGACCAAATGAAAAATCTGCACATGAACATATCATTGTGGGATTCTTTATCACTACCAAGACAAAAGGATATACTCTACAAGGAATTGTATGGGTTGGGTAAGTTATCCCAGTAAGAAATGATAATGTGTTGATAGTAAATGGGGCTCCTCCCATGGCTGGTCAAGTAAAGAAAGATGAGATGGTCCCTCCCTTCTATTTGTCCCTGATTATTGGTGATTTCTTGGTCCAAAATACATCATTGATAGTGGATAAAGCACCTCAATTATGCCCAAATGCATAGCTGATAAGCTAGGCCTCAAGTATGAGCAAATGACTAAAGGAGTTCTATAGTTGGATGGATCACTAGATAAGACCTTAGGAGTGGTAAGAGGCTTTAATCTAACTCTTCATGCCTATCCAACCTTCTTAATTCCCCATGATGGCCAGTGGTAGATGTTCCTCCTTACTTATCGCTTTGCTTGTCAAGAGATTTCACATCCAAGATAGGTGGATACTTGGTAGCCAATTGGTCTTACATGGTTTTCAGGACAAATTATGGAACTAAAGTAAATATTGAATCAGAGCCCATCCACAAGGATCACCTAGAGCCATACTCACCCAAAGTAGTGAATGTGAAATACACAATCATTGATGAAGAAGAGCTCTAGGTGGACCAATCTCCATCATCTTCCCTTGTAGGAGTTGTTGACCTACTCCTAGATGAATGGGGAAATGACAACTTTGAGCATGATCCTTACAAGTTCATTGAAGATGTTGGTCTTGGAGTCTACTACATGCATGAGAAAGATGGTTTAATGCTGAAATTGATGAAGATAGACCAAGAGGACTATGGTTTATGGAATTTATTCTTTGATGGATCTAGAAGTTAGGAGCTGGTGGTGGGGAATCGTTGGTTTCACCCTCAAAAGATAAATACTTCTCAACTTTTAGGTTTTAGTTCTCCTACACCTACAATGTAGTATAGTATTAGGCCCTTGTTCATGGCCTAGAATGGGCAAGGAAGAGAGGAATTATATAATTGTGGGTATTTGGAGACAGTGAGTTGATTGGGAGCCAAGTAAGAGGTCAAAGCTTGATAGATAACTCCTTACTCAAGTCTTACAAGCATAGAGTGTGGGACCTTGTAGATAAATTTTCTACTCTCAACATCAATTCCATTCCAAGACAGGAGAACAAGAATGTAAATAGACTAGTAGTATTTGGTGCTTAGTTTGACATCCGAAAGGGGATGAGACAAAGCAAGAATCAACATCATTTAAAGGTGATTGTGAGGCCCTCCATACCATACAATGTCACCAATTGGAAGGTGTTTGAAAGTGACCATAAAATAGCACTTTTCTTGCAATAAAAAGCTGAGTTTGCTTCCCAAAATCATTCCAAGCTACAACAACAGTATGATGGGTAGATTGTTCAGATAAAGACCAACAGGCTTCTGAAAGGTTTGGTAACTCTTGAGAGCATTTTCATTGAAGATGACCAAATCAAGAGAGATAAAGTAAGCATGTCAAGCAAGAATGAAAATTATGAAAGGGTAGAGATCTACAAGGATAAGATATTTGCTCTTGGGAAGGTGTATACCAATGATAAAAAAGATGCTTTCATTATGTTATGTCAAGAATTTGTTGATGTCTTCACTTGGGAGTATGGTGATTTGAAGGGCTTTGATCCAAGCTTGGCCCAACACACCATTGAGGTAGAGGAAGGTGAAAAACCCATCAAGAAAAAGCAAAGGCCAATCGATCTAAAGATTGAGCCTCTCATGAGGAAGGAACTCACCAAACTGATCGAGTCCAATATCATTTTCCTTATCAAACACTCTTCTTGTCTGGCCAATTTGGTCCTTATTAGTAAGAAGAATGGAGAGGTCAGATTGTGTGTGGATTTTAGAGACTTGAGTAGAGACTCACTGAGAGATCACTATCCCTTCCAAGTATGGAGCAAATTATTTAGATGGTGATATGCAGTGAAAGATTCTCTCTCTCTCTCTCTGTGATGGCTACTTTGGGCACAATCAAATCCTAGCAAAATAATGTGACCAATACAAGATAACCTTCACCACCAATTAGGGAACATACACCTATAGGAAGATGCCATTTAGATTTTCAAATGCTATAGATACCTTCTAACATGTTATGGATATGGATTTCTAAGGTTTTATCAATGACATTATGCTGGTTTATTTTGATTATGTGACAGTCTTCTTCAAGGAGGCAAGTGAACACTTGAAACTCCTAAGGCAAATTTTTGAAAGGTGTAGAGAGTTTGGCATCTCTCTTAACCCAAATAAATGTGTGTTTACTATCCATGAAGGCAAGCTCTTGGGCCATTTCATTTCAAAGGAAGGCCTATCTATTGATCTAGAGAGGGTGCACGTTATCTTAGCATTATCCTTGCCTAAGCATAAGAAGGGCCTATAAAGTTTCTTTGGTAAGATAAATTTCATTAGGAGATTCATTCCTAACTTTGTTGAGCTTTTCAAGCCACTAAATTCCATGCTAAGGAAGGACAAGATGTTCACGTGGATAGCAAGAAGAAGAGAAAGCTTTGAAGGCATCAAGCAACCTATCACCCAAGATCTTACCCTGGCTAGTCTAAACTTCTCTAAGGAATTCAATAAATACACCTTTGGGAATGAAGAGGTAATATTTGCTATGTTCACTCAAGAAAATGGTGATAATTTAGAACATCCTATTTTTTTTTCAACCAAGGTTTAAAAGGCTATGAGGTTAGATACACATATGTTGAGAAACAAGTGCTTACAATCATACAAAATTTGAAGAAGTTTAGACATATGTCATCTAGCAGCAAAATTCACATCATGGTGCCACATCTTAGTGTAAAAGACTTCTTTTTTAACTGAGACTCGAATGAGAAAAGGGCAAGTTGGATTACCAAAGTAATTGAGTATGATGTAGAGATCAAAACCACCAAGCTAGTGAAAGGAAGAGGGGTATGTGAACACCTCACTATAGACTTGAAAGAGCCAAAAGAGGACATTTTGGTACTCCACGATGAACCTACAGTAGTTATACCTATGGTCATGAAGAGTTGGGCACAAGACATGGTTCATTTTCTTCGAATTGGTGAGTGTCCAAAACGTTTAGATAGTACCAAGAGGAGGTATTTTAGACTCCAATATCTTCCTTATGTCCTATTTTATGGGTGCTCTTGAGATGCATTGATTTAGACCAAGTTAACAAGGTACTATCTGAATTCCATGATGGACCAAATGGCAGCCACTTTGCTCCCAAGGCCACAACTGCAAGGATATGAAGGTTGATTACTTTTGGTCTAGTTTGTTTAAAGACACTCATGATTGGGTGAGAAAATGTCAAAAATGTGCCTTCTTTGATGGGAAGCAATGGATGGCATCCTATTCAGGTGGAACAACCATTCATGCAATGGGGGACTTCAGAGGGTTGATCAATCCTCCTTCTAATGATGGACACAAGTGGGTTTTGATTGCCATATATTATTTCACTAGGTGGATAGAGGCTATAGCTTTGAAAGAGGCCAATGAGAGTGTAGTCATAGACTTCTATGAAGGCATAGTGACAAGATTTGGGATCCCAGCCATAATCATTTTAGATAATGCATTAGATTTCTTGGGATCAAAGACAAGTGAGTGGGCATTGAAATATGTAATCTATCTCAACACTTTTTCCAGCTACTATCCACAAGGAAATGGGTTGGCCAAGTCCACAAACAAGAATTTGATTAGGATCATAAAGAGGACAATGGAGGAAAATCAAAGGATGTGGCATGCCAAGTTGAAGATAACTTTTTGGGCAGATAGGATCACTCCAAAGAGGGCAATAGAGAATTCACTATACACACTTGTGTATGGAAGGGAATCTAGACTTCTTATCTAACTTAAGTTACCAGCGTTGGATCTTGCCCATCAATTACAATTGATGGAGAGTGAAAACCTAGAGGTTAGGTATTATGAGCTAATGTAGCTTCAAGAAGTGAGAGACCAAACTATGGATGTCATGACCAACTACCAACAACAAATAAAGAAGAATTTTGACAAAAGGTCTATGCCAATGAGCTTCTCACAAGGTGACATTGTCTTGAAGTGGGGTGAAGACCAAGCCAAGCCTGGAAGGCACATGAAGTTTAACATTTTGTGGAGTGGCCCATGTGTCATCACCCAATGCAAGCAACACAATGCTTTCTAACTGTCCATGTTGGATGGTGAAGAGCTACATATCCTAGTCAATGAGATATATCTTGAGCATTGTTACTAGGTTTCTTTTGTCATGTACATAGTTTTCCTTGTTTTTCCTCATTTTCCTTAAGTTTTGTTATGCATATGTGTAGTGTTTTTAGCCTTTGTGTGTGTTTTTTCCTTATTGTTTGTGTTAAAATCTCTGTTGGTTCATAGGTCCTTATAGAGTTATTGTTTAATTCTCTAAGATGCATCCTGACATGCCCAATGGACTTTGTGGCTACTAGTCTTCCCAAGCATAGTAGGCATGCTTCCCCTAGGAGTCACTAATTGTGTTGACCAATTTTTGGTCCTACAAGCCAAAATTAGGCACCCCATTCGT
Organism: Torreya grandis; assembly: GCA_037957365.1. NCBI lineage: Eukaryota > Viridiplantae > Streptophyta > Pinopsida > Cupressales > Taxaceae > Torreya > Torreya grandis. The sequence goes on from JARHVA010001420.1 coordinate 633,110, forward strand.
TTTATTTGCAAAGGTTATCCAATCCAGGTTTTGGTTAGATCATCCCTCTACTTCCTTGTGTAAAAAATGTTTTTTGTTAGACCTTTCTAATGAAAAAGCTAGGTGTTTCCCTCATTCTACTTTGCCAAGTACAAATCAGGTTTGTGTAGGTGCATTACTTGTCTATTTTTATAAGTAGAATTGATTGAAGAACCTGAAATGGTATAAAACAGTTCATAAAAGGTAATGGATTTCCTTTGGAGGGCATTTTGATGGATTGAAGGATGTTTGAAAAAATTTTGAAGGGTAAGTGCCCTTAGGAAGGGCACCTTGGTCGATGGCAAGACCAAATCAAAAGTTCTGAAGGGGCATTTTGAGGTACAAAATGCCCTTACAAAGGGCACCTTGAGAAATTAAAGAACAAAGACAAAAGGCCTTGAGGGGCACATGCCCTTCAGAAAAAGAAGCAATCAAAAGAAAGAATTCCTTCAGGCAAAATGTTTGAAGGAATTCATTTGGACATTTTAACCAAAGGAAATCATGACAAAAATCCCAAGATAAAGAAGGCCTGATAAGTCAAAGATCAAGCAAAGAAAAGGCCAAGGCAAAGGAGAAGTTGAAGGAAGGAGACAAAACATGGGCAAAGACAAAACAAAAAAGACAAAATAAGAAATAGTTCTAGTTACTGACAAAGACAAAGGATAGAATCAATGACCACTTAGACCAAGACAAGTGGCATAGACAACTCAACAGGGAGACTTAATACATTTGGTGAAATATATCTACCGAAAACCAATAAAATAGATTGGTTTTTGAACTATAGAGGAGAGTAGCCCATGTTTTCATGCTTCACTATTAATGCATAACTAGTTTTACCCAACATTAAAGAGAGAATGGTCTAGCCACAATAACTTGGGGATGGATTTGTTAGTTGTTATAAGGAGTATCCCATGCTTTTATAGGCCCAAGATAGCAAGGGTAGTGACTTGGACATCTACAACATGGCTCTCCCATAAGCAATTGGAAGAATATGTTAGTAGCATGGGCTTGTGGTCTTTGTAGAAGTGTTCAACTCAACATGGGTTTCCATTCCTTGATTTGTCAGCTATCTTATTTCTAATTCTCTATATATTTTTAAATTTTCATTTGAGAAAAGATATCTTAGCTTGTATGGTGAAGCTCTGAAAGAATTTACATTGAATCAAAAGAAGCATTTTTACCTCCATTTGAGCTTGCACTTTTGCATATGTCTATGGTTTTATCTTGTGTTAAGTCATTTAATTTTCATGCTTTCATAAGTTTATGCCAACATATATAGTGTATTGTGAGTTCTTCTCTTGTAGGTCAACAAGAAGTGTCCAGCTTAGAGTATAGGTGCATGTGAACAAGCTATCCATAGTGTGTCTTAGAACACCTATGGTAGTTCTTCCTCCCTGTATCTCCATAGGATCCTCTGTTGAAACATTGATGTAGTAAAGGTTCTCATTTTAATGAAGTGTATGCTTGCTTCTCTCTGGTGTAAAGTGTATGTCAAAGCTAAGTAGACCAACCATTTTGGTGCGTCATCACATTTTTTTAGGTTCTAATTTTAGTATTTCTCTCCCTTTTCATCCACCCCCATTATTAATAGTAGGAAATCTAGGGCCTCAAAGTGAATCAAGGGGAGCTAGCCCCTAATCTAGAGATTGATGTGTCACGCTTTTAACCCATAGTAAGAGGAATGTCTCCATTGTACTGCATGGAGGAAGAGAGATGAGTCTCCCTTTAGAGGGTGAAATCCATCGCATAAATATTATTTTTAGTATTTCAAACATATTTTTGGGGCATGTGCAATGCATATGCAATATATTTTAAACTCCATGATTGAAAATTATCATATTGATACAAATTCAAATACATTTAGGGGTCATGTGTATAACATGTGTACTCCCATTTATATGATATATTTAGTTGGGCATGATGCTAGTCCATGCACATATAAACTATTTCATATTTAGTTGGGTTTGATACTAGTTTATGTAGATTTATACACCATTTCAAATCCGTTTTGACATGATGTTGGTTCATGCACACATATACACCATTTCAAATTTATATGGGCATAATTATGGTTCACACACACATATACACCATTTTAAATTTTAGTTGGGCATGATGTTAGTTCACACACATTATGATAGTTTATAGTTGGAATCAATTTAATGGGTCATGATGTTAGTTCATGCACATTTACACATTTGTAACTTTGCAGTTATTTATAATTTATTTTCAAGTAATTTTAAGTGTAGATAAAACTTGAATCTATAATTCTATTTGCAATGGTTGATTCATTATTTTTATGTAATGTATGTTGCATTTGAGTGATGCTAAATGCCCTTGATATTACCGATAACAAACCCATTTTGTGGTTACTATCTTATCATCTTACTTGTTACATCTTGATTCCTCGTCTGACAAACTTGTTATATTATCTATGAAAAATTGCAGTTGACAAATTCAGATTTGGTTATATTTATGACTAACCTTGAGATTTATGTTATTTTGGAAAAATATAATGTTTCTTATTTAGATGATAATACATGATTACTTATTATGAATTGTCTTATGTATGTGTTTATATTTTAAACATATTAATGAATTGTTTTAGTTATATAATGTTGCTTATGATTATCATGTGAAAGGATCTAACTACCTGTATGTTGTGAGGTGGATGCAGGAGAATTCTTCCCTCGAGCATATCAGAGGAAGAGCATCATCAGAGAGGGTACTATATATGGGGATGTTAAAGGTCTATAAAGAGCTGACAAAAACCCTACACACACACAATAGTTAGTCATTATAGAAATGCATTTAAAAATTATTGCCTTTTGTGTTTGTTTAAATTATATCTTTATGTGATTTCCTGAGAAGTTAAAATTATAAAAGCAAATTCTATTGTGTGCTTACTAATATTTTGAGGTTTGTAAATTTGTGCGTGTCCACTTAATGTGTTAGAGACGTGATTAGCTTAGTTAGGCTAGAAATGGGTTATTGAATAATGATCATATTTTTAAAACCCTTTTAACATCAAGGATACTAATTTATTTAATAAATTATGGAATTTTAACATTTACTATTAAAATTTTATGAATTTAGAATTGCCAATAAACAAATAAATAAAACTATAAAAAGAAAGCAAAAGAGTATGAATCTTGTCATAAAATAGAATAAAGGAAAAATAATATTATTCTTAGGAAAAATAAAGAAAATAAAATAGTGGAAAGGAATTATTAATGGATTAAAATAAAAATATTAGTAAAGTTGAGAAAAAAAAATAACTTTAAAGGAAAATCAAATATATATATGAAAAAAAAAAAAAAAAAAAAGATACTCAAAGAAAAAGGGAAACTTTGAATAAAATGAGTTCTATAAGAAAGAGAGAGGGAGCATATATTTAAAGGAGAATGACCAATGAATGGGGGGACATACATATGTGGCTATTGGGATTCAATCCCTAGTCTCTAATTAAAGTTTATATGGATTCTTCTGATTAAAATGCCCAACAGCTAGCTCGGAGAGCGTGGAGGGATCTAATAAAGAATATTTCATAATATCGATATGTTGCTTTAACATACGCGTTGACCTTTAATTCTATAAGAGAGGACATATAATAATAGGGTTATTATTATACTTTAAAATAAAAGGCGTTATAATATTTACCATTTAGCAGCTGAACTAGTATTTTTCTATTGGAATAATTATTAACAACTTTTAAATGCTATTATATAAGCCATGAACATTTTGTCGTTAGTTTTCTTGAATAAATCATGGTGCAAAGTTTATAAAATTGGGAAGGACTTTGCTGAATTTTGACATGTGTTACGCTATTGATTAGCAAGAATTTTGAGGGAAGGATTTTTTGGAAAATTATTAGCCTAAAACACCTCTTTTGAGCAAGCGAATATCAATGTTAAGATGTGGGAATTTACTTATGATAGCAGCAAAACCCAGTCATTAAATTGTAACTCTGTACTTATAAAATTTAGTTAATTTTGCTATCATGAAAATATAACAAATAACTCTGATTTATGATTATAGTGAGGTATATGTGAAGGGAGGAAATATTCAACAGATTTATTCTTGGCTTCTTAATCTAGTAGGGCATTATAGCTTATATAGTTTGGTGTGTGTTGGAAGCAATTTGATAACTTTTTAGCTAGGTGTAATGAGTTGTGCCCCACTTCTATTCATATATTTAGAGATGTTGGATGCTTTGTATAACTACATGAGTTGAGAATAATTTTAATTAATGTTATAATTTGATTTATTTCCATATCAAGTTCTTTTCTATTCTTTTCTTTAACTCAACCCAAGAGCAACACCACCACCATTTTGTTTATCTCAACTATTTCAACTCAAGTAGAATCACATTCCATTTTAGTCAAGGATTTTAATGGACTTAGAAATCCCCTCTGCACTTTCAATAGACTACAAATATGCATTTATCTCCATGTCTGAATAGGATATATATATATGTACACACACACACACACACACACACACACACACACACACACACACACACACACACACACACACACACACACACACACACACACACACACACACACACACACACACACACACACACATACTATGGTCATTTTTCATTATGGGAGTGCAAGTTACTTCATTTCTACTTTTGCACTTAACAATTATATCATGGAACTGACTTTCTTCCATTCCATCATGAGTTTCATTATACATTGGTTGGTGAATATTTGATTTTGCATTATTGTGAATTGAGGGGAAGAGTAGAGGGAGACCCACACTTAGTTGGTTAATAATTTATGATTGGTTATCGGGGATTTGGAAACCTTAGTACAATGAATTATTCTATCATATAAAGTGAACTTGGTAATGTAATATTAAAATATAAAATTAGACATATAATATTTTACCCAATATCAAGCATAGATTACATATAACAACTGATCTATGGTGATAGTTAATGAACATAAAGGTGGATATATATTAAAATAGTTATTAATATATGTGGTAACACGTGTTAGGTTACCAATAGCTCTTTATGATATATCTGCCAAATGTTTTACCATAATAAATATACGTCCTTATTTGAGAATTATTTTACCATTCGGTTTGGTCACTAACCTAGTATAAAACATGGTTCATATGTTTAGATATATATTCCATTAGAATATATATGTATTTTTATAATATTAAATTGGATATATATATATATATATATATATATATATATATATATAACTAGACTATATATATCACTTAGGATATAAAATAATTATGGAATATTAAGATTCCTAGAACTTGGCTAATTAAATAGTTATTGTCAAACATAAAGTGGATGAATCATATGAGTTGAACGGTGGAACATAGCTACTCTCTATTTTGATTTAAAACATGAGGAGCTTTTAGATATTTTATTATATAGAAAACTATTACAAGGAGTTTGACAATGTATTTAGTTATGATTGTTTGCATAAGTAGAAACTTGGGTAGATTCCTTTAGATATTATTCTTAGGTGAAAAATTAGTAGGAAATTGAAAGGAATGATTATTATTTTTAGCGAATGATTGCTTATTAACCCCCAAATATAAACTGATTGTAGAATTGGGTTACTTACATTTCAAAAAAATGAAGTTTGAATTTTCTAGGTATAACTACTTCATTAGTTGATTTCTATGCTTAGTAGTTTCAATTATAACACTAGAATAGGGTTTAGAAATTTCATAGCATTATAATATTTATATGTGGTGTACATCAAGATATGTCACTATTTGTATGTGGAGAGTATACTTGTAGTTCCTCAGATGATGTTTTTAAGTCATTAAGTTACATAAGAATCATGATCTATAACCCTTAGAACAAGATCCTAAAATTAATGAGTCATTAGGGTACAAAGTCATAATAGGATTTATGAATTATGCAACTCACAATTAATAATATGAATGATTTTTTGTCTTATGTATTCTGTATGGAATACTTGTGTGAATTTACATACTATGAGTGTGTTAAATGTGTGGTTATATTTAGTTCATAACGATGTGTCATAATGCATATTTGTATGTTGATATACCTTGGTATGTTTGTATGTAGACTATACCTAGATGGTATAATACTTTACTATTTACTATTTGTTATCTGCATAGACCAGTTTAGTTTTTAAATTCATAAGTTGGCTTATGTGTTTTTATGTAGTTGGGAGCCTATGATAGTATGGGATATCATACGATACTATAGTATAAAAGTATTTTATACTCAGGTGGTACTTGTCCCCCAAAAATATCACTCATTTTTGGGACAACATTTGAACTATTTTGGTCTTACAGACCAAAATTGTCTCTTCCCTTTTCAAAATTTGTCTTGGGCATTCAAATTCCTCATTTTTCAGGCTTAAATCTATGAGACTCTACAGGTGGGTTCAATAAAAAGAATAAATTTCTAACACTTGGTCATTTTTGGGATTGGTTTAGTGCCTTGGTTCAAACAAAATGTTCAAAAGTGGGTTCAAGCAGCAGGTTCAACATTTGGTTCATCCTTTGGTTAAATGTCAAATGGTTCAACGGCAGGTTCAATCAAAGGAATGGTTCAATGTCTCAGTTCAACCAAGCGGTTCAATGCTTTGATTCATCCTTTGGTTCAATCAAATGGTTCGTCAATCGGTTTAAGGCTTCATTTAAACTGTTAAACCAAAACTTGGTTCAACGGTTGGTTCAAGAGACAAAGTTCAAAGGAGTGCCCCAAGAGTCAAAGACACAAGTGCCCTTGTGAAGGGAATTCTCGTGGCAAAAAGTGACCAAGGCAAACAAATAGACCGAGACAAAAGCCCAATATAATCCCACGGATGATGCCAAGTGTCAATGGCTGAACCTCACTAAACTTTATTTCTGTGAATTGGCAGATATTGCCATGTGTCTCTATTGAAGCTTGTTGGAAGCCTCCAAGTGTCAATGTACATAGTCTCTTCCCTTAGCTTCACTGTTTTGAGCAAAGACCATGGTGGACTTGGGGATGAGTGAGCTACTGAAGAAAGCAAAATGTGCCATGTGTCATCATCTGCCTGACTCTCCAAAGACAAGCGAAAGCTGCCACCATTTCCATTGTAACTCTACAGAGAGCGACACATGTCTGCATCTGTGATTTTGAATTTCTAATAGGTTTCAAAGCCTCTATCAATAAACATTTCTCAGAGTCCTATGGAAGTTGCCATGTGTCTTCACCTATTTAGCAGCGGAATGTGCCATGCATCAATTGCTAAAGACCAATAGAAAGTGACTAAGGAACAGAGCATCGAATTGAATCTAGGACCTGATTCAAATAACCAAAAAAGGAGGAACAATGAAGAAGGATCAGATCACCAGGTGGACATTGAAAGATGTAAAATTTCAATAGCATGACTTGTTTCTCTGCATTGAGAAAAGCAAATGGGTAGATGCCCCTAAGTTCTAGCCTGCCTTCTTAACAGATTTCAATGCAACATGATGTGTTACTATTCTCGAGTCCTTTTTGAAGAGGCTATATAAGGGACTCTCTTCTATTGTAATAAGATCTCTTTTTTGGACAAGAAAAATGAAACTCTACCCAAATTGAAAGACACTTCTAAGACTTTGAGCTCAGTTTGTTTATCATATTTTGTTATTAGAATAAGAAAGCAAATGGTTTTTTAGACTTTGTGTTGTAATATCTTTGTTGTTGAGGAAATTTTTCTTATGTCTTTTTCTTCAATATATCTTCTGTTCCTTTAATTCAACAAGCAGAATTAGTGACAACAGTCAAAAAGGTGTCCTGAAGAGTCAACTGTGGAGAGACTTTGTGCCCCCATAATTGCCTTTAGTGTGTTTTCTTTTCATTTCTATGTAAAGGACCTTGGGGCAAATTTATGCCCTCATTGTCTTTCGTATCTTACTCTTGAGCAATCCAGGTGAAGACTTTGTGCTACATCTCAATTTGCTGGTTATTACATTCTTTGTTACATTTTACTGTTACTACCTGGAGTATTCTTGTGGCTTGCTGAATAGTACTTCTGAAAGAAGAGGAGTGATTTCTATCATTTTCCTTAAGTTTCTCCTTTGATCCACACACATCATCTCTAAAGAAAGAGAGATGGATGGTTTGTCCTACCCTTGCATATTATTTTCTATCTATCTATATATATATATATATATATATATATATATATATATATATAGCCTATCTATAGGGAACCTCCCCTTGATGAGAGGAGAGATCAGTCCCCTTTTGATGTGGTAAACCTACACATTTGAATGATTAATCTTCCTACTTTAGCTAATCAAACCTATTTTGTTTATCAATATCCTGATCGACAAAATATTCAACCAACAGTTTTTGGCGACTCCGCTGGGGACACAGTAATTTTATGCAATTTGGAACCTCAAGTTTTAGATTGAAACATCACCTATGTCTTACCCATTATCATTATCACCTTATCCATTATATAGTCTAGTGACTCCCATCTAGGCCTTACCCATTATCCATTTATAGCCTTACCATTTTCATCCATCTCCATTATATTATTTGGTCTACAAAACCAGAGCTGTTGGGAAAGAAAGTGTAGTTTGAAGCCTCAAGCTTGAAGCTAAAGTAGGGCCAGTTTATTTTCCATTTTTGTTCTATAATTTGGAAACTCCACTCAGATGTGTTATCCCTATTGTTCATAATCCAATCATGGCAGTTCGAGGCCCCTGGGGTAACTCATTTGGCCCACTTAATCTAACTCCACCCCTGCATGAGCTACCATTCAGTTCGAGGAAGAATTTCCCCAAATTATTTGGTGATGGAAGAGTCCACCCTAATGAACACGTTGCAGACTTCACCATAGCCTATGGTGTGATAGGGGTGGAATTTGAAGATGTGGTAGTCAGGATTTTCATGGAGACATTACAAGGTGCTGCTGCAAACTAGATCCGTGACTGGCTAGGACACTATCAAAGCCAAGTTTGAAGCAAGGTTCAAACTTGCAGAAGATGCTCATGCTTTGCTATCCCAACTTACGTAGATGAAGAAGGAACCTCATGAGCCCATGATAGATTTTATTGCAAAATTTAGCAAGTTGAGAAACAGGATTCCTGCAGTTGCTCAGCCCACACCCAAGAACCTCAAATGCTTTTTCATAAACTCACAGTTTCTTGAAGTGAGTTTTTTGCTAAGACGTGCTAGATGCATAGATCTTGAAGCTTCTCAAGACTTAGCCACTGAGTTAGAAGATGACCTTATCTTGGCTAAAAAGATAAGAAGGGATTCAAATAGAGGCACATCTTCCTCATCTTCTGATAACTCACTTGCAGCCACCACTGATCCAATGGTGTAGAAGCTAGCAAATGAAGTGATGGCCCTCAGAAGACAAATGGCACAATGGATATCATCTACTCCTTCATATAGAGATGTACCAAGGAGGACATTCCCTAATTAGACACATCAAGGGCAACCCAATCATCTTCCTCCCCCACAGAGGAACCTTGCCATTAAAGCACCTCCAACTAACTCAACAGTTGGGTATTTGGAAATAGAGCATGATTTCTCTTTCCAACCTGAGATTAATCAAGAAAATGATGTTGGTATCTTCATGAAGGATCAAGAAGAGTCAGTTGGTGACTCCCACATTAGTTTCTTGGATTACCAAGATGAACCCAGAAGTAAAGGTGGAGCATTTGAGGGATCATATGCTATGATCACCCAGTCCCAGAATCAGTCAGCTCAATAAGCTGATAAAGGAGAAATAGGGGAGCGACCTTAGCCTACAATTTTGATTGCTAAGAGTGGGGCCACTCTACCTATCTAGTTGAAGGACCCAGTGATTGCTAAGAAAGTAAGTATCCCAAACATCTCTGAAACTTCTACTTCAACTTCACAGATCAGTCTTCCCACCCCTCCCATAAACCAAAAATAAGAACTCCCATCCCCTGTGCTTAGTCCAATCTAGCCATTTGACATAATTGCTCATGTCAAATGTGTCAAGACCTAAATGGTGGCCCCTGTAGCCCAAATTTTATTTGAGTCTTCAGGCAAGGATGAAATAGCAGAAGAATTGGTGGAGTGTAGCATAAGTGTAAGAGAACCCTCCCTTCCAAATAAATAACAATCTAAGATATCTGAGGGGGACAATCAAGACATGTGCTGGGCTGAGCTATCAAAATAGCAAATTATGGTACTAGACCATGCTGCTGCCCATCAAAATTAGGAAAAGGAACTCTTTGCCAGGAGAGCAAAGATTCGTGGTTTTTAGACCAAAAGTCAAGTCTTGCTTTGGGGCAAGAAGAAAAGAAAACCAAGGGGAAGGCACATAAAATGTGATTCATGGTGGAGAGTTCCATTCACCCATCACCATTTCTGGGCACAAAATGGTTTCTTGCTAGTTTATCAAGATGGCACACCATTTTCACTATCTCACAGTGGGCAGCATCTGAAGCACTTCAAAACTTGAGGCATCAGATAAGATCATCTATACATATGTATATCTGTATAGTCTTTAGTTCTATTTTGTTCTTTTCATTTTCATTTTCATTTTTGTTGCCTTTCATTTCTGGGTAACATGACTCCATAACCCAATGGTACACATGAAGACACTGGAGATTTTGGATTCTACTCCTTTCAATTCTTTTTGCAATTGATAAAAATTCCCCAATTGGAGCCAACGGTTGTCCCCCAAAAATATCACTCATTTTTGGGACAACCTTTAAACTATTTTGGTCGTATAGACCAAAATTATCTCTTCCCTTTTCAAAATTTGTCTTGGGCATTCAAATTCCTCATTTTTTAGGCTTAAATCTATAGACTCTGTAAGTGGGTTCAATCAAAAGAATCAGTTTCTAACACTTGGTCATTTTTGGGATTGGTTCAGTGCCTTGGTTCAACAAAAATGTTTAAAAGCGGGTTCAAGTAGTAGGTTCAATGTTTGGTTCATCCTTTGGTTCAATGTCAAATGGTTCAATGGTGGGTTCAATCAAAGGAATGGTTCAATGTCTCGGTTCAACCAAGTGGTTCAATGCTTTGATTCATCCTTTGGTTCAATCAAATGGTTCGTCAATCGGTTCAAGGCTTCATTGGAACTGTTGAACCAAAACTTGGTTCAATGGTTGGTTCAAGTGACAAAGTTCAAAGCAGTGCCCCAAGAGTCAAAGACACAAGTGTCCTTGCAAAGGGAATTCCTGTAGCAAAATGTGACCAAGGCAAACAAATAGACTAAGGCAAAAGCCCAACAAAATCCTGTGGATGCTGCCAAGTATCGATGGCCGAACCTCACTGAACTTTGTTTCTATAAATTGGTAGATATTGCCATGTGTCCCTATTGAAGCTTGTTGGAAGCCTCCAAGTGTCAATATCTGTATTCTCTTCCCTTAGCTTCACTATTTCAAGCAAAGACCATGGTGGACCTGGGGATGAGTGAACTACTGAAGAAAGTGGAATGTGCCATGTGTCATCATCCACCTAACTCTCCAAAGACAAGTGGAAGCTGCCACCTTTTCCATTGTAACTCCACAGAGAGTGACACATGTCTGCATCCGTGATTCTAAATTTCTAATAGGTTTCAAAGCCTCTATCAATAAACATTTCTTAGAGTCCTATATAAGTTGCCACATGTCTTCACTTGTTTAGCAGTGGAATGTGCCACGTGTCAATTACTAAAGACCATCAGAAAGTGACTAAGGAATAGAGCATCAAATTAAATCTAGGACTTGATTCAAATAACTAAAAAAGGAGGAATGATGAAGAAGGATCAGATCATCAGGTGGACATTGAAAGATGTAAACTTTCAATAGCGTGACTTGTTTCTCTGCATTGAGAAAAGCAAATGGGTAGATGCCCCTAAGTTCTAGCCTACCTTCTTAACAGATTTCAATGCAACATGATGTGTTACTATTCCTGAGTCCTTCTTGAAGAGGCTATATAAGGGACTCTCTTCTATTGTAATAAGATCTCTTTTTTGGACAAGAAGAATGAAACTCTACCCAAATTGAAAGACACTTCTTGAGACTTTGAGCTCAGTTTGTTTATCATATTTTGTTATTGGAATAAGAAAGCAAATGGTTTTTCAGACTTTGTGCTGTAATATCTTTGTTGTTGAGGAAACTATTCTTATTTCTTTTTCTTCAATATATCTTATGTTCCTTTAATTCAAAAAGCAAAATTAGTGACAACAGTCAAAAAGGTGTCCTGAAGAGTCAACTATGGAGAGACTTTGTGCCCCCATAATTGCCTTTAGTGTGTTTTCTTTTCATTTCTATGTAAAGGACCTTGGGGCAAATTTATGCCCTCATTGTCTTTCGTATCTTACTCTTGAGCAATCCAGGTGAAGACTTTGTGCTACATCTCAATTTGCTGGTTATTACATTCTTTGTTACATTTTACTGTTACTACCTGGAGTATTCTTGTGGCTTGCTAAATAGTACTTCTGAAAGAAGAGGAGTGCTTTCTATCATTTTCCTTAAGTTTCTCCTTTGATCTGCACACATCATCTCTAAATAAAGAGAGATGGATGGTTTGTCCTACCCTTGAGTATTATTTTCTATTTATATATATATATATATATATATAGCCTATCTATAGGGAACCTCCCCTTGATGAGAGGAGAGATCACTCCCCTTCTGATGTGGTAAACCTACACATTTGGATGATTAATCTTCCTACTTTGGTTGATTAGACCTATTTTGTTTATGAGTACGCTGATCGATAAAATATTCAACCAACAGTACTTACGATAGCTATTATACCTAACTCATAACTACATTTATATGTATACTATATAAATATTATCTATTACTATGGATAGTGTGTGTTTTATGGTTGATAGGTTTGTGTATACGTGTATGCAAACTCTAAGAATTTATAAAATATTGTGTTAATATGTAATTGTGTTCTGTGGGAATAATGATTTGATTTGTTATATATTGTTGCTTATATAAGTCTTGTGTTTTTGTGTATTTAACACTATTTCATATGTTTGACTATGAAAAAAGCTGGTAGTCAATCTTAGAACACCAGATTGTGGTAATATGGGTTGCCATAGGATTTAGATAACTGGAAACCAATTATACTATTTTTAATGTAAATTTAAATTATATATTTACTTGGGTGGTATATTTATAATCATTGTTTCTAGTATGGGATAGAATATAAGGAAAGATTCATGCATATGTTTGATAGATTAAATGTATGGTGTTATTACTCCTTTATATGGCATGCTGTATGATGTATTTACTAGTAGGGTGTATGTTGATGAGTCTTGTGGTTGAATTATATTTGACTAATATGCATTGTTAATGCGATATAAGGAGTGAGATAGACTTCACTAGCTTATTGGCATTGCAATGTTAGATGAAGGTAGTCCAATCAAGTGGTGTATATTAAATTGATTGATCTAGATCATTATCAGTTATTATTTGTAAAACTTTAGGCCAAAGTATGTTTAGTGAGACATTATCATTTCATGAGTGTGATTCACATGTTAGTACGGTATCTTGCAATAAAATAAATTTCTATGATACACTGCATATTTAGTTTAGAATCATACAACACATGGGTAATTGATAGTCTATCTAGATTCCTATGCCGTCATTATCTATCCATCCATGAAGGGAGGGCCATTCCATAATGGAATTAGTGTGGGGGAACATTGGTCCATGGTTGGTGTGGTAAAGCACTTGGATGATGCTCTCCCTCCCCACAACAATACTACATTAAGATGACACTTGAAATTACCACAAATACTAGAAATTCTAGGGAATTCATGATCCAAGGAGCCATGTATCTATATATACATCATATTGTATTGTATTTATCATTAAGTTGTAACTACTTGTTATTATAAATCAACAACAGTGGATGTAGACTTATTTTAATTGTAGCCAAGTTAATGTAATTACTTTATGTATTCACATTATGTTGTGTACTCTCATAATATTAGAGATTAGTATTATGTAATTTATTACTTATTATTTATATTATCACCTTGTGAAATTATTTTAGTCTCTATATATTCTCGTGGTGTAATCTATATTTGGTATATGTGTTAAATAAATAAAAAATCTCATGTATTTCTATGTCTAATCTAGTAGGTTTTTTACATGTTGTATCATAGCTATTGTTGGAACTCTAGGACCTAATGAATCCATTAGCATTTTCATGTCTTTTTTTCATCAATGTGAACCTAGGGTCATGAAGCATTACACTAGAATGTGGACTTGTGTTGTCTCAATGCGGAACCATGTTAAACCATGATTGGAGTTTTGTGACATTTATAAAATATGTGTGGGACATTTAGTGTGTACCCTTAAGAACACTTGTATCCCTTTGAGTTAATTAGGAGATCAATTATCAAGTGTCCCATTGGTTATTGTTGTATTCAAGATTTGGGTAGATGAGTATATAACATAGTTCATGAATTATAAACAAAATTTTTCTACCAAAGTTTGATCACTTGAGACAAACATCTTGAGAGTGACAAAACCTTTTCTTGATTATCAAGTCACCTTCACCATTTGTGTTTTATGAGTGTTTGATAAGCTCGAGATGCTTATCATTTAAAATCTATGTGCTTTAATTTTATGTCTATATTTATAATTTCTAGGAGTAGAAAATCTTATATGACCATTTTTATTTTAGTACCACCTAGGGTAATGGAAAATATTCTTAGTAGAGTTTAGTTATATTTCTTGATAATTCCTTTGTGTTAAGAGTTGTTTATGTAATTTTCACTCTTAACATATTTGGTGTCATCCCTCTTAGTTAGCTAAAATATTAGTTATTATTATCTTATTCTCTTTTGACATTATTGTGATGTTGCTCGAATGAGTCATATATGCTTAATGTTGATTTAGTATTCTCTTAAATGTGAATTGTTTTTTAATGTTGTTTAACTATTCTCCCTTGCAAATTTGTGAGAGAATCTTTTCTACTATTGGTGAGAGATAAGTTTTAATAATGGATGGATGGACACATCTTTATGATGGCATATATCTCTCCCAATTATGAAATTAGATTGAGATACCATACTTACAAGATGGGGTAAGTAGGTAGTGTTTGGGAAACATTGAGTTGCGGTATTTTATTTTTACCTTTGGAGGGTAAATACGAGTTTTTGAGATGATAGCTTTCTACTTTTCAATTTTGAATCTTTAAATTCACTGCTTGATTTAATTTGTGAATTCTAGACCATGTAAGTGGCAAACCTTTATTTATAAATTAAATTATATACTAAGGATTATAAGTTGATTATAATTAGTATGATGTTATTTACCCTTGACTAGATTGATACTGATCTCTTTTGCTTAATGCATGTTGTTTTAAAGAGATATTTTATACCTTTTTTTGGAAGCGAGTAGGGTATAAGAGGTGTAGAAAATTTTGTCAATCTAGAGGTTGGAATAAACTTTTAACTTGTTATGTGTTAGTTGAAAAAGCAAGAAAATATTGTTTTCTTTATTCCCTTATAATGTTAAAAGAATGGTGTGATTCTTGACCTATGTATATCATGTTATTTCCTCTAATCATGAGAATAATAGAATAAGTTAAGCTATGAAAATGATACCTAGTTATGTGTGGCTAGTAGTAGCTTAATATAATTATGGATTTATTGTATGATTTATTTTATATGTATGAGGATAAATCTAGAATCATTTATCATATAAATTTGATTTCATTTATCCGTTAGTATGAAATTGTAAATCTTTGAAAATGATTGTACACATTTTAGAAATCATTAGGTCATAAGGACCTAAAAAAGGAGTGGTGAATAGGGAACATGATTTTAAGTGATAGGACAATATCCTACTTAACCTCACATTAACTCAGATTATTGGTACGAAGTTAGATCAATAGACAAACTTGTTGAATCTAAGATTTAATAGGCAAAACTTATCAAATTTAGTTGTATGGCCATACGCTTGTATACGGTGGATAGAGATTTCATATGGATGAGTATTCCATGATTTTTGTATACTTATATTTACTGTTCCTATTCATTATCATACCTATCAGGAACCCTATGGATCAATGATAATATTGTCTTGTTATACTTATTTAAAGCTACATCAAGTAGCGATAGTATTAACATATACACATTATTCTTTATAGATTCCCTAATTACTTTTGTCCATGATGAGAAAAATACTCTCTAGGATAGAGAGATGTGTTGAGAGATAGAATATTTTGGTGAAACTCTCATTTGTCATTTAATTTGACTTGTATGATGATCTTATGTGTTTTGAGAGTCAGTGAACTTTCAATAAGATATATGAGACCCTTCAAGGTAACAAAAGTGGTCAATCCTATAGTATATAGGCTTGTCTTGATGAGTCTAGACCTCAGGGTGGTCATGATAGAATCAATTAGTGTAAGTAATACTCATAAAACTTGTTTGCATAAAAGGAAATGTTATTGAGTAGGGTCTTATGGGACCAATACTCTAGGAATAATGCAATTTAAACGAACTATGGTGAGTTATGTAGGTAATTTTTCATTTATTTACTTAATTGGACATTGAATATCATGTTATTGTTATGTTAATAAATTTTTTTGATTAAGAACTTGTCTAGGAATATGCAACATCAGGGGTGATGACTAATTTTTCATCTAACAAACTTGCTAGATTATCTATGGAAAACTACAGTTACCAAATTCAAATTCGGTTATATTTTTGACTAACCTTGAGATTTATGGTATTTCAAGAAAATAAATTGTTACTTAGTTAGATGATAATACATGACTACTTATTATGAGTTGGTTTATGTATGTGTTTACATTTTAAGCATATTAATGAATTATTTTAGTTATATAATGTTACTTATGATTATCATGTGAAAAGATATAACTACCTGCATGTTGTAAGGTGGATGAAAAATAATTCTTCCCTCAAGCATATCAGAGGGAGAATCATCAGAGAGGGTGGTGTAGATGGATACATTGAAGGTTTATAGAGAGTTGGCAAAAACCCTACATACACATAATAATTAGTCATTATATAAATGCATTTAAAAATTATTGCCTTTGGTGTTTGTTTAAATTATTGGTTTTGTGATTTCCTGAGTAGGTAAAATTATAAAAGCAAATTCTCTTGTGTGCTTACTAATATTTTAAGTTTTATGAATTTGTGTGTGTGTTCACTTAATGTGTTAGAAAAGTGATTTGCTTAGTTAGGCTAAAAATGGGTTATTGAATAATGGTTGTATTTTTAAAACCCTCTTAACATCAAGGATATTGATTTATTTAATAAATTACGGAATTTGACATTTAATATTAAAATTTTACAAATTTAGAATTGCCAATAAAAGGCAAAAGCAGAAAAAAATAAAGAAAACTATAAAATGAAAATAAAAGAGTATGAATCTTGTCAGAAAAAAGAATATTATTCTTAGGAAAAAGAAATAAAATAAAATAAAATAGTGGAAAGGAATTATTAATGGATTAAAATAAAAATATTAATAAAGCTAAGAATATACATAAATAAATAAAAATATTTAAAGGAAAAACATATATATATATATATATATATATATATATATATATATATATATAAAGAAAAAGGGAAACTTTGAATAAAAGGAGTTCTATAAGAAAGAGAGAGGGCACATATATTTAAGGGAAAACGACTAGCGAATGGGGTGACATACACTCATGGCTATCAAGATTCGATCCCTTGTCTCTAATTTTAAAGTTTGTATGGATTTTTCTAATTAAGATGCCCATTGATCAGCTTAGAAAGTGTGGAGGGATCTGAGAAAGAATATTTCACAATATCGGTATGTTTCTTCAACATAAGTGTCAACCTTTAAATCTATAAGAGAGAACATGTAAAAATAAGGTTGTTATTATACTTCAAAGGAAAAGGTGTTATAATATTTACCGTTTAGCAGATGAAATAGTATTTTTTTGGAGACCCAATTATTAACAAATTTTAAATGCTATTGTACAAGCCATGGACATTTTGTCATTAGTTTTCTTGAATAAATCATGGGGAAAAGTTTATATAATTTGGAAGGACTTCACTCAAATTTGACATGCATTATGCTATTGACAAGGAAGAATTCTAAGGGAAGGATTTTTTGAAAAATTATTAGCCCAAAATGCCTCCTTTAAGCAAGTGACTAACAATGTTAGGATGTGAGGGTTTACTTATGACAACAACAAAACCCAGTCATTAAATTTTAACTCTATACTTATAAAATTTATTGAACTATTTTTTCATGAAAATGCAATTAATAATTTTAATTTATAGATATAGTGAGGTAGATGTTAAGTAGCTTTAGTAAAAATTCAATGGATTTACTTTTGGCATCTTAATCTAGTAGGGCATTATAGCCTGTATAGTTTGGTGTGTGCTGGAAGCAATTTGATAACTTTTTAGCTGGGCATAATGAGCATTGCCCTACTTATTTTCAGATATTTATAGATGCTAGGTGATTTATATAACTGCATGAGTTGAGTGTAATTTTAATTAATGTTATACTTTGATTTGTTACCATATCAAGTCTTGTTCTTTTCTTTAACTCATCCCTAGAGAAACACTACCACCATTCTATTTATCTCATCTATTTCAACTCAATCATAACTGCATTCCATTTCAGTCAAAGATTTCAATGGAATTAGAAATCCCCTCTGCACTTTCAATAGAATACAAATATACATTTATCTCCATGTCTAGTTAGAACATATATATATATATATATACATATATATATATATACATATATATATATACATATATACATATATACATATATATATATACATATATATATATATATATATACATATATATATATATACATATATATATATATATATATATACACACACACACACACACACACACACACACACACACACACACACACACACACACACACACATATATTATGGTCATGTTTCCTTCTGGGAGTGTGATTCATTTCAATTCTACTCCTTGTGTTTAACAATTATATCATGAAACTGACTTTCTTCCATTCTATCATGAGTTTCATTATACATTGCCTGGTGCATATATGATTTTATTTTATTATGAATTGATGGGAAGAGTAGAGGGAGACCCATACTTGGTTAATAATTTATAATTGGTTATTAGGGATTTGGGAACCTCATTACGATGAATTATTCTAGCATATAAAGCGAACTTGGTAATGTAATATTATAATATAAAATTGGACATATAATTTTGTACCCAATATCAAGGATAGAATACATATAACAATGAATCTATGGTGATAGTAGATGAACATAAAGGTGGATATATATTAATAAATTTATTAATATATGTGGTAAGATGGGCTAGGTTACCAATAACTCGTGATGATATATCTACCAAAAGTTTTACCATAGTAAATATTTGTCCTTATTTGAGAATTATTTTACCATTAGGTTTGGTCATTAACCTAGTACAAAAACATGGTTCATATGTTTAGATATATATTTTGTTATGATATATATGTATTTTTATAATATTAATTTTAATATATATTTAACTATACTATATATATCCCTTAGGATATAAAATAATTATGAAATATTCTGATTCTTAGAACTTGACTAATTAAATAGTTATTATCAAACATAGAGTGGATGAATCATATGAGTTGAACAATGGAACATAACTACTCTCTATTGTGAGTTGAACCTTGAGGATAGTTTAGATATTTTATATATAGAAAACCATTACAAGAAGTTTGACAACGTATTTAGTTATGACTATTTCCATAATTATAAACTTGGGGTATATTCCTTTATTTATTATTCTCAAGTGAAACATTAGTAGGAAATTGAAAAGAATGATTAAGTTATTTAGCGAATGATTACTTATTAACCCCCAAATATAAATTGATTGTAAAATTAGGTTACTTGTGTTTTGTAAAAATGAAGTTCAATTTTTCAATTTGTTTGCAATAAGCATGTTCCAAGTATAACTACTTCATTAACTAATTTCTATGCTTAGCAGTTTCAATTAAAACATTAAACTATGGTTTAGAAATTGAATAACATTGGAATATCTATATGTGGTGTAAATTAGGATGTGCCAGTGTTTTTATTTGAATATTATACCTGTAGTTCTTTAGATGATGTGTTTAAGTCATTAAGTTACATAGGAATCATGATCTATAACCCTTGGAACAAGCTCCTAAAAGTAATGAGTTGTTAGGGTGCAAATTCATAATGAGATTTATGAATTAGTTGACTCACAATTAATGATATTAATGATTATTTGTCTTATATATTCAATATGGAATGCTTTTGTGAATTTACATACTATGAGTGTGTTAAATGTGTAGTTATACTTAATGCAGAACAATGTGTCATGATGCATGCTTTTATGTTGAGATACCTTGGTATATTTGTATGTAGATTATACCCATATGGTATAATACTTTAAAATTTACTTTTTTTATCTATATGGATCGATTGATTTTTAAAATTCGTAAGTTGGCTTATGTGTTTTTGTGTTAAAAATCTATGATAGTATGGGATATCATAAGGTAATATAGTATAAAAGTATGTTGTGCCTAGGTGGTAATTACAGTAGCTATTATACCTAAATCATAACTACATTTTTCTATATACTATATACATATTAGCTATTGATGTGGATAGTGTGTGTTTTATGGTTGATAGATTTGTGTATATGTGCATGCAAACTCTGAGAATTTAGCAAATGTTGTGTTAATATGTAATTGTGTTTCGAGAGAATGATGATTTTCTTTGTTATATATTGTTATTTATATAAATCTTGTGTTTTTGTGTGTTTAACATTATTTCATATGTTTGATAATGAAAAAAATTGGTAGTCAATCACAGAACACTAGACTATGGTAATATGGGTTGCCATAGGGTGTAGATAAATGAAAACCAATTATATTATTTGTAGTGTACAGTTAAATTATATGTCTAACTGGGTGATTTATTTATAATATGGGATAGAATATAAATAAATATTCATGCATATGTTTAACAAACTAAATGTATGATGTTATTACTCCTTTATATAGCATGTTATATGATGCATTTGCTAGTAGGATGTAAGTTGATGAATGTTGTGGTTAAATTTTATTTGACCAATTTGTATTACTAATATAGTGTAAGGAGTGATATAGACTTCACTGGCATATTGACATTGTAATGTTAGATGAAGGCAGTCTAATCAAGTGGTGTGTATTAAATTGATTGATCTAGATCATTATCAGTTATTATTTGTAAAGCGTTGAGACAAAGTACATTTAGTGAGATATTATCATTTCATGAGTGTGGTTCACATGTTAGTGTGATATATTTTAATAGAACATAATTTTATGATATACTAAATGTTTAGTTTAGAATCATACAACACACGGGTACTTGTTAGTCTCTCTAGATTCTCATGTCATCATTATCTACCCATCCATGAAGGGAGGGCCATTCCCTAATGGGATTAGTGAGAGAGATCTTTGGTCCATGTTTGGTGTGGTAAATCACTCAGATGATGCTCTCCCTCCCAACAACAATACTAATATTGAGATGACACTTGAGATTGACACAAAAATTGGAGAGTCTAGGGAACTCATGCTATGGGGAGCCATGTATCTATATGTACATCATATTATATTTTATTTATAATTAAGTTGTAACTACTTGTTATTTTAAATCAATAATAGTGCCTATAGACTTACTTTAGTTTTAGTTAAGTTAATGTAATTACTTTCTATATTCACATTAAGTTGTGTACTCTCATGATATTATAGATCAATATTATGTTATGTATTACTTATTGTTGCTATTATCACCTTTTAAAATTATTTTAATATCTATATATTCTAATGATTTAATATATATTTGGTATATGTGTTAAATAAAAAAAATTATCATGTATTTCTATGTCTAACCCAGTGGGGTTTTACATTGGGGATATAAGATAAGTGCAAGATTCAATACATATCAGTTGGATATATTTAAATTCCAATCCATTACCCTTGCCTTAGTAAAATTTAAAATTGGATATTTTATCACCTTAATTTTACCATATTCTCCATGTTATTCAATATTGAAGAAAAGTTATCCAATGCTTCAACAAGGAATCATATTTAAAAAGATTGAATGTAACACAGTTTAGTCACATAAAAGTACACTCCTTCCTTACTCTTTCAAATTTTAAAGTTTGAAGCATAGTTTAGGTTTTAAATTTCATTCTATGGACATTAAATACTTTATTTTCATTATAGTTTTTTTTTAAGCAACTTGCACATTTTGAACCTTCTCCAAAAGATTAATTTTGTGGTACACACCCAACTATACTTTATCCTTTTACTCTAGTATTTTACATTATAATACTAAAATGGGAGTATTTTTTAACACTCAAATATAGTATTTGAAAATTTTAAATGTCAATATTTACCTACACTTATCCTACATGACTTGTGCATCTCCAAACAACTGTTATTTATCATTCACACACATCTACATGTTAGTTATGATCTGGACCCATTATAAGTTTCTATTAGTCACCTACATGAACTTATTAATCTGTGCTACATTAGTTAAAAATCCTACCCAGACATTTCTAGATCACCACATTTGCATTATCATCTTTGAAATAGTAACATCATATTCAAACAATAACATCAACATTATTATCCTAAGGCTAACATTATCACCCTTCACCTAGCAATGACTAATTTCTAAAATCAAATCATTCCCATAGGTTGGCCCATTCATCTAACATGTTTATGTCATGGAAAATTACCCAACTAAGTGCATATAAGTACAAATCAAGGTCAGGGTTATTCACCATATCAAATTATCAAGTACATATCAAATATAGTACTGCACATTGAGAAAATCTAACATTTTCTTCCCAAAATTTAAAGTAGACATAATGAGCAAACATCAACCAAGTCTAAAACACACCAAGCTAGGTCAAGATCTAACATTGTTAAGATTAGATCCATATTTATAGGTGAATGCATATATTAAAAGAGCATAATTACACAATTACATTATGGTGAAGAACTATGTGTAACTTGACTTTCCTCTTAAGAATTTTAGATACATAAGCAATGATCAATATCAGTAAGGGTGATTGGGGTTAGCTCAGGCCAATTACATTTCCTTATTTATTACATGTTTTTATCCTTTAGAAATGGTCTTAGGGTTTCAAGGATAAGGAAGCTAATTTTTGGAGTTGTGCACATAGTAAAAGGTCAAAGATCACACATAAAAATACATATCAAGTATACACATTATACTATACAATCGTAAAGAATCAAAACATATAAGGATAGTAATTTTAGCCTTATTTCACTTACATCTAATGAGTTTTATCCAGGATTAATGTTAGTGACCATGCATGCATAGATGTAAAATTATAGATCAAATGAATCACATGTCTACTTCTAGTCCATTCCCACTAGAACATAGTCACAATCAACCAGTCAAATAATAAATAAAGTATATTGATCTCCTTAGTATTTTACAAATATATTAAGTCAAAGTATTAGATAAAAATAAATCACTTAAATTCTTATTTATGCATATTTTTCATACATTATAATTTGAAATAATTATTCTAGATTATCCTATTGTGATTTACATTAATCTAAAATTAGGGTAAACACTTATGCACTCTTTAATGTTTCTATTATTGCACTTAAATAAGAAAATATAATAACACCATGTGTATATGATGTAAATTTGTATTCTTATGATGTTTTACCTTGAACTCATATATCTAAAAAAATGATATCCTTAGTAACATAGAAAACGTGGACATGTCTTTTCCTCAATTAGTATGTGTTACTAGTTATTTATTGGAAATTGATCGTGATATTTATTCTCCTTCTCTAGAAATAAAAAATGATATAAAATAAAGTGATGCTTATTCTCCTTTGTTTGAAAAGACAAATGACATAGCAAATTTACTTGACACTCCTTTCCCTTCTCTCAAATTAAAACATGATGCAAATGAATAGAAAGTTTCTCTCTCTTCTCTTGCAATGACATGTCATATATTTCCTTCTTCTCCTATAATTATATGTGGAAATATATTTTTGCATGAGGATTATATTGAAACACAATGTGATGCAATAACTTTATAACTAAAAGACAATGGTAATTTCACGTTATGTAATGATATAGAATGTGATTGTATGCAAGATAATGGTAGCATTATGTTTTATGATTATCCTCCACCTATGTCTAGTATATAATATCCAATTCCTAGACCATCTTCCCTATTAAAAATAATGTACCTATGGAAAAAATTAATAGTACAATTCATCCCATTGATAAACCCATTTAAAATATTAACATGCCTTCCCAATATTTCATAGTTTTAATGAATATTTTGGATGCCTTGCAACACAAAGTTCATCATCTCTCTCTAAAAATCAAAGAATACCACGCTTGTGTGGATTATAATACTATATATGGGAACCCAATAGTGTTTTAAAGTCTAAATTCATCATCACCTCTTGACTTTATAATTTATACATTAAAAAAAAATGGTAGTAGTGATCCCTTATTACATCTTAAGGGTTTTTGAACTTATATGGATAATTACATTAATGATAGAACTCTACTCAAAACATTTACTAAAAGCTTAAATAGTAAATATTTAGATTGGTTTCATCATCTTCTAGGTGGCTCTTGACATACATATATTGAGTTAGAGGAAACATTCTTAATGCAATGCATTCATAATAAATGCCCAAGGGTTACATACGAGTGTTTACCATCCCTACATCAATGGAAGTCAAAACCAACCACTGGTTACATTTTATGATTTAATAATTACATGCATAAATTAATCTATCAACCAAAATATTTTTAAATACAATATATTTTTTATATAGGTATTTTTTTTCCCTCGAGGAGATATTTATTTATCATACTTGTGAAAAAATTAATCTATTTGCTTTGAGACAATGGCATTTGACAAAGAGCTTTCATATGAGGAAA
The DNA here is from genome assembly GCA_037957365.1 of Torreya grandis. NCBI lineage: Eukaryota > Viridiplantae > Streptophyta > Pinopsida > Cupressales > Taxaceae > Torreya > Torreya grandis. The sequence goes on from JARHVA010001420.1 coordinate 658,038, forward strand.
ATCATAATTATGGGAAGATAAATACATAAGTTATTCAATTTAAAGTTACACAAGGAAATTATTCATATGATACATAAAAAGGAAATTGGAAATAAAATCATGGATAAGAAGGTTGAACAAAATATGTTACATCCTAAGAGTCTAGTTAAGGTCATAACTAAAAGGAAAGATCCAAAGGACATGGTTTACAAAGAAAAAACTATAGTGAACGAATATTACAGATAAGAACCAACCACTTAAGTTAGATATTTTCAGAGATTGACCTAGTGCTATTATACGAACATTATTTGATAAGAAGCTAATCAACTCACCTCTTAATTACTATCACCATCCTCATCACCTTGAATGAGTGGCAACAAAACTAGTTTTAAACTATCATCATATTAAAGGACATCATGACAACCATTATTATGCATTATGATAAAATATCACACAAATTATGAATAAAAGAGTTATTACAATTTTGAAAATTGATAGTAGGTCAAAAATGTCATCTTATCCATCTTATTCTACTACTCATCAAATGAATATTGACATATTCCAAGACAATTTAGATGATTTTTGGGTAACAACTATGTGTGAATTATACATTTTAAATCACTGACTGTGACTCATCATCAATAAATAAATATGTTGAGAACTATAAACCACATTCATTATATATATTTTACATAGTGTTTTTGGTTATGAAATAGTCAGAATCATAATGACCATTGTGTGATCATTGCAAAGCATTGTGAGAGTTACTAGGGTAGAAAGGGTTGACAATTTAACATGTGATGATATTGAAATCAATTATAATTATAATTTGGTTATTATTAAATATTATGTAAGCAAGTTTAGTTTAAATTTGACGATTATTAAAATATTTATTTAAGTTTAGTCTTTTTATCTTAGAAGTGGAGTTTCAATTAATCTTAAAATTCATTAACTCTAAGAGATTTAAGATAGAAAAGATAAGAGAAATAACAAATTGATAACATATTTGTTACCCATAAATAATCTTAGTCATCTTCATGGGCTTTAAAAACATCAAATCTCTTATATTCTAGATGTTCTTTCAAAGGAACCAATAGTCCATTAGAATTCTGAGGAAGATGTCACTAAGGGAATATCTTATTCTAGTTCACATTCTAAAAATATCAATGTTTCGTAGAACATTCTTATTAAGGATATAATGGTCATTCAAAACCTTATCAAAGGATAACATGGAGAATGCATTTTTGTATATGGCAAGAATAAATGCAATGCATAATTGGATTTCTCAAGTATGTTGGATACCATTAGAAGGATTTAAAGCATAATATGATAATTACATGGGGTGTGCATTCATTCCTATTGTTATGGGGACTAATAAAGTTGACACATTGTTTTATGTACACAATACTACTGAAAAAGATAATGTTACATCAATACAATCATGAATACAACATATGGGATGAGATTTTGATTGGATTCATATGTTTATCTTGTTTACATTCCAAGAAGGTTTACATACATATCAAAATTATAGAACAAACACATATATGGATACATGTATATTCTCTAATGTAAATTTTGGTACCAAAATAAAAAAAAGTAGTTATAAATAAATAAGTGCATCTAGTAAACAAAATTAAACAACAAAGATAGGAGAAGGGACCACTCAAAGTTATTTTGCAAAAGTTTCATCAACTAGTTTTGCATGATTATAGTGCAATATCATTCCTGATTGGTTGGTCAAATGTTTTTTGTTTACCATAGATGATTGGTTTCAATGGTTTATTTTAACACATACATGTGTTGTGATTAAATTAAATACCATTATATACATTTCATTAAAACAACAGATATAGGCATCTTGTCCTCCACCCCCACCACTATTAGAATTGGTTGTTACACCTATTCAAGATCAATATACATAGATAATGGTTATACGTATTAAAAATCCTTATACAAACTAATTTTAAAGGAGATTAGTGGAATATCCGAGGAAATTAGTTATTAATTTCCCACTAGATCAAAGATTCATTTATAATTCACAAAGGTCATTATCTACTATAACATGATCTAAGCTAGTATCATATATAGTTGAACATTTTCCATAGTGAACACAAGCACCAATGCATTATCTTACTATAAAAAAAGCCCCACAGATCCTTATACTTCATATAATTAACCATCATATATGTGATCATATGGTTGGGGATGATGATAGTTATATTATTGTACCCTAGTTCCTTTTCATATTTGGATACACCTATATCTAGTTTTTCTCTCTCTTGAAAGGTGACCCTTTTATCGTATGATACATGCAATCGCCATGAATATCCCTTACTTAGGATAATTTTATAACACCTTTTAAATTTACAAAAATAATTCAAAAATAAAAAAAAATAATAATAATTCAAAAATACAAAAACATTCAAATATTATAAAAATAAAAAACCAAGACCTAAACATTGCATGATTTTTAGTTACACCATTTACATATTTTATTTATCACATGTTTGGTATATATCATATTTTTTTTCATACATATATGTATTTTATTGTACATAAATAAATTTCACAATATATGAGTGTCATGCAAGACATATATATTATACTTGGATACATAGATTCTAGACTTTCATATACCCAAGTCCCACACCAATGTTGTGGGTATCTTCTTCCACATGTCACATTACTACAAGTTATCTCTTTATATGAAATTTTACCATTTTGAGTTACATATTTATATTACACATGAGTTATTTATATCTTACATAGTGCTAAATGGATATGATATTGTACTCTAATTTTACATAGACATACCTAGCTAGTGTAGACTAGTTATAACTTTTTTTATGCTTCATTTATTTTGTTATTTTTCACATAGGATAATCATTACTTATATGTGGGCCTTGATTTATTTTTTGAAACATACTTATGTCCCTTATGTGTGTCTATTGGCTTTTTTTATTTCTACATCATTATATCCCTTATTTTTGGCCCTTGGCCTTGTTTTGTGTGAAATTTGTATGTCCCTTGTTTGTGGCCCTTGGCCTTATGGGAGATAATGTATTCTTATGAGTGGATTAATATAGGATTGTGTAGTGATATTTTTGAGCTTGTTGATATTGTTAATTTTGTGGGTGTGGTGATTTATATCATGCACCTCCCAATTTATGTGTTGTCCCATGATTCACATCAAGCACTTTTAGTATGTAGTTTTATTTAGTCATACACCAATGATGGTTATTGTTGAATGCCTAATTGATATATATATATTAATACGATGATTTATTTCTCCACATGTTGGCATTATATTTATACATGATACAATTAACTCATTATTTTGAGATGAATGACTTGTAAGATATATCCATCACCTCAAAATGAGGGAACATTAGTGGGATTGTCATATAAAAATAATCCTCCATAAGAAAAAATCATATTTTAGAACAAAATACATGACTTAGAGATTTCATAATGGTTTAGATATCATATTGGTTCAAATATGGGATAGGTTTTAACACATTAATACATATTTTGGGAGAATATTCCATGCATATGCACTCATGATACAAAGACATGAGTTATTGATTAAATATTCAAATACACTTGAGTGTATATACCATATAGGTGCACATAATTTTACAGTAACAATAATTATAGGTTTTCCACATACACATACATTTGATATACATGTTCTCATATTTATAATACAGATGTGTAACATTATATATTAGTTGACATATATTCAGAGGGGCATCATAGTGATTCAGGTGCAGATATAATTATTATTTAGTATTAAAACATGGGGAATGTTATTTTTCCATGCACTTATGCACATGAGCACTATTATGTTTTTTAGTGTCAAACATATTTGACACTACCTAGAAGTGAACATCTTTGAATATTTAGGTCCATGTATAGCTGTTGATTGATTTTTTTTTAGGTAAAGCATTTTAGGTGACACTCAAAATCCTTGAATTTAATCATAATGATCCAAATATGTGTCTCCCACATTCCATATTTAGGTTCAAGATCAGATAAATATTAGTTCCTTGAGTTAGTGTGGTTAAGGTTCATTAACATTCAACAGGCTTGGCACTACTCCCTCTTTCATGAGGGTTGGGTAATTTTTCTTCCCAAACCATAGTCTTAAATTGTTACACAAAGTTTGGATTTGATCATGCCTAATTTTATAAATGGTTTAACAATAGTAACACTCTCCAATGATTCAACAAGAAATCATCATTTTCAACAGGTTATGGGGAAACATAGTTTCACCCACATACAAGTGTACTCCTTCTTTGTTCTTAAGTATTAAATTTAAATTATAGTTCATATTTAATATTTTATTTTATGGAGATTGAATATTAAATATTTTTTCATATTTTATTGGATAAAAATGCACATTTTAAACCTTCTTCTAAAGATAAAGTTTACTCAGGTATATCTTTATCATTTTACTCCAGTATTTTTATTTCATTTTAATTCTAGAATAAAGGGGGAATCTTTAGATACTAATATCTAGTATTAGATAATTGGAAATATTAGTTTGACCTGTATTCGCTCTACATGACTTGTGTGTATATATATTAATCTTATTCATGATCATCTCACATCCATATGCTATGTATGGGTCTAATCATTCTAAGTTAATGTCAGTCACCTATAGGTTTTCCCCTAGTATGTGCCAAACTAGTAAAATCTCATAATTAGACACATATAGATAATCAAATCACTAGTCATGTCTCCCAAATATAATCATCATACTCAAATAACATTATCCAAATCTAATGGTTTCATCCATCACAAAAAAAAACATTCATATTTTAAAATCAAATCATTCTTATGGGTCGAAAAATATGTCTAGTGTGTCAATGGCATGAGAACTTCCCAAATAATTACATATAAATATAAATTAAGTCTAAGCTTATTATCCATCAAACATATATCTATCAATCTTACACAAACACTTGCACATCAAAGGGGCTTCCTTATTCTTCATAATTTGAAAATCAGTCATAAGGGGAAAGTCTTAGCAAAGTCTAAAGTACCTCAAATACAAGCCAGAGTTGTCATTTTCCAAGTGTCTAAATATAGATCACAAGTTTCATATATTGAACAAGCATACCTTGCATGCATATATACCTAATGGGGATAATTAAATGTGATTTTACTTCCCTTATCTTAGTATTGGATATGTATACAAAACTTAGCCATTCAATAAAGAGTGATTTGGGTCATCTCAACCCACATTTTCCCCTAATTTTCAATCCTAAGTTTATAATATCAAGTGTACACAAGGTTTCAAGTGAAGGATATTGAATTTTTTGAGTGAATCATGAAATCAAACTTTGGGATCACATACAGATATTAAATACAAATAGGCACACCTACCTGTATCAAAAAAGAGAAGAAAATTATAAATGTATAGAACCATAAGACTAAGAACACAACATTTGATGGTATAGACCTGAGACTAATAGTACAACCTAGGTGCACACATAGATCTAGATCTTGATCCAAATAGTCTACAATCCAATTTCATTCCTTCCTTGTTGTCTCCCTACAGTATCATTCCTTCATGAATTATTTAAGCTCAAAGTATCATATCCTCTTTACTACTTTCCATATTAATCAAGTGAAATCATTAAATTAATTTCAATCCTTTTCATTCAAATTTATGTTTAATTGTTATACATTGTAATCTAAATTATACACGTAGTTTCTATCTTTTTAAGGACTTATATTGATTCAAAATAGGGTAAAACACTCTCTCATTATAAAATGACAACCACATATGTCCTTTGAGTGTATTTATATTTTATATAATAATAAATGAATTTTTCTTTCAGATCACATCCATGTACCTTTCGTACTAATTCATCTACATTCTTTGACCTTGGTAGGATAAATTCCTTTACTTATTATCGGTTGGATAGGTTGGGTAGGTAGTGTTTAATTATTTTTTATGATAATTTAATTTATAAAATGAATTAATAAAACTCAAATAAATATAGGGTTTAAAATCGAGATAAGGCATACATGTGTGATCAATTGCACATCATTGATCAAGCAATTGTGAGATCTCATTTTGGCTGGGAAGGAATACCTACACACATGTAATAAATTAGACAAAATATATTAATAAGATAATAGGGTGGGTTGCCTGGTAAAATGCCAATTCTAGGAAGGTATAAGCTTCCCTTCATAGATTTCAACTCACCTATTTTTAGTAATTAAATTGATAGTAATGAAAATGAAAATGAAAATTACAAATACTTATTGATAATTTAGATAACCTATGATTATGCTAACATCTAATCTTCTTCCATTGCATTAATATAGGCAAAATAGTCAAGCCAAAACCCCTATGCAACTTTAGTATCTTTTTGGATGATCTCAAGTTGGGATGAGATATCATCAATATTGGGGGTGAATGTTATGTCATATAGATTAAACTCAAGTGTAATATCTCTTTGATAAGCAAAAAGGGGTTGGGAGACAATTGGTAAATCTTAAACACTGAGTATTTATTGAGATTCTCCAATAATGGTCATCTAAGGACAAAATTCCATGTTTTACAAGAAAATAGATAATCAGAACAGACCAGGACTATGGTATAAATCTATAACATAAGGCTCAAGTTTTGTAACTAAATAGTTCTAACAAGGATCGATGTTAATTCACATAATTGGTACTAATTTTATTATAATTGATGAAGATCAATATAATCAACATTGATTATGGTAAAACTTACCAGAATGCTGAAAAGTTGGATTATGATCTATGAAAATGAATTCTAAGGACAATAGAGGTAGCCTAAGGAGTTGATTAATAATACTAATGCACATAATAAAATAGGTGATGAAATTATGCTTAAAATAAGTGTAATACTAGCCTTGAAATGATTTTTGATGGTGTTGCAGATTGGTGGTGTATTTTGAATTCTCTAGGGTGATATCAAGGATTCAAAGCTTTGATGTAGATTAATAAGATAGCCTAATGTCTATGTCACAAGGTCTCCTAAGAATCATTCATCTTATAGTCATTATATCAATCTTATAATGCAATTTTTAGGATCATTTGGGTGAGTTCAGGGCATGCATAAATAATCAATATTGATCTAATAGAATCAGTGATGATCATGGTGGGTCATTAACAATTCTATGTTTTCTTTGAAAAATACATTATAAGGTGGTTATAACTATCGGATAATTTAAATAGAAGGTTGTTTAAGTTGTTTATTAAGGATTTTCATCAAGGGTAAATTGTTAGGATGGAGGGATACATTGGATTATATGGATTTTATTAGATATTTAGAGATTTGGGAGGTTGTAAAGGGGGTAAATGGTAATTAAAAAAGTAATTACATTGAGTAAATGTAAATAATTGTGGTGGATAATAATTAAATGGGATTACAAATATAAAGACACTTTTAGGTCATGTACATAGAATTAATGTCTAATTTTTCCATTTTTTGTTGAGTGGTTGAGTATAGAGTGTGTTGATGCCCCAAGTGTGTGAGGAGTTATTCCCCCTCAAACTAGGAGCTGATGTGATAGAAGGAGGAAATGATGGGTTTTAAAAGAGTGGGATGAAGAATAATATGGGGGTACAATTGATAAAAAGAGTGCCAATGATGTACGTGGTGTTGTGCAGACTTATTACCTAATTAATTACCAAATTATTGAGTCTAATTAACATTAATTATCAACCCAAGGTGCGTTTGCTTTTCAAGGATGTCAAAACTATATATTCATTATTGATTCATAGATTAACTTGCTTTACTAGTTGTAGTACAATGAACTTATGTTAATTTCACTAGATAGTTATACTATGAAACTATTATAATAGAAATACAGAAATACTTCATACTTATGAATCACACACGCATCACACTTTATATAATTAAACTAATAATGAAATTAGCTTACAACACACTTGAACTAAAGAGGGTCAGGATCTTCACTGCAACTCCTTTCGATGGGGCCCTTCCTCATTTAGAATTGAGTTCCAATCCTTCTCTAAGGGACTTGCAAAATATTCTTATAGAATCAACCTTCTCATTACTTAGATCTGTAGCAATTAAAGATTGCTACAGAAGATTAAAATATTCAAAATTCAATGACTTGTAAAATTCCACTACTCTATTATCATTTATCCAATAACTAATTTAATCTAGGTTCTGCCATTAAATATAAAATGTAGTTTATTAGCTTTAACCGAAAACACTAAACTAGGGAAAGCACAATACTTTAGGAACTTCCCCAGTCAACCTTCAAGTGGTTAGTAACTAAAGTTACTTGTTTTAGGCCTGATTGGGTTAAGGACAATGTATACTATTTTGTTGTTTTACTTCTTTTTGTCTCCTTTCCATTGTCTTTCTCATATTTAGCAACACATTTAAGATTATTTACATGTGGGGAGTCCGTACAACATATATGGATGATCCTTTTCAATCATCCACTTAGTTCCTAAGATAGTTGGATGTGCTCTTAAGATATGATCACAATAATAGTTATGTTTTATGTAGTGGTTATGGGTTACCTATAGTTAAAAGCCTATAGTTTTTGTAGGCAACCTATAGTTGTTTCAGGTAACCTATAGGTAGAAACTAGTATTGGCTATGAGTAACTTGTAGGCGGAAGCCAACAGTTGTTATGGGCAACCTGTAGGTGGAAACTAGTAGTGGCTTTGGGCAACCTATAGGTAGAAGCCAATAGTTGCTACAAGTAACCTGTAGGTGGAATCTAGTAGTTGTTATAAGAAAATTGTAGGTGGAAGCCAATAGTTGTTGCAAGTAACCTATAGGTGGAAGCTAGTAGTTGTTGTGGGATTTTCTATAAGTGTTGTGCCCAAACAAGATTCTTGCAGCCTTATGTTACCCTTCAAATGTTTGTTAAATAAAGTTACATAAGTATAATATAATCAAATAAAAATCATAATTAATTTATAATATAACATATATATATCAATGCACACACAAAATCATAAATTCATTCATTAATTTATATGAGTCATGGATGGTTATGGGGATTTACATATAAAAATATATATACTAGTTATGGATGAGGCTATAAAATAAAGCAATTGGAGGCCTCATCAGGTGGGTTTTATGAGTAAAAAATGTTACACTATCAAGAGAGATAATAACACATAGAGATACCCTTGGGCAAGCATGAAACAAATTACACCAATCATGAACAAGTGGGTGCTTAACAAAGGCAACCAAGAGAACAAATGATAGGGGGATTGATTGAAGTATCCAATGTGCTAAATTAAGGGTTATACCTATAGGTAGTTGTTCTTGTGGTGAAATACATTCTTGGGATCCATAGGGGATAAATTCCTAATAGAGTGTATGATTTTTTAAGTTGTGAGACCAATGGTGGCTTTGTTTTATGAGCCTAAGGTGATGTGTAAAATATCATAGTTGAAAATAGGGTACCTTATTGAATCCTAGGATAAAATTATTTGTGTATGAAAGCTCTTGAGTAGTGTAAAAGGTGTAATTGATGTTGATTAACAAGGATCATAGGTAATTTATAAATTATTGATGACGATTTAATGAATCAATGTCAATTTAAATGATCAACATGTATTATAATAGCTACTATAAATAGTTTGTCCCACATTTTATTGGCATATGAATTATGTATAATCGATCATAGTTTTGGAGCAAAACAATTGAATTCTTGTTTGAGTGTTTATAGTAGAGATATGGCAGATTCATACATGGATTCCTAGGTTTTGATGTGGATATGATCAGGACCTCACTTTGTGATGTAATTTTATATTGATGGAAATCTAGATTATGTTATATGTTGTAATTTAATTTTGATGTATAATTGTATGTATATGCCCGATTTATAAAATGTTGGATAGTAATTATGATTGGTTTATTATGATTATTGATAAAAGATTAAAAGAGGTTCTTAACTCTTATTTTCACCTGAATCTTAACCAAAAATAAACATCTTGTGATAGTTGCATATGCATCATTCATCTAATGTTAATAAGTGTTTTAATAACCCCATGTCAACTAAGTTCAAGGGTTTTTACTAAATTTAGGTAAACTAACTTTAACATGATTCAAGTTTTATGCTTAACGTAGGATTATATGCCACATCATGTGTATGAGAGATGTATTTTTATATTAATGATATCGAGACCCATTTTTAAGCTAATCCATGTATTATGTAGACTGATCGATGTAGGAAGTATACAAATTTGAAGAAAGCCAATCAATGTGGCAGATTTCATGGGATACTTTTTAATTTTAACTTCATATTTTTAAGGGCACACTTTTTTTATAGAAAATTGATCGATATGGGAAGTTTTCTATAATATAAATATTTAGATATCCATCATTTGAGGGAGTGGTCTATATTTTTGGATATATTTTTGTATTTTTATGAACAACTATCCTTCAAAGGAGCAGTCTATGATTTTTCCCTTTTATTTTATTTTTTATTTTGATCCATTCCTAAGTTTTTATCATGGATTAGCTCAGGATGATCTGATAGATTTCACTAAGATCTCTGAATAGAGGCCACATGATGAATGGCAAATTACTATAGAGGTGGAATGAGAGCTCCAAAAACAAGAAAATTCCACAAAGGAAATGTTTGCATTAACCACTTTAGGAGAAAATAAAGTATATATAGGGTGAGATTATGTCACCAAAAAGGTAAAACCCTAACTAACAATTAGAACCCACTTAAAGGTAAATGACCCCTATTAAATTAATTAACTAACTTAAGTAATCTAAAAAGACATGTAGGTAAAGCCACTAGGTGGGAAAAATATTACATTGACACCCCCCCTAAAGCATAGCTTAGGTGGGTAGAAGAATTAGGTTTCAAAAATAAGGCCTGATGAGGTACCCAAGTACAATCTAACTCCCATAAACTGGGGTAAAGGACAAAACCCATAGGAACAAAACTCCTCCCCAAAAAGAGCGAAAAGAAGGAAAGAGGGATACAAATCCCTACTAAGGTTTATAATTAACTATAGCCATTTGGTGTCCCTTAGAAGAATGCTTGGAAGTGACTGTGAATCAAAAGTAGATGCATTGAAAAGTGGATTACCCTAGAACAATACATTTGTCCACTAAGTGCCTGATGGATCTTCAAACAAGGTGTAATTAATATGAAAGGAATGATCTTCATATTATGAGGTAGGTGGCCCAACTACTCTATTGCAAGATGGTGCAATATAAATAGAGGCAAAGAAGGTCTACAGAATCCTTTAAAACTATGGAATAGACTACCCAATGTCTGATGTGTCCTAGATTAGTAGACTGTTACCTTATAATGTCAAAAGTAGACCAAATTTAGGTGGGTCAAGAACAAACTCTTGAATATCTATAAGGTGACAAGGAGATGGTGGAGGTGTGTCCACTTCACTATTGTAGTCATCTATAGAAAAAGAGTTGGTAATATTAGAAAGAAACTCAAGCTCAAAAGTGTTAATAGGTACAGGTGAGTCCAAAGAGGAATCTAAAGAAGAGTCAAGAGCAAATTGTGACAATATATATATAACCAAATCTAATGATCGACCATTCCCATAACCAAAATAGTATCACTATGCAACTCTTTAATGTACACTAAATTTGGAGTAAATATAACTCGCATGCCCAAACTAAGGTGAGTGATCTGATAGACTGACAAGAGATTAGTTGAGAGTGTGGGAACACTTAGAACATTATTGAATGTTTCACCACTCACTTCAATAGACCCTTTCTTGATAACATTTTTAGAAATGTTGTCACCTAGTTGTATAGAGGACATGTCACATGGTTCCAAGGAACTAAACTCAGTCTATGAAGAAGCCATGTGATGTGAAGAACCAAAGTTAATGATCCATATAGGAGGATTTGGAGGCACAAATGCAACTAAGTCATTGCCCTTATGTTTCCCCTTGTTATTCTCTTTTTCTTTTTCTTTGCTAGATTCATTTGCCTTAGTGAATTAATGGGTTGATGAAGATCGTTTAATAAAATCTAGAACACCTATGTTGTTCTAAATAAGAAGGATAGTAAGGTGGTGAATTTATTTATTTAAACATTTACCTCATCATGCTTACTTGAGAAATGCCCATATTTGATCCAATATTTCTTAGGCTTATGACTAAAAGAAGAGGTCACATTTTCTGATTTGAAGGTGGAAATATTTTCACCCTTCTCATCCTTTTTATTGCTCTACTTTCTCTCTTTGTTGTTAAAAGCCTTATCTTTCTCAGCAAGTAATGCATGAGATTTATATGACTTCACTATGACCATCTATATCAGCTTATCTTACTCCTGAATTAGGTCAACAATAAAGGTATCTAAAGAAGTCATCTTCCATGTGGTGTCAAGATCACTCTTAGTGGCATGAAAAGTGGACAAAAATATAGAATATTTAGGACCTAGTTTAGAGAGTATTGACAGAACAAGTTGTTCATCTTTCTTATCAATTCCACATGATTTCAACTATAATCGCAAAAGTTTGAACTTGGTGAAAGAATCCTAAAGAGTGTCAAAGTCATCTAGGCTTAATCTGATGAGCTCATTTTCTAGCTCATGTCCTCTCATCACATCCTACACTCCAAGGAGCTTGGATAGTGTGGTCCACACTTTAGTAGGTGTTTTGGTAGATTTGATGTGGAAGAGAAGATCTAGAGAGATTGAAAGACATAGTAATCCATGGACTTTATCACAATAGTTAAACCATTTTATTTTTTCTCCAGCATCAATAGGTTCAATTTTAGTACCCATTATAATTTGATGGTAACCCTTAGATTTCAAGATGATTTCCATTCTAGGTTTCCATTCATGATAATTAAATGGTGTAAGTGGACTAATAGAGAGTGAATATATAGTGCAAAAGTAAATAAGAATATATAAAAAGAAAGAATGCATATCATAACATAAGACCCCCTTATAACTATTAGTATTAACCCCCTGAATGTTTCAAATACAAGCACACTCATATAGACATCAGATTAAACCAAAAATGCATCTTGAGCAGTAGGTGTGTAAGTAAAAGGAACTAGAGGGATGTTGGATTCAACTGATAATGCATCTAAGAAAGAGTATAATAAGGATGAAGTGAGATTTAAGCCATTATACCATGAAAAAAATGGATGTTATAAAAGTCCAAAATAATACCACCAATACGTAGAGTTTAAAAAACTATGCACTTTTCAAAAACTAACACCTGAAATAGAGCTACAAATTGAAAGCTATGGCACTTACAAGTTCTTACTCTCACATATTCCTAGACCCTTTCCAAAAATGAAATTTTTTTTCCAAGCTTGTGTTTTTTAATCCAAAAATGGAAAAAAATTTAATCTATTTCTTCATTACTTTTCACCTAAAATTTGATGCCCTCTTGAACATCACATAGGTTTCCAATGTTGATTTACTTTGATTTTTTCAACTGACTCAACTTTAGGTTTTCCAACTATTTAACTTAAAAAAGTAACAAGTAGTCACCCATTAAAAACCTGAGTGGGTCTTGCTAGTGTAAATTAGGTTCTTCCAACTACTTTACTTCAGGCTTGAAATTTAGTAAGACTACCTCCAAAACCTGAATTGTTCTTACAATGTTGATTGATTTCTTGAACAATGAATACTTCAGGGTTTCAAACAACTACAACTAAAAAAGTAAGTAATTGACCCTAGAAAACCTGAACAGGTCTACCTAGTGCATTTCAAGTTCTTTGGATTGCTTTATTGATGTCAGGGATCAGTAATAACCCTAAAGAAGCTTGATTACTTCCAAGTAGTTACCCTAGAGAAGATAAATTAATTCCAAGTAGTGTAATTTAGATTTCTTGGGCTGATTTACTTAACTTCATGAATTGGAAGTAAAGTAAAGCTAAAAACTTGATTTCATCTGCAAGTAAGTTGTAGCACTCTGAAAACTTGATTTGGTTTGGAATCAAGTAATTGCCCTCTAAAAAAATTGATTTGGTTTGTGCAATAAGTAATGGCCCTCTAAGAACTTGATTTGATCTATAGGCAAATTTTTGGGGTTTAGAGGCTTGATTACTTCATTCGTATGGATGTCTGACTAGATGGAAGAAATTCATTTTTTATAAAAACCATGAACTTTATCAAAAATCTAAAAGCAACCCATTTTATATCTCAAAAAACCCACAAAAAATATGTAGTTATATTTTTCATCAATGGCCTTCTAACATTAATTTTGAGTTAGATTAATAAAATGCCTCCAAGGTCAAAAATAGCAGTCGTACATTATGAAAAAATAGCTAGGTGAATGTAGGAGGATATTATCAAAGGAGATAAATGCATGAGGCTATCAGGTAAGCTTTGATACCATGATATATTTCACCAAGATCTCTGAATAGTGACCATGGGATGAATGTCAAATTCCTGTAGAGGCAGAATGAGAGCTCCAAAAATAAGAAAATTCCATAAAGGAAATGTTCACATTAACCACTTTAAGAAAAAATAAAGTACATATAAGGTGAGATTAGGTCACCAAAAAGGTAAAAACCTAACTCACAATTAGAACCCACTTAAAGGTAAATGACCCCTAATGACTTAATTAACTAACCTAAGTAAGTTGAAAAGATGTGTAGGTAAAACCACTAGGTGGGAAAAAGCCTACACTGACATGATTCAAATTATTTTTAAAGACAAAGCAGTTGCACAAGATGGTATTTTTATCTCGAATAGAATTTTATTGGAAAATGAGAGGGATTTTAGAAATAATGATTTGGGGAACCTTACATATATATGTTTAACTTATCCAATTAGAACATGTCATAAATAGAGTTACAGTATTCATATTCAAGATTGAGATGAGTATTATGTCAGATAACCACATGATTCTATATCATTAATAGGTATTCTTGAGTATAAGGAGATGGTTTTGGGATATGGATTTTGAATAAAGGCAAAACCTATGTTGATTGTGGCTATTAAAATATTATTAACGATAGAAAGGACATAGATGCAAAGCATTAAGAGGCTCATTTTCCAGTTTACCCTCAAGAGAGGCCAAGTGATATGCCCCAGATCTATATTTATGAGTAATAATATATGGTCCAAGATAATTTGGAACAAATTTACCTCATTTACTCCTTTTCATTTTTTTGACATGTTAATTTATGATGAAGATTGATCGATCCCCCATGTAGAGGATCAAAGGGGATGACCTAGGTTGGGATGATAGATGTGTTATTATTAGGGAACCCATACTCATGAGGAGTAGGAAGGGTGTTAAGCATTAATAACTGATATTCCCATTGTGAAAATTTTTGGAGTGCAGATTCAAGGGAATTAGTATTAGGAATGTAAGATGAGGGGATTATTGAACTAGTTGATGCTTCACTTGATGATGATGGGTTTGAGTCTTTTAGGATGATTAAGACATCATTAGGCTTCTAGTTTAAACTAAATGTTTTGCATGGATGAGGATCTATCAGGACTGTATGGATTTTGTCTTCATACTCATATTTGAGATGTCAATTCAAGGTGAAAGGGATACATTTTACAACACAGATCTATGGTGTCCTAGTAAAATGTTATATTATAATTCCCTTTCTAGCACATAAAATAGCTTAGGGAGGGTACATGTACCTAATTGGATAGGGATGATAAAAATACCTAACATAAGAGCTACCATATCTTTAAAGGCTCACAAGATAACTAGGGATTGGGTTATAATGGGTTTTTGTAGCTAGAGTTGTTTGAAAGCATGGATTGAGATGATGTTTATACTAGCCCAATTTTCAATCATGACCCTTTTGATCTTGTTTTGATTAACTTTAGAAGTGATGAATAGAGGTGGATCTTAGTCTTTAGGCTATAGTGGGGATATCTTATAATCATAGAAGGTGATGGAAGAGGAAGTTTGTAAAGATCTAATAAAATTCAATAGAAGTTGGGGTTCATCTAGTTATACTTGGATGGCTTTTAGTGCCTCTATCATATCTTGGTAGTATTGTGTGAAATTTTTGATAAGTTGTATAAGGACATCTTCACGAGAAGTTGGTAGAGCTATTTTAGAACTGATATATATCAATTCCAAGGAATTATTATTTTGATTTATCCCTAAAATGGATATTTTTGGTTTTGGAATGGCTGGTTTGGGGGTATCTATAATTGAGTCAAGAGCTTTTGAGATGAATGTTTTGAATTTGTTTATATTTTGGGTTTTGGGGCCTTATGCTTGGGACTATGTGGCTATGTGTATTCTGTCAATTTACAATAATAGATGGTCTATCAAAGTACCTGAGTCACTCATATTTGTAGGACTTGAGGGGATGTTGGAAGAGGTTTGTCATCGCTGGAGTTAGGGATATTAATCATGCCTTTTGATGCTTGTTTTTATCTTTCTCATGAAATATCTATGGCACACATCATGTTAGATTTACATATGGTTTTGGATTTAGTGTTTTGGTCAAGGAGAGGATTAGGGAAAGGTATATAATTGAGAGATCATATTTTTCTAAGAGATCTTAAATTATAGATTTGAGAGAATTACAACTCTTGGTATCATGTCTTGGCATACTATGGTAAGCATATATATTATCTCCCTTATACCATGTTAGTTTTTGGATATGAGGACTGATAAAACTGATGGGTGATAATGTGATGAGGAAGGTTTGCATAAGTTGGTCGGGGATGGTAGAATATGATCCCCATAATGGGTCTTTGTGGGATTTTTTCATTTTTAGGGTGTCAATTTTTAGACCATGCTTACTTTTGTACCTTCATTTTTTATACTAATTATATGAGTTGACCTAATGGGAGGTATAAACATCTCAGATAAGCTTTTGTAGTAATAATAACTTAAGGTATTGGTATGGGATGTTGGTGTTGACAATATAAGTGGAAGCTTTTGAACTAGCTTGGGTCCTTTGAGAGTTGGTTCTTTAATTGTGATCTTTAGTTTAGACAAAGGATGGGGCCCTAATATAGAAGTCTTAATTTGAACCTGGGGCACAATCATCTTCTCTTTTTGGGCACTGTTAGAGGTTATAGGGATGTATTTATGAGGGTCTTCATTTTTAGATATTTGAGGGAGTTCAATCCTTATAGGTGGGTGTTTTAACACTTTACCCTTTTGCACACCAAGGCATTTATTCCATGTGGCTAGAGCATCCCTTTTATCTTCCATCTTTTTTAAGTGTCTTGTACATGTTTGGATGGCACCTCCTCTAGAGGATCCCATATAATGAGATTAGGGAGGTTCGAATAGATGATAGGAATAGGATTAACCAAATCAGATTATTCCAATATATCTCTCATAAGGAGGTATAGAATTTTTTTAAATTTAGAAGATGACTTAGGTGTGTTACCAACTTATTTAGGAAGAAATTGATTATAAATGGTGTTTATTACATGGGCTACCTGATATTGGGTGTTTTTAGCATTTTCTTATACAAGATTAGATGAAGATGGATGATTTGGGAATAGTTGTATAAAGATATTGAGAGATTGGTTTAGAGGAGAATTTGAATTATTTAATTTCAATTTCCATCGATCAATAAGGTTCTAGACCAAGATCTTAAAATATTGACATCTATTGATCTCATGATCAAGTACACAATGGTAGGTGTAAAGCCCACTCTCTTTATACCGGTTTAGTTTAGGATGAGATTCATCAACATGATTTATTGGAGGGATATCAATAACTAATGCTTTAAAAAGTTTGTCTAGGTTAGAAGCATAAGATTCTCCCAAGGGAATGTATTATCGATTTAGAAATCATGTTAATGATTTATGTGGTTGTGTCTGAGAAGTAGAAGGACCTAGTTGGTTTGTGTTTACTAGAGGGCTCATTTTAGGATAATAAAGTTTGTTGTGCCTTTTTGTTTAGAGTTGTTGGACCCCTTAGAAGGATTATATTTAAAAAAATTATTTTTTAATTTGACCTTTCCTTCTTCTAAGGCTCAAATTTCTAACTTATGGGCCATGGTAAAGGCTTTATAAAAGGTATTGAAAGATTGCACGTGAAGCATGGATGAAATGTGCTTTACACATGACTTAGTGAAAATTTTGATCATGAGGGAGGGAAAATGATAATTGGTTTATGAACTCTCTCCATCTTAAAAAATCTATAATCAATTTGTCTTTGAATTGTTTAATGGAATATAAATCGATGATAGTTATCTTCATTATGATATTGATCGATAAATGCTTTATGAAAATTTGGGCTCACTGGCTAAAAGAGAATATAGAATGTTGAGGAATGGCACTATACCAATCCAAATTTGGTCTAACTAGTGACATAAGGAATATTTCCAGGAGGAGAGCATCATCATAGGATATGAGGTAATATGCATGTCTAAAGGCCCTAATATGTTTCTGAGGGTCCTCTTTTTGAAATTTTATGAACTTGGACAATTCCCATTATGCTAGATAGGCTCTAATAGCAACAATCAGGTTGATAGGATCATTAAATTTGTATCTATATGAGAGCATATTCTATTTTCTATAGGTATAAGCTTTGAGGTTCAACATCTTATCCATGAGAATATGCATGAGGTTAGGTTGGGCATTAGATTGAGGTATACCCCCTAAAGTGTTCTACTATAAATGCTAGTGAGGGGGAAGTGAAGTGGGAAATGGTTATGAGAAATGATAACCAATTAAGGTGGTAATGATTATCTAAGATGTAGTTGTATAGTATGAGAATAGAAAGGGTAGGGTTTGTTGTTGAGACTAATTAAGATAGGTGGTTGTAAATGGTTGTGATGGAATGAGGTGTTGAGTAGTTGATGGTGGAAAAGTTTGTTGTTGAAGAGGATGACATAAAATAATTTATTGTATGGGTTGTAATGGTTGAGTTGGGTTTGTGGTCACATTTTTTTGAATAGGCAGAAGAGAGGCAAGGATTGAGACCACTAAATTTTGGAGTGAGGAAGAAGGTGGTTGAGTGGATGTGAGTTATGGTATGATAATAGTTTGAGTTTGGAAAATAGTCGTAGAGGTGTTAAAAAATACTATTAGTGGTTGATTACTTATAGGATATGATAAGTTAGTATTAGAGGTTGGAATAAAACCCATATTGGTATCGAGAGATACTTGTAGTGGTTGATGAATAGAATAGGACACCATGACTATCGAATGTTCTTATGATCCTTTTGGTGGCATGCCATAGATGAATTAGGAAAATTTGGAATGAGTAGATATGGGAATACGTATAGCTCATATACTGAGGTAATGACTAAGGTAAAATGGATTACTATCTAGTATACTAGAAAATTCAAGGTCTCCCTATGGGATAAAATTGAGGAATGCCCTCCCTGATGGATCTAAGAGAGTTAGGAAGACTTGTTGTATGTTTTATGGATGAGGATGATGTATGTTGATCAATTTTTTTCTATGATTTTTTTGTCTAGTTAAAACCATGTAGGGATACATAAAATAAATAAATACAAATGCAAAGTAAGCAAAAAAAAAAAAAACATTTTTCTTTAGTGAAGATAAAATACACAATTTAACCAAACATTCCTAATGTTTTTTGGTTTTTATCTTTTCTTTTAAAAATTATGCTTTAGAATATGATAGGGAATTTGGTTTAACAAAGGACCTAGGAAAAGGTATGTTAAGGCTTGTTTTGGGTTTGTTTAAGGCTTATATCCTCGATATACTTGAAGGTATGTGAGGCCTAGATCTAGGTTGGTGATGTACATGGCTTTATATTGGAGCCTTCCCCCTCATTTAATGATCCTTAAATGATAAGGGTATTAGGCACTTAGCCAATATACCATCAACCAATTCTTTATACTCAGTTGGAACATTTATTTGGATTTCCCGTTGGTGATAAAATCTAAGTGTGTCTACCTGGGTAGGATAGTTTTTGTTGCTTATTTGATATTCTTGTGGTTTTGGTGGTGTGTGAGGGGAAAATGTGGCTATGATGATAAATTAACCCTCCTGATTATGCCATGTGTACTACCTAAGAAATCAAACTAATGAATGCCATTCTTTTTTTAATTTTAAAAGAAAGCAATTTTTTTCTCTTTTAGTTAAAATAACAATGATGAATTTTCTAAAATTCAAAGTAAAATAATAAAACTAGAATAATGAAACAAGAACTATGAGGCCCAAAAATGGTCTCACCGAGCACGCCAAAATGTTTAAGTAGATTTTATGAGAATTTCCTTTACAAAATGAACTAATAAAAACTCAAAGAAATACAAGGTTTAAAACTGAAATAAGGCATCATATGTGATCACTTTCGCACTATTGATCAAGTAATTATGAGAGCTATTTTTTGGCTAGGAAGGAATACCTACACACATTTGAGAAATTGGGAAAAATAGATTAATAAGGTAGTAGAGTGGGTTGCTTGGTAAAATACTAGTTCCAAGAAGGTATAATCTTCCCTTTGTAGATGTCAAGACACCTATTTTAGCAACTAAGTTGATAGTAATGATAATGAAAATTACAAATGCTTTTTGATAATTTATATAACCTATGATTGTGCTCCTATATAATATTCTTCCATTGAATTAATATAAGGAAAATATTCAAGCCAAAACTCTTATGTAACTTTAGTGTCTTCTTGGATGATCTCAAGTTGGGCTGGGATATCATCAATATTAGGGTCAAACACTATGGCACAGAGGCTCAACTCATGTGCAATATCAATTTTATTAGTAAAAAGGGGTTGTGAGTCAATTGGTAAATCATAAACATTGAGTATTTCATGAGATTCTCTAGAAATGGTCATATAAAGACATAATTCCATGATTTACAAGAAAACATATAATTAGAATAGACTAGGACTATGGTAAAAATCTATGGAATAAGGCTGTAGTTTTGTAACTAAAGAGTTTTGATAGGGATCAATGTCGATTCATAGAATCAATACTAATTTTATTAGAATTGATGATGATTGATACAATCAACATTGATTCTGGTAAAATTTATTAAAACACTAAGAAGTTATATTATGATCTTTGAAAATTAATTTTTAGGACAATAGAGGTAGCCTAAAGAGCAAATTAATGATACTAATGCATGGAATAAAATAGATTATAAAATTATGCTTAAAAATAAGTACAATACTAACCTTGAAATGCTTTTGATGGTGATATATTGGTGGTGTATTGTAACTTCTTCATAGCGATATCAAGGATTCAAAGCTTTGATATAGGTCAATAAGATAGACTAATGTCTATGTCATAAGGATCCATGAGTGTCATTTATCTTACAAACATTATGTCAACCTTCCAACATCAAATTTGGGATTATTTGGTTGAGTTGAGGCCGTGTATATATAATCATGACCGATCTAATAGAATCGATGATGGCTATGGTGGATTGTTAATGATTCTATCTTTTCTTAGAAAAATGCATAATAAGGTGGTTCTAACAAAATGATAATTTGGGGAAAAGGTTGATAAAGTTTTTTAACAGGGATTTTCATTGTGGGTAAGTTGTTAGGATGGAGGTATAAATTGGATTATAAGGATTTTACTAGATATTTAGAGATTTAGGAGGTTGAAAATGGGGTAAATGGTAACTAATAAATTAATTATTGTGAGTAAATGTAAATAAGGGTGGTGAATAATAATTGAATGGTATTAATACATATAAATACACTTTTAGATCATGTTTGTAAAACTAATGTCTATAGGTGGAGGTTTATAATGCCTCCATGCGTTATAACATTTTCTTCTGCAAAGGAAACATGTTGTGAAATTTTACACTTACGTGTTGGTAAGTGCGTGTCGGTATTGGAAACTTGAAGTTTCTATGCGTACTTCATACCACACAAGGTTAATTAAGAGTAGTTTTTTGATACTTTAAATCTTTATTCCCACTTGTTGGCCTTCAAGAGCTACAATGTTTAGTATAATTTTATTCATCATTGTGAATTTTCCCACTTGATGTGGTGAAGCTTAAAAATCTTTCAATTTTTTATTAGGATTTTTAAGTTGATTTGGAATCATATTTTTATGGTTTTACTTGTTATGAGATTTGAGACTATTTAGTCATTTATTATTTCAATCTTTTACTAAATTTTAGAACTCCTAATTTGCATGTTTCTCTTCAATTTTGATTAGATTGGGTTGTTTATCCATATGTCATCTTCATTATTATTTATATTTAACCAAGTTATTAACCTTTTTCATGTGTTCTCCTTTTGGGATTGAGTTAGGTTTCTAAGCTAATTCATTCTTACTCCTTTAATGAATTGGAAAATTTTCACTTTGTTAAGTGTTTTGATTTGATAAGCCATTTTGTGGTACATTTTGCATTATGTAATTTTAAAAGCAGCATGTGATAATTATCTTGTTATTATTATCTTATGGGAAAATCTTAAGACATATTGAGTGACTTTTTTATTAAGTTGGGGGATGTTTTGTTTCATATGTTTCCATGTCAAAAGGTTTTAAGGAAGACATATTGAGTGAATTTTTTTATCAAGTTGGGGGATGTTTTGTTTCATATGTTTCCATGTCAAAAGGTTCTAAGGAGGATGTAAGCTTTAAACTTATATTTATATTTGTGATATCATGTGTTCCCTCCTAACTCTAGGGAGTGATGGAGGTGGGTTGTGATGTGATATTGGATACACATTAGTATGATTTTTTTATTAGGGTTAGACATTAGATCAAATGTCCAAATTCATCCTTATGGTTTTAGTGATTAGGGTTTTAGAATCAGGACTAACATCCAAATTCTTAATAATATATTATTTGATTAGGATTTGGTCATAAGGACTAATGTTGAAATTCCTCTTGATGAATTGTTTGATTAAGGTTAAGCATAAAGGATAACATCCAAAGTCCTAATTTATTAACTTGGGTTTTAAGATTGGATCTAGCATCCAAATTCCTCCTAATGGGCTATTTTATTTGGGTATGGGCATCGGGACAAGTGTCTAAAATCCTCCTAATGGATTATTTGATTATGATTTGGGCATCAAGACTAGCATCCAAAGCCTTCATAATGGAATGTGTAAATAGAGCCAAAAAAAGGTGAGATAATAATCCCAAGTCCTCCTTTTGTACCTAAATGAGGGGTTTGGGAAATAATGATAAATTATATTCTCAAATTCCTCATTAATTATTCCCATTGATTAGAAATTATAATTCATATTTAATTGGTGATCTATAAACCTCTTTAGATTTTAAATGATCTTGTGTTATACCTTGTGGGTTCCAGGTGTTTGGCATGTTTTCTTCATTATTGTCATAATAATTATGGGACAAGAAGGAAATTAAAATTATCTTGGTCTTTTAAGATAAAAATAAAATAAATAAATAAATATTTACATTTTACTTGGACATGAAACTTGGCACATTGCTATACATGCACTTATAATTAAGTGTCAATCAACTAAAAATTATTTTTTTATCAATTATATGTTCTCATAACATGGAAGTTAAATATCAATAAACTAGAATTAAAATTATGCCTTGGAGCATGATTCACCCTTTGGCATAGTTGATCTATCTTTGGCCACAGATACTTTACATTTCTTATTACACTTTGTGATATATTAGTTGAGAAAATATCATTGGCTTATAGAGACTATTTAGTTAAGTTAGTAAGATTCATAGAGGTTTTAATAACATCATTATAACTATAATTCAACCATTTTATTGATTTATAGGAGGAATTTTTATAATGGGAGGGAAATTTAAGGCTAAAATTATGGGTTTTACAATTTAATTACATTTTTTGTATTCTTATATTGATAGCATGTTGTTTAATTATATGTATACTTTAAAATTTGAAATTAATTCATATGATATGTTAAGATAATATGATTATTTTAATATTTATATGTGTGAAATGTGTGTCTGTATGTGTTACTTGAGATTGTTTCAAGTTCAGTTGCTTCAACTATCCTACGATAGAGAAATTATATGCAAGCATTGATGTGTATGATTACATATGGCCAAGAAAAAAATATTGGCATAAATTGGTCATGGATATTCATATTTAATAAATGTTTTATGTCCTTAATTTACAATAAGATTTTTATTTTTATAAATTTGTTCAAGTCACTTATTTTAATTTTGGTAATTCTAAACAAACTAAATTATTCATACACTCTTTACACACACCTTAGGTTTTTATTGAACTATCTATAAGATCATAAGGAAGAAAAGGGAGTCAACATGATGTCACCTCATGAAAAAATCGAATGGAATTGGAAAGGCAACTTTTGAGGGTCCTAAAAAGTGAATTTTAGATATTTTGTGTTGATTTTAGAGCCGTTTCACCAAAAGAGATGTATAGGACTAATATTAGGATAAAAATTCAAATTTAAAGACAATACATTGTGATAACTAATGGAATTGTAAGGTGATATAATTTATTGAGTTTGGGTGAACTATTCTTTCTCACATTCCATGTGAGAAAAGGTATAGGTCTTTTAATATGAAAAAAATCTATAGAAGACTTTTATGAGATGCAAAGGCATGGGAAGGGACAAGTGTCACATTTCCATTAGATAAGGTTCAATGGATTTACATATAATTAAATTTAAATTCATCCATGTGCATAATTTTTTACATTTTTAAAATAGAGTTAATCTTAAGCATGCAGAGATTAGGAGGAGACCTTGGGAGATAAAGGCTAGTTGGAATCCAATTCCTATAAGAAGGGTATGTGATAAAAAATATAAAACTTGAGATAGGAGGTATTTTGACACCTTACTATTTAATGCTTTTATTTTAAAATAATCCCTTACTACCTCTTTGAAATGATGATTTTTTTTTTTTTGGATTGGTAAGGCATTTGACTTGTAATCCTTCTCTTGCTTGTGCAGTGTTTTGGGCAAAAGAACTCTTAGTTTTTTTTAGACATATAAAGAGTGTTTGGGAAGGATTATTATCCCACTTTTAATTTTATACTGAATATCATTTTTTAGTGTTAAATTTTAATTTATGCCACCTGCATGGGCTTGATTTGTTTTATTAAGATGGGTAAGGGTGAGTTAGTTTTCCCAAGCCATCCTCCTTCCATCCCTTAAAAGTTGGTAGTGAAAAAATTATCCAAGAAGGCTATATGAGTACTTATTAAATTTTATCAGTTTATGTTTTTGTGATAGTGATTGTTTTTTATTAAGATATATGTATTTGGGCATAGAGATAAGATTGTTTCCTAGTTCTTAGGATTAGGTGCAAAACTAGAGGCATTGCCTAATATACGTTTCCTTTGAAAGAAATCCAACCCTTCTTTCATAACTTATAAAACTTGATTGGTGATATACATGAATATATTTAGTATTCCTTGGGTTAGGGGTGTCTAGATGAATCACTGGATGATGTAAATAGAATGGGAGGAGAGCCACTTATTGCCTTGGCCTTGTGAGCTTTCAGATTCTTTAGAGCTTGAAAGTGCTCGAAACAAATTATGATATTCTATCTTGGGCCATTGAAATCCTTGTAACTCTTGTAAAATTAATTATAAGATTTATCATTATTTATTTGTGTGAAGAATAGAAGGAATTTTAATAATTAATTGGTTCAAGTGTGATGATTTTATCTCCTACACTCTCTCAAAGGAAAATTTAAATGTATTGTGAATTTAAATTAAGGATATAATTTATGAAAATAAAATT
This sequence comes from Torreya grandis, assembly GCA_037957365.1. Taxonomy (NCBI): domain Eukaryota; kingdom Viridiplantae; phylum Streptophyta; class Pinopsida; order Cupressales; family Taxaceae; genus Torreya; species Torreya grandis. The sequence continues at coordinate 683,573 of JARHVA010001420.1, forward strand.
TTAGTTATATTCATGACGTATTAAAATATATATAATATTATGTTGAATAGAATACTAGTTTGTAGTTTTATTTGAAAGTTTGTAAAACCCCTTATAGTGTTTAAGGTCAAAAATATGTTATTTGGGTTTCAATTATTTTATTCTTATAAAACATTGCCTAAGTTCCCATAATATAATTTATTTGGAATATTAAATTTACATGAATCATTAAAAATTTTCATAATAATTTGAGTCACAAAACAAAACATATGAATTTTTAAAGTTAAATTAGAAATTTCCCCATACTCAAGAAAAATAGCCTAAGTTCAAGCAATTATTGAACATGCTTATAAAGACAAAGATTGAAGTTCATAGTGAATATTTGAAGATAATATCTTTATAGGGAATATTTTAACATAAATCCTTTGGTAAAAAATTATTTTCCCCTATTTTTAGGGTAGGTCCCAACTTAAGCCAACTATCTTCCATATGAATGTGTGGTAGGTCGTTGAGGGACCAAAGGGGATAGAAAATAGTTGTTAGCATAGTTGGTAGATTGACCATGGTGGATGTGTTTTCATGGGCTTATGGTGGATGAATTTATAATATAGTTATATATTTGTTCATATTTTTCAAACTAGATATTTTTCTATAGTCTGTACTTTTTTTGTATAATTTATTGTGGCATTTAGTATGCCCAAGGGTGAGGTGACCCAAAAGGGAATCCCCATTGTTTTTTCCCCCTCTTTTTCATGGAAGTGATTTCTAGAAATGAAACCTCAAATTTTTATATTTATGTCATATTTTTTTGAAGATATGTCATTTAGGATTTAAAATATTTTAGTGGGCTCCTGGAAGTTTAGGGGTGGGTTGACCTAAAAAGGCCCCCCCATATTTTTTGACCTCATTGGTGTGAAATTAAAAAAAATTGATTGAAAAGTGCCTTTTAAAAATAAAACTTAATATAGTACACTACTAGTGAAATAAAATTAAAGTCTTGAAATTAAAAATAAATATTTTTTTAGATAGTGATCGGACCTCCAACCAGTTTGGAACACAATTAGGGGACCAGATCCCCAAGTGATCATCTATCATAAGTACTCATATTTACCAACAATAGTCACAACTAGCCCAAGAATACCACTATAAGTCACAATTGGCCCAAGAATTATAATAAATGATCACAACTACCCTAATAATAATAATAATAATAATAATAATAATAATAATAATAATAATAATAATAATAATAATAATAATAATAATAATAATAATAACTAGTCCAAGAATACCAATGATCGGCCAAAACCAACTTGAGAATACCAACAATGGCCATAACTAGCCCAATAATCCAATGATTAGTCACAATTGGCCCAAGAATACCAAAAAATGGCCACCTCTATCCTCTAATACCATACTAAAATTTGAACTTGGGTGGTTCTTGAAACAACCAAGTCACTTTACCAACTCACCCACATATCATTGTTAATTAAAAATAAATATTACTTTATTAATATTTTTAGACATAGGCGACCATTAATGGTTGGGAGGAGCTTGATGCTCTTAAATACATTTCACAAACCATGATATCCTAAGACCTCATTGAGGTTTTCTAAGAAGATGGGTATTTAAAAAAACTACCCAACAAACATTGCATCAAGTTAGAAAATTAAAATAGAATAAAATGATATGTGATAAAAGCTTAGAGTCCCCATTAATGGTGGTCATCCAAAGGTGAGGAAGGTGGAGAGGGATGAATATATAAATTCATCATCTAAAACTTCCCTCCCCTTTACAAAATCTAAAAAATTTAAACTTTGCTGTGAATATAGATCCATTTATTAGCTCCCATAAGGATTCTTAGGGTTTCCTCAATCTGTCTTAATTAGATAGTCGAGATGAAAGAGATATAATAGTTGAGATGGAGTGATCCATCCTCAAAGATATAAGAAAAAATATTTTACACTCTTTTTAAAGTCATATGAAGACTATGAGATCCTTTTTAAATCATTTCCATAAAGTTAACTCAACTTGAAAAAATAATTAAGTTACCACTTAAGGTGTAAACCAAAACTTGTAATTGATCAAAATCACTTAGGGACTTATTTAAACAATGTTAATAATTAAGATGAATATTTTAGGATTATGGTTTATTGAACCCACCTCATTTTATTTGATGGTTCACTTTGATCCTAAGGATCATGGGGTCTGCTAAGTCCATGAAGGTAGTTGTAGGCTAATTTAAGGCATGTAGGCCTATTGAAATAAGTGAGTCGATAGTTGCTTAGTAATTATACAATGAATTATGCATTGAAATTATTTCCCCAATTAGGCATATGATTTTGTTTTAATTTATTAGTCATCTCATGCCACAAATAAAACCTATTCATGATTTGGATGTGAAGAATATATATTGTACATTCTAAAAAAAGTGTCTTATATTTATGTGGATTTTATCATGAGAAATTTTGGATTGAGACTACCTATTTGTCTGGTAATAACATGGAATTTATGATCCAATATAATCCTAGGGAAAATAATGGGATCGGTATGGTATCTATCATGACCTTTAGGTCTATTTAGGGGGAGGAAACATGAATGAAAGGAAGCATTCATGTTGTTTGATGTCTAGTGGTGAGAAAAGGTATTTAAAATTGGGTATTTAAATAGTATGAGTTGATAAGTATCGTTAAGGATTATTCATAATTAATTTAGCCTTAATTATATTTCATCTATGTTTTATTCATTTAATTATAGTGTGAAATATCTTACATATTTGATTGTATCAACATGTAATTATAATTAGCATAACTTAAATGAGAAAACATAAACTATGTATATCCATTATAACATGAATTAATTATATGAATAAGGGAAAATAAAACTCAAAAATAAAATTTATAAACCCTGGCACAAAAATATAAAACCCTAATTAGGTTGAAGTACAATCCTAATGGAAACCTTGGGTGTGATTATACTCAATAAAGAAACTAATAATTGGAGGATTTAAACCCTAAGAGAAAAAGATTACCTATGAGGGGAAATAAAAAATTAGGTCTGAAAATCATATGTGAATATAAAAATCTAAAATTAAGAGGTTTTTTATATTCTAAACAAAGAATGTGTCCACCAATATGTTTTCTCTAATTTTTTATTTAGGTTATCTAAAGAAGACAAAACTATTGAATATTTATATTGCATAAGATATAATAGTCCACATAAAAACTTGAGTGTAACTAGTAGAGTATTACTAATTCATTACAAGTTAATTTTATGGAAATGGCCTAGAAGATAGAGTACTTAGGTTTTTTATATTTTAATCTTGTTTATGACTAGGTGCAATAGTCAGTAGGGGTTTGGAATGGGTTTGTGATCACTCAGATATAAAAATAATGTGCATATGCTTGTTAAGATGAGTCATATGTTTGTGGAAGGGTAGAACTATCTACTACATACCAAAACCATTTAAGATATTTGTGTAGGTATATGTCAATTTGGATCATTATTCATGTTCTCGGAAGTGATTTTTATGTATTAATATACCTCAAATCTTAGTATGATAGCTATTTTTTCCTTCTCACTCCAAAACACTATCTCTAATTTCAACCCTATGTTTTGATATAAAATGGGTTAGTGGGATGAGTTTAAATAACCCAAATCACTCCTCACTAAGTCATTGAGAACTATATATAAGGGAAAGTGAATATGATCTACAAATTAACCCTATTTTGGAGAAGATAAATCACACTTACATTTGTGCTTGTTCTTACATTTAGACAATCAGGGTCATGATCAAGATGGATCCACTAGACCTAACCAAGGGGTACCTTACTACAATAATATCACTAGAGAGGGTTCCAAATCCTATATTAAATGAACACCATGTAATAACCATAGCTAGGTCCTATGTTTTCTTATATTCTCAAAGTAAATACAAATTAAATTAAAATCTAACCTAGTGCTCACCAAAGCCTGTTGCATAAAATAGGGGTAATAAACATAAAAGTAAACATGTATAGAATAAGTATAATTAATATATTATAGATATAACCCTAATGCATGGAGAGATAAATAAATTGAAAACCCATTACTTATGATACTTCTATCTACCAAAATAAAGGAGTAAGATCTAGACATACTTACCTTGAATATGAATTTGTTGAAACTCAATCTCTCCATTGGCCAAAGGTGATTTATAAGAGGTTATTATGGTTTGTAAGGATCACTAATATAGGCCAAATCATCCAATATCTTTCCAAAATATAATATTATTCTCATATTATAAACCCTAAGAAATGAGTCCTCAACTAGAATGGTAGAAGAGCAGATTGTAAAGAAGTGCAAATGAATGATTAACTCTATCTCTCTCTAAAAAATGGCACAAAGGATGTGTAAATATAGATGGATCTAAACCTAAACCCTTATGAAATTTTAAACAATAGAGTCATCCCAATTGACACTATATCATTAATTAATAAAAGTTAGGTTTTGTTCTAGGTCGGTCGAGGTAGACCTAGACCTGTAATGTGATATTATATTTTAAGTACATAGTCTACCTAGGCCAACATTGTTTAATAAATGTCAAAAAGATTTTTTGGCTTAGGTGGGGGTTGTTTAAGGCATTGAATTTATTTGAGGAGTGTGTAAGGGATGTGTCAAATCTTAGGGAAGTGTATAAGATAGGTTTGTGTTAGTTTCAAGTGGTGGTATAGGGGACAACAATCTTGTAAAGCACCAATGGTTTACCCACCCCTTTTTTGGTGCACACTTTAAGGCATGCACTCAAATATATTAAGACTCAATGGGTTTTTATAAGAGAAAAAATATCAGTAATTGGTAAAGTTTGAAAATACTATGTGTATACAAGCACTACTTGCATTCCAATATTTTAAATAGGGATCAAATTGCACATAGTTCTCCCACCTACTATGTTTTTTCAATCAGTGTAATACTAACATGTTGTGAAATCCTAATAATGAATTTCAACACTTGAAAAACCATGATTTTGACCTTGCAATGGTATTTAGGTTTAGTTGAGAACCAAATCCTTTGAATGTTTTTATATTTAGAGGGTTTAGGGTAATTCATCTCAATGTGTATATTAATAATATATGTGTTTTTTATAATTTCTAAATAGTTGATAGATATGATTACATTTAGGCTTGATTTTTATAAATAGCTAGCTCTTTCATTAATTTTCCTCTACACCAACATGTGAAATATAAATACCAACCCATATGAAGGATTTAATTTTAGGAAAATAGTTTTTAAAGGGCACGTAGATAGATCTGGCCCAACTACATGAATATAGAAGGACAAATTTATCTGAGGAAGATTGAAAAATGTCTATAAAGAAGTAAAATGTGATCAAATATCAAGAGATAACCTAAAAATTATAATAATTTTTTTAGGTAGAGACTATCAAGAGACAACCTAAAAATTATAATAATTTTTTTAGATAGAGACTAAGAAAATCTTGTGTAGCATAAATGGGAATTCGGGAATTTTTTACCCGTAGATGAGAGAGAGAGAGAGAGAGAGAGAGAGAGAGAGAGAGAGAGAGAGAGAGAGAGAGAGAGAGAGAGAGAGAGAGAGAGAGAGAGAGAGAGAGAGAGAGAGAGAGAGAGAGAGAGATTCAGTTATGTATACATAATTTAACGATACCAAAGCTTAGTCTAAACTAACATTTTTAAGTGTTTAATACCAAATATGAATGTTTACACCCTTAATATTGAATGTGTTTGAAGAGTTGAGGGTTCACTAAAATATAAGGATTAGATTTTGTTTATGAATGGATATAATAATGTATATCTAGGATAGAAAAAATAGGAACAACCAATATATTAAAATTGGATGTGAAAGGTAAAATCAAACTTTAGGGAGAGAGGGTTATGAAACCCTAGGGTGGATGATCACTAAGATCAAGTTCACCAATATGTTTTTATGAATTTTGTTTGTATGGGTAAATACCACCACACACAACTCATAAAAATAATTCCACAAGGGAGATATATATAAATAAATTAAATAACAAATATTAGTTCTAACTTAATGCCAAAAAATTGACTAATAATACAATGTAATTATTCAATAAGAAAAAATAATATAAGAGGGATAAATAATACTGAAATGAACATGCTTTGGTATGATATCTATAATATTAAATTGGAAATTTAGTTTGAAACTATCATGAAAATTATCCTAAGAATCTAATTGTGATCTAGAACTAGGTTAGATTTTGTGGAGGGTCAATTATGTCAAAGTCAAATTTGGCATGTGGCTATTGATTGTGTCAAGTTTAGAATCATAAAGTGGTTTATTATGTCCTTTTATTGTGTCTTATACTATTTTTTGAGTTATATAACTTTCTATACCTCTACACAAACTAATATTATTAATTATATATTTTAGCTAAAATTTTCTTAAGTAATGGGCAAATTGTCTAGACTATCTATTTTACCTCTCCTAATATCTTTAGTTAGTCCTTAATAATGTATGTATATAATATTATGTGTAAGTTAGCTCCCTTGGGAAACCTCTTTAGTATTTATAAATATATATCGCACACACATAGAATCAAGGATATATGTAGTTTTATTTATTGTGAGTGAATTTTAACCCAAAAGAGAGACAAGACTTCACATCCTCTCCCTAGATAGTCAAATGCAACCACATGATTCACTATGGCATTTTCATAGTAAAAAATGTGATAAAAAAAATACTTAGATTAATTTTAATGAAATGTATACTCAATTTTGAGATTCCTTGGTTAAATTTTTATAATAATTGATAATAATAGATTATTATGCACTATATAACTAGCTTGTAAAATTTTTGGTTTATAGGAGACTTGTCATTATGATAATATATTCCCAGTGGCTAAGGATAGATTTGTGTAACTAACACTGTTGAGGATACATCAAACATAGAATGACTCTAAAATACAATTATAATAAAAATTCATGGAATTTATAATCATTCCAAGGCATAATGGACCCACAAATGGGCAGGGGTCAGAATTGATGGTTGGTTGATTTTGACCCAAAGGGTAAAATTGATCAAAACATATACCAAGATAAAAAAGGATGCCTAATTGGCATTTGTTAGCCAAAATGGATACCATAGGTCATTTTATTTCAAATCTTTTGTTTTAGTAATTTAACTTTTTTGATATCCTTTTGAGGGGTTTTGTATTAGCCTAGAGGCCATGCCTTATTATAGAAAAGTGTCTTTGGTCATTTCAAGGTCTCTTGTAGGGTTTATCTAAGGAGAGTGATTCAAAACACCTATGTAGTTTCATAAATCCCATTCATTAGAGTCTTATTACATGTTTTTAGAGAGATTAAGGTAAATTTGGAAATGTTAAGGTAATTTTGAGATAGTTAAGGTTTATTGGTTGCAATGTGAAAGTGACTTCATTGAAGGGGACATCAAGTATGATGAACCAATGATATATGTAGGATTAAAAGGAGATTATTTATTTAATTTGATGTTGATGTACATCATTTTACACTTCCCCTATCATATATACAACTTAGTGATGTTAAATACCCCTTTTCCATTGTCACTCCACCTTTAAAAATGCATTACTCATTATTCTAATGTTCAAGAAAAACAATAATGAGAAATTTTAAGGAAATAATGTGGAATAATATCTTGTATTCTACAATATCATTTTCACCAATCCAAGATAAACACCATTTTCATATGATTTGGCATCTACATCATGCTCTTGGAAGAATATATAGGTTTCTTGAAGGAAGAAGATCTATGGGGGTCTCTTTGAGAGTTTCTTCAAGTTGAATTTGGTCTTATAATCCTCTCAAAATATTCTCCCACATTACATCAAGATGAAAATATGAATACAAAGCTTTCAAAGTCCTAAAAAGGGCCAAAATCTTATCAGTCTCTCCATCAAGTTTGTAAGTCTCCTTTATAAGCTCAGGAAGGTAGTTTTTTCAACATTGGTTCATGCATGTCAAAAAGTATTGAGTGAAATTATCTTGGGGGTAGATGTATTAATTTATTCCCTTAAGATTACATGCATTATTTTATGGTTATAGGGGCCATGCTTTATGAATAATCTCTAACAAAATAAGGTGTCAAAAACCCTTGTAAAACCCCATAAAATTGGTTTTCCTCTTGCAGTGGTCTATCAGAGTTGATGTAGGAAGTTTTATGAATGGAAAGTGATCTTATAGTCTTTAATGATCAATTTAAATATCATTATAATTTTAAGAATCTCAAATGCATAATTTTAATGGCTTGAAAGAGATTCACTTACATTGATGTGGTATGACAGTTAGGGTTATTGTAGGTTGCTAAGTTTTTCCAATTTAAAGATGTTTGTAAATAATTGTATATCATGTTTTAAACCTCATACAAATTTTTATGTCATTATAAAACATCTCCATCAAGTAGCTAATTACAATAAGGAGAAAGAATATATATATAATGATAAGTTGTAGACTTGAGTAAGATAATTTGAGACATATGAAAGGGTTAAATGTGTTTGAGAATTTAGTGATAGGCCCTAAAGATATATATACACACACACACACACACACATATATACATATATACATATATACATATATATATATATATATATACACATACATATACATATACATATACATATATATATATATATATATATATATACATATATACATATATATATATATATATATACATATACATATACATATACATATACATATATATATACATATATATATATATATGTATATGTATGTATATATATATATATGTATATATATCTATATATATATATATATATATATATATATATATATATGTATGTATATGTATATATATACGTGTGTGTGTGTGTGTGTGTGTGTGTATGTATTACATATATATATATATACATATATATATATATATATATATATTCATCATCATCATCATGACACTCTCAAATGTCATAAAGATATCCCTCAATACCTACAAAGTCTTAAAGCCTATAGAGACATGATGAGTATCTACATAATTTTGCAAGTAGATTGCAAAAGGAATGTGCACCTACAAGTTGTTAGAGACCTAAGAGGTAAATATGAACATGGATATTTGAGAATTAATACAATTATAATTTATATAAAATTACATATCATACCTTAAAAATACTTGATGAATTTTCAAGAAAACACTATCCTCCTCCCAAGTAGGTCTATAATATTCTCAGGTTTGAAAGATGGCATAGATAGATTTGCATGTATAGTAAGAAGAAAAGGTGAGATTTTGGATTAATCATGAATTTTTAAAGTGATTTAAGATGTTATAAAAATTAATATGATTGTTAAATTGTATAAAATATATTCAAAAAGGATAAAATCCATCAAGAAGGATGCAATCTCAAGACTTGACAAGGAGACAGGTCTTAGAAACACCTACAAACCTCTCACAGGTAGAATAAAGGAAATGTGCAATTGTTGTGGTAGATGAAGTTGGTTAAGAATGTGGGAGAGTTAGAGAGACATGGAAATATTATTATAAATTTGATTAATGTCTTAAAAAAATTTCAAATTAATAAAATTAAATAAAAAGTACAAGAAGCCTAATCAAGCCTAAAACCTCACTCAAGCACCTACATGTAGAGATAAGTGTTTGGAGACATTTTGGATGTATTGAAGATGAATTTGACCTTAATAAAAAATATAATGGGTGTATAATATATTCATAAATTTTAATATACTTGTAAACATGTCATAAATTATCTAATTGAAGGTAAATGTAGACCTACAGGTCTGTAGACTTGTAAGTCCACATTTTTGGTCCAAAAAAATCAAAAACTTGCAAGAAAGGGAGTGTTTTGAGTTGATTAGGGAAGTTATTATCTTATAAAAATGTGAAAAGGGTCATAAAAAACTTTATACACTCATTTATAGTGATATAAAGTAACAAATGGTCTCAATAAGGGTGACATATAGTGGAATGCAGTCTAAAAAGAACACTTATAGCTAGGTACAATTTTGCACAAATATAATGAAAAAGGTGAAATTTTTGGTTTGGGTATAAATTATGAAGGTCCTAAAATGTGTGAGTTTTCCTGAAAGATATTTTAATAGTGTTAATAACCATTTTAAGGTTGAGATAAATCTTCAAAATAGGCCATTAGGGTGGAAATGTCAAATCTGCCTACAAACCCTCATTATGGGTTAGATTAAGTTTTAGGCCATTTAAAGGATAAAATTATTTGGAAAAGTGTTTATAAACCTAGGGATAAGTTTTAAAAACCCAATTAAACAATTCCAAATTATCAACAATCAATTTTAAAGGTCTTGGAGTAGAATAGCCACCTTAAGGTACTCACATAGTCCTGTAATGCCTGAGAGGCGATTTTTTTAAACTTAGAACTCCATTGAGGAGATGCATGGAAATTAATGGATTTTGAGGTGTTTATGAGTTTTAAAAAATCAAAATTTTTGGAATTTATCACTCTCAAATGATCATATATGGCAGGGACAATAAGTACAAAGGTAAACCACTCAAAACCTCCCTAAAACACTTCTAAGAGCTCAAGAAGGCATGATCTTTTGAGTAGAAATTGAAAGAATTTTCTCATGGGTCAAAATGGATATTTGAGGTGTTAATATGGTACCAATAATAAAAATTATTAAATAATTTCATAATTTGAGGGCCTCAACTTTATGAACTATTAACAAGGCATGACATGCTAAACCCTCTAAGAACCTTGAAATGAACCCAATGACTATGTAGGTGCCTTGAAGTGTCTCCAATGCATTAAATTGACCATATAATAATTTGAGTTAAAATTACACCTATAATTATTAAATTATATACTAATAATCTTGGCACATGTGAGAAAAGGGTACAAAATAAGCCTAAAACTGTAGGTTTTGGTGGTTTTCCATGGAGATTGATCGAATGAAACATGATGGACCATATTGAGACCACCTATGTCCTTGGGAAAATATTTTATGATGATTAAAAATCCTTCATATAAGGTTTTGAGGTTTATTTTTAACTCTCCAACCAAATGCAAAAGACTAGACAAGAAAGCATGAAGAGCTTCAAGATACGTATGAACCTAGTGGCAATTAGACATAAGTTGGAAGATCTTGGAAGGTTTGATGTAGTTTGTAACATCAGAATGAAGGAATATAAATTTTTATAAGGTTTAAAAAATATAAAATTATATTTCAATAATAAAATTTTATGTTTAAAAAAGCAACTTGTCATTTTTCATTAAGAAGGAGGTCAGCTTTATAAAGGAATGATGAGTCATCAAAGGAGTTGAAGAGTCATGCCAACTCTCTATAATATCATAATCAAACTAAGGTTACACATGTTGAATATAATAATAATATTATTATTTTCCTCTTAAACTTGGTCTTGTAACTTACTTGTGAAGGATGACACTTGTTATAGACTATCTCAACATTTCTTCTGCCTCTTCTCTCTCATTTATCTTATATGTATGTCCTTGTAAGACTTGTAAAGCATCTTCAACTTGATTATGGTGAATATAGACTCATGTAAACACTTTTAATTTTAATTTATAATGAATACGTACTGATTTCTAGCCTTCTCAATGCTGCAACTAATGTATTGTCATAGTGGTTGATGAATGTTTGTGATAGTCTACAACTTCCTTTCATTTTTATTATATTTTTACCTTGTTTTTAGAATGTTAGTCATCTTATCAAGTCATATTAGGAGTGATACATGATATTACAATGGATAAGTGTGGATATTGCTTCACTAGTGTCTCTTATGAGACTTATTGATCACCACCTCTTGATCATCCCCTCTTGGTTAGTGTCTTGATCATAACCTTCATATTGAAATGACAATGCTTAGAGATTCACGTTGAGTTAGTGCAATAGGTTTAAATATTAATTCATGCTCTTATTGAAATATAGGTAATTTCACATTGTTATTTTTAGTGTATCACCTCCCATTTAATTATTTTCAATCATTTCTCTCCCTTTTCCTAGTAAGCAATAAGTTTAATAGAAATTTTAGGTGATATCATCAAGTGAGCTATCCCTATCTAGAGATTAACCTCATTGATTATTCCACCCATAACCTAGAGGTGTCTCCATGATATCAAATGAATGATGAATGCTTGAAAAACCTCCTCAAGGATGTAATTTATAGTGATAACAAGATCCTAGTGTGACATCTGATAGATCTAAGGTCATCCTAGGGCTTAACCCATAATCATATGGGATTTCATCCCTTGGTCAGAACCAATCCAAGGGGGCTTTAATTTTGCCAAAAAATTATACAATGTGTATATTTATTTTATGATCAAAAAATCAAACTCCTATAAATTTAATCCTAAAAATCTTTTTCAAACACCATTTTTATGAAAGTGTGAGTATTTTTAAGCTTTACACATTGGTTTTATTCTTGAACATTTTAAAATTGAACATCTATATTTTCATGGGGGGTTTCATATCTTTGTATTTATAACACTATCAATCAACACATACCTACATACTATAATGGATCAGAATCAAGTTTCAATTCTTACACCATTGAACTATCTTGAGTGGAAATTCAAAATACAAATCCTCATGAGAAGTAAATGATTACACCCAATCACTATGGGTAAAGATACAAAAACAACACTTGATGCAGAGAAGGTAAAGTGGTTTAATAGAAGTGACAAATCCTATGATCTATTATGGCCTATTTATGTCTCCCAACTTGTTCTTTAATATTTAATATTAACTTCTCATAATGATGTTTTAATAATTTTGTAAAAAATCTTTGGGAAGCAAGACATAATTATATGTCATGAGTTGGAGATGAAACTCATAAGTTTGAGTCTAGGTAACTTTGACACTATACAAGACTTCTTCATAATATTCAAATCACTCAGGTTTTAGTTGAGACTTTGCAACATAGATAAAAAGGATGATAAATTTATTCTTTACATCCTTTCAAAATTGGGTTCTGATTATTATGTCTTCATTTATACCTTCCACTCCACTAAGCGTGCCCTTGGAGATACATGGACCATGCCATCCTTGGATGATTTTTTTCTTAACTTAACTTGAGAGAAATATAAGCTTATTCATATAGGTAAAATGAATCCCTCTACATCACATTCCTTAATTTTGAGTCATGATAAATATAAGTATTTTAGTAATAAGGAGAAGAAATAAAAAAGGACCCAGAGCAAAGAAATGGTAAAAAATTTAATGTTAAGTCCAAAACATCAACAGAGTCCTCCTCTTTAGGTGGGAAACCCAAGAAAGAGTGACTCATAATGTATAGGTACATGGTAAATTATTCATAATCACCATCTTTGACCTGATCTATAATGATATTCAATCTTGATTTCAACTTCAAATACCTACTTTGTTCTCAAGGATCAACTTTTCATTGATGTCTTCCAACTTGATCACTAAACTATATAGTCTCCTTTCCTATAACCTTGTTTTCTAAGTGACTTGGAATCACTTATATCTATCATATACCATTACAAAACCTCATTACTTATTATTTCACTCATTTCATCCTTTAATTCATCTCCTCATCAAGAATTCACTCACTATGCTCACACTAGCCACTCTAGACAAGCTCTTTAAGGCTTAAACACACTAATCTTGTTATAGGTTTCATCAAGATATTATGGTAGCATGCATGATATTTAATTATCATATTTAACTTTTAATAACCCATTTAACCCTCTCAAACTCAATCTATCATGCATTTTAACTCTTCAACCTTTGTGTTTTTTTTTTTAAAAACCTGGTAAACTTTTTAACGTGACTGGTGGCACTGGCTAGACACGCCTAATATCAGTACCACGGGGCGGGGGGAGACTAGAAATTGAGACCACTAGATCCATAGCGGAAATACTTAGCCAACCAAGCTAGGGCCCCCGCCCTAACTCTTCAACCTTTGTGTTGCCACCAAACCCTTATAGCCTTTTTTAAACCTTTTCCATTTTTTTTAAAGAATATATAGGTCATATGAAAAACATAAAGGAATATTTAATCACCATATATCATATTAGAATTCTTAATAAATTTTCAAGGTCTAACTCCATATTTATGAGGTACTTCCTTTGTAAACTTCTTCTCAAATAGGCCTATTAGCCCTTATTCCACTTGCTCTAACCAAAAATATGTATTAGATCATATGGTGGAAAAATAAAACACATTTAATTAGTTTCCTCATGTATAAATATTATTAATTTCAAATTTTGGTCATTTTCCATTAGTTGGAATTCAAGTTATAGGAGATTTGCTTGGAAACCCTAATTAGGCTTAAACACCTGATTGTGTAAGCTGAGAGGAGTCAAAATGCCATATCATTAGTTTTAGGTCCTTTATCATAAATTTTATACCTATTAAAGGTATTTATTAATATTATTAATATTTAAAAATATCTTATACACCTTTCCCAATATTATTATCCTCACAATAATGTAATTTACAAAATATTATGTTCTTGGTATAACTGTGTAAGGTTTTCATAAGTCTGTGTACATTTAAAGGTCACAAAAATTCACAATAGTCATTATCTATACTTATTTCCTCACACTTTTATCTATACTCAATCAACAAAAAAATCTCTCACGTTCTTAGACATAGACATTTCTTCATTATGCACTAATTGAGTGAAAATAGGGGTTTCACTGTGTTAACAAGGTTTCTAATAGTTTGTGTGCACTTCCAACCATTATAAGACATTAAAAGGATACTATATTGACTTTTAAACCTTCCTTAATATTAATAATCCATAAAACCAATAACAATTCACGTGGTCTCAAACAAAAACTCTCATTTCCTTGGCATAAGGTGGTGCAATAAGTCATTAACTATGTGAATAGGGTATTAACCCCAAACTGACTGTGTATTCAAACTTTTGTTACTTGTTTATCATTATAACTATATTAACCACCATTTTATCAAATATATTATTTCCTATATATATTCACCATTGATACAAGGGTCTTCTTATTACAAAACACTTCATTAGACCTTCATTTGTTTGATAGTAATGGCTATCACCATCAAACAAGGTTCATGGACTATGATTCCTTCTTGAGTTTATTTATGATATGGATTAATTAATGCACATATATTCCAAAGGTAATATTAATAAATTTTTACTTACCTTTTCCATTAAAAAAAATTTATTTAACTAATTCTTCCTCGATCCCTTCAAATCATACCCATTCAAGACTGTAACCTGTATTCTTTGTCTTAACCTATAACAACACATATAAAGAATTTTGTATATAGCCTCATGGGATTTTAAATTGAAATATATAATATAAAAAAATCATATGTCTATCAATATATAGTAAAATACCACAACAACCACATTTATTTATTCATTTTAATCAGCCAACATTACATTTTCAGTCCAATATTGGACTTGTCATCTTTCTTGAGGAGTTTTGTACATTATTTCATTATCTAGTTTCTCCTCCCCTTCTTGGAGTTATATCCTCTCTCAAAAATCTAATTTTCACACTAAAACCCAATAAAACTCTCCACTCATCCAATTTCTACATTGGATTTGTGGTAGTTATGTCAAAACTCCCTTTCCATAACTAACTCAACATGTGAGAGGTAATTACATTAGTCAACTTGACTCTTGATGGTTATCACCTTAATGAATTAATCATGAAATGTATTAAAAACCTTATTTACATGACTCATGGGACCTTTGTACACAATTTATCTCACCTAACCACTTCATACCAGGCTTATGGTACTCCTAGATGTAGTTCAAATATTTGAATTTTTAGATTCTCACTTTTGGAGGGAAAACTCCAAGCACCTATAATTCTCACTCCTATGACTCTTTATGACTCTAAGACAACATGGGAACCATAGAGGATACTTAAAACAAAATTTCATTCCAAAATTGATCAACTATGACTCCTAAATGCATATGACTTCTTAACAACTGAAAAAAAAACATTTGCTTGCTAGATGTTTTTGCATCATACTCCACAGGAGGGAGAAAATTGAGAATTACTCCTTTATTACATTAAAATTAATTATTTTAGGGTCTTTCATGCTCACCTTACTATTTCTCCTCATATATTTCTCCTTTCTTATCATGAGACTCTTGTACTTCTACTTCTTGGCCTTGTCTGGTCTCCATGTCAACTCTTCCTCTACCTCTATCAGGTGTACCAGCTACTAAAACTTCTTGTGTGTTGTATTTTATATATCTTCCAACTCAATTTTTACTTCATCATACATTTTTTCTATCAAAGGGTTCTTACGCTTCTTGGTTATGCTTATTCTATGGCCTTCTTCTTCATTTTTATCACTTGGTGCTTGCTTCTTTAGGTGTTTTTCTCCTTGGCATTATTGATTCCTTATTCTAATAGCCTCTTAGGCATATTTATATTTGTAATTTTATCAAATAAACTCTTTTTTTTTTGCCTCTTCTCCACACTTCTCCATTTATTGACATGGCTCCACATGACTTTGAATATCTTATAAGAACATTCTCTCAAACAAATCATCTTCAACATGGTACACTATTGTTTGGCACCTTTTAGTCTTACCATCATCATGAAATTTAATTCATAAATCTATTTCAACTTCACCAAATTAGTATATTACCTTGTTATATTTCTTATACTCCCATTACTTATTTTCTAGTGTGCTTACTAGTAGATTTGCTTGTGTATTTCTTTGTGCTTCCCTAGGCTACCCCATTTTTTATCCTTCTTTGAGTTCATTAATGAGATTTTATTGATGTAATTCACCTAATTTTATCCCTTTTTATGTATTAAAAATGTCTTCTATCATCTCTATTTCTTCCTTTAACATGAGAACATCCACCTCTTCATCAACTTCATCAAATTTTGGAGCATATTTTTCTTCACCTTCTTGTGCACCTTGATCCTTGACTTATGATTTGTCTCCCTCTTTCATGAGAGTCAAATAAATATCCTTTGGATTCATATAAATTTTTTTAATCACTCTATGAGGTGCTTCATCTTCACCTTGACTTTCCAAAAACATCTTTATCAATGTTATGGTTTCCATATACAAAATGTCTTCATTATTTGAAATGTCTTCATATATATCATCATAAGTAACATTAAAAATAAAACTTTGAGAACACTCATCTTTTTTACACTCATCATCTTTTTTACATAGTTTCACCCTCATCTCTTGGTCTTTTATTAGCTCCATAATCTCTTATATTGGCTTATTGGAGTTGCAACGTTCCTCTTTTCAAATGCTCCCTTGGGATATACCTAAAATATTATCCTCTTATACCCTTCTCATGATCTTTGCAAACTATTTTATGGCTTACATTTTTTTGGACTAATATAGGCTTCTTACCTTACCTTATTTTTGTTTCTTTGCTTGACAAGTTGTCATGTCAACTTGAGGTAATTTGTGCTTCACTAATTTTCTCTTTGATTGCTCTTGTCTTTCACCTATTTGTTTGGATTTCATGACCTCTTGCTTGAAGTTTAACTTTTATTTCACACCCCCTATATGTTTGAGCCATTTAGGCATCACATACCTATGTCCTTGTATCACCTTTAAGGGTTGTAATTTGTTCTTATTTCTTCCAATCTACATATTAGCTTCTCTCGTTTTAAATTTATAATCGTAAGAAACACTTAAGCATTCATTTACCTCCATATATGACTATTACAAGGTCATTTCTTTTCTCAAATCTTCATGGTTTTCCTTCATGGTGAGATTCCTTTTTTGATTCAACTATAATTCTTGTTAAATCATCATGAAATTCCTCCCCCACCTCATCCTTAGCACGTTGAATGCCTTCAGTCTCTATCATAGTTTCTTCTATGACTATTTCTCTTTCTTTATTTTATTATTTCTTATTGATGGGTGATGTATTAGGCCCATCCTTCACTAGATTTAAGACATTATGCTTGGCCTTCATCAATATTTGGTTTAAACCTACATACATATAATGAAAATAAACATTATAATATGAAATGAGAGACCCCATAGTCTCCACGAATGCCTCTTTCTTAGACATGCTTCTCTTCTCCTTGTCTTCTCTCTCAAGTGCTTCTCTTGGTACTTATATCTCCTTGTTCTCATCAATGAGAACTATCTTATACACTTCTCTATCTATTTTCTCTTTTATATATATTTAATTCCTCATGACTCTATGGGTTGTACCCTCTTTCTTATTCTCATTCCTTAAGACACTGATCTTGTGCCTTTCTGTCTCCTAAGTAGCTCTAGTGGAAACTTCACTATCTTCTTTACATTACAATCAATCCATTGTATTACTTGAAATTTCATGAGCTTCACCATGATCTTTATATTCTTAAAAATCTTCGCCAACTCTCTTCTTATATCTTCCACTTAGTTTTCTACATCCATCTTCTCGCTTTTTCTTTACTTTCTAGGCCTACCTAGACCTTCCTCTTAGCAAGCTTACTAATATTATCTATTAGACCTCTACTGGATATTTTATCTTCCTTTAGTCCTCTATATAGGAATACTCTTATCCTTCTTGACTCTATATTGGAGTCTTTCCTCTTCTCTTTCTCACTTGAGCTTCAATGCTCTTTCTACTTCACCTCCTCTAATCCTCTCTTGACAAGCTTCAAGTCCTTCTCATTGGACTTTGGGGCTTATATTCTCTCCACCAATCTGTAATTATCTATAACAACCCCATAAAGTCATAATTTCACCATATTGATCCCATAATACCCTGAAATTCTCATCTCATGCAAACCTCACAACATTCTATACCAATTTCATATGAATAAGTGCGTAAAAACTAACTCAAAATAAAATTCACCAAGAGCTTACCTTGCTCTGATACCAATTGAGGTAGAGGTACATGGTAAAATCTTCATATTCACCATCTTGGACCTGATAGAAAATGATATTCAATCTTTATTTCAACTTCAAATACCTTGTTTGTTCTCAAAGATCAACTTTGCATTGATGTCTTCTAACTTGATCACTAGACTATATAGTCTCCTTTCTTATAACCTTATTTTATAAACACCTTGGAATAAATTAAATCTACCATTATACCCTTAAAAAACTTAATTACTCATTTTTTCACTCATTCCATCCTTTAATTCATCTCCTCATCAAGAATTCACTCACTATGTTCACACTAGTCACTCTAGACAAGCTCTTCAAGGCTTAAACACACTTATCTTGTTATAGGTTTCATGAAGATAGTATGATAACATGGATGATATTAAACTTTTCATAACCAATTTAACCCTATTAAACTCACTCCATCATGCATTTTTAATTTTTAACCTCTTTGGTACCACCAAGTCCTTGTAGCCTTTTTTCACATTTTCCCATTGTTGAAAGAATATATAGGTCATCTGATAACTATAAAGTTATATTACATTGCCCTCTATCCTATTACAATTCCTAATAAAATTTTAGGTTTATCTCCATATTTATGAGGTACTTCCTTTATAAACTTCTTCTCAATTAGTCCTATTAGCCCTCATTCCACTTACTCTGACCTCAGATCTATACTAGACTATATAGTGTCAAAATAAAACCCATTGAATCAGTTTATGCATGTATAAATATATTTATTATAAATTTTGGTCATTTTACATTTGTTTTAATTCATGTTATAGGGGATTTTGCTTGGAAACCCTAGTTAGGCTTAAACACCTAACTGTCTAAGCCAAGAGGAGTCAAAATGCCATAAATTTAGTTATAGGTATTTTATAATCAATATAAGACTTGTTGAAAGTATATATTAATCATATTAATCTTTAAAAATACCTTAGACACATTTTATAATCATATTATCCTCACAATAATGTAATTTATAGAATATTGTGTTCTTGATATGACTATGTAAGGCTTTCATAAGTCTGTGTACCTTTAAAGATCATGAAACTTCACAATAGTCATTATTTAGATTTATTTACTCACACTTGTATCCATAATCAATCAACATAATAATATCTCACATTCTTATACACACACATTTCTTCATTGCACACTATTTGAGTGAAAACAAGGGTTTCATTATGTTAATAGGGTTTCTAACAGTCTGTGTGCACTTCCAACCATTCTAAGACCTTAAAAGTATCCTATTAAGACATATAAACCTTAATTTATACTATTAATCCACCAAAATAATAACCATTCATGTGGTATCAAAAAAAAACTCTCCTTTCATTGGCATAAGATGGTGCAATAAGTCATTAACTATGTGAATAGGGTATTGACCCCCAACTGATTGTGTATTCAAAATTTTGTTAATTATTTATCATTATAACTATATGAACCAAAATTTTATAAAATATATTATTTCCTATATATATTCACCATTAATATAAGGGTATTCTTTTTCTAAAACACTTCATTGGACCTTCATTTGTTTCACAGTCCTAACTATCACCACCAAACAAGGTTCATGGATTGTGATTCCTTCTTGATTTTATTTATGCTATGGATTAATTAATGAACATAGAGTCCTAAGGTAATATTAATACATGTTTACTAACATTTTATATTACAAAAATATTATTTAAATAATTCTTCCTCAATCCTTTTAAATCATACCCTTTTAAGATTGCAACCAATATTCTTTGTCTCAACATGTAACAACACATATAAAGAAGTCTATATATAGAATAATGGGATTTTCCATTGAAATATATAATATAAAAAAATCATGTGTTTATAAAAAGAGATTAAAATACCAAAACAACCATATTTATTTATTCATTTGAATCAACCAACATTATATTAGTAGTCCAATCCTCGACTTGTCATTTTTCTTGAGGAGTATTATATATTATTTCATTCTCTAGTTTCTCCTCCCCTTCTTGGATTTATCTCCTATCCCCCTAATATCTTCTACATGATAAAATTACCCAAATATATCCACTCATCCAAATTATACATTGGCTTTATCTTAGTTACATTAAAACTCCCTTTTGATAACCAACTCAATATGTGAGAGGTAATTACATTAGTCAACTTGACTCTTCATGGTTACCACCTTAATGAATTAATCATGAAATGTCTTCAAGACTTTATTTACATGAATTATGGGACCATTTTATATAATTTATCTCACCTAACCACTTAATAATAGGCTTATGGTACTCCTAGATGTAGTTTAAATATTTGAAATTTTAAATTCTCACTTTTGGAGGGAAAACTCCAAGCACCTATAAATCTCACTCCTATGACTCTTGATGAATCAAAGACAACATGAGAACCATATAGGATATTTAAAACACAATTTCATTCCAAAATTGATCAAATATGACTCATAAATGCATATGACTCCTTAACAACTAAAAATGCCATTTTCTTGCTAGATACTTTTACATCAACTCACATGTGTCTATTGTAATTAAACTAGGCATGATGAAACCAAATATATGAATAATCAGATCGACCAACTAATAAATATGCTTGAGAATCACAATATCAATGTCCCTAATTCTTCTAATCATAATTCATCAGCACAAGCATCTTCTAAGTCTAAAGATAGTATTAATGGAAAAGGTAAGGGTGCATAAATTATTATAATTGCATGCCAACCTTTAACATGGATGATTGATTATGGTTCCTCACACCACATGGCTTCATCACATCATATTTTCTCATCCTTGGAGCTTTGTTATATATCTTCCATTATTTGGGGTGATGATACTTTCATACAATTCAGTGGGAAAGGATGTGTTGAAATGAATGATGAGAAATTTATAAATGTTTTATGTGTTCCCTCATTGACCATCAATATCCTATCTATTTATCAAATCACACATATCAGTTCAAGTAAGAGAATTGAGTTCATGCCTAATTATATGGTTATTAGGGAAGTGTAAAGTGACTCTATAGTTACATTTGGGAAATTATATCATCATTAATGATTGTATACTTTCTCACATTTTTATTCTGATCAACCTTCTACTACATTTCTCACTCATTTACATGTGATGAGTAAGTTATGGCATGAGCGATTCAACCATCTCAACTATCACTACATGGATAAAATTGGTCATAATGACATGGTCTCAAGGTTTTCATGTGTTTTTTTTATGGTGTTTTCCAAGGTTGCATACTTGGTAAGCATCCTAAAGATAAGTATGACAAAGGAAAATCATGGAGAACTACATATATATTGAAGTGAGTTCATAGTGATATTACTCGTCCATTTCAAGCTCCTTCCTTTAACAGGACTAAATACATGCTTACCTTCATCTATAATTTTTTTATGATTGATTGGGTGTACTTTATTTATTATAAATTTGAGCTATTTGATCATTTTTAGGACTTCAAGGCACTTGTAAAAAATAATTAGGTAAAGCCATCAAGATTTTTCACACTAATAATGGGGGTGAGTATATTAGTAATCATTTTGAGCAATTATTCAAATTAGAAGGGATTGAACTAAAATATAAAATTAAATATAGTCCTTAGTATAATGGTGTTTTAAAATGAAAAATATAGGTCCTTGAATGAAATGGCCAGTTGTATGCCACACTCCAAGTCTCTTGCACCTAAATATTGGGTTGAGGCCATAAAATATGTTTGTTATATCTAGAACCAAGTTCCTCATAAATAATGTAAGGGAGTTGCCCCTTTAGAAGCATGGAGTGGTCATAAACCCATACTTAAGCATGTCTTATTATTTGGATATCCTTATATGGCACACATTCTTAAGAATAGATGTAAGGAAATGGAACCTCAAAGTCAGCCTTACATCTTCATTGGATATCTTAAGGGTGTTAATGGATATAAAATTCTTCATCCCACCACTCATGAGTTGTTCATTAAGAGAAGTGTTTTATTTCAATAGGGTCCTTTAGACTCCAAACTTGACACTTATCCCTTTTCTTTAGATGTACTAGATTTGATGATATTTCTGATGATTCAGATCTACTTGAATAGCTTCTTGATGATCCTGATTCTTCTTCTAGTTATGATTATGAAAGTAGTGATGGTGACTCACCTCATCCTTCTCCCAAAATTTCAAAGGATTAGGAATATCCTCATAACTCTCTAACATATTGTACTCTTTAGTCTAGATATACATTTCAAAGTGTTTTCCATTAGTTTGGAGATCCATCAAATAATAGGCAGACACGTTCATAATTATAGAATGCCCCACATGTATTTATTACATTTGATTTCAATCCATAATAATTTTGTGAGCCATTATGGACTCATAAATGGGATACAACTATGGAAGAGGAGTATGGTTCATTTTTAAGGAAAAAAACATGGAAATAAAACTTGTTCAATATAGATGGATCTATCCAAAAAAAATTAGTAGATGGATCTTTAGACAAGTTCAAAACACATTTGGTAGTAAAGGGTTTTTATTACTTAAGAAATATTGACTATAATAAGACACTTTCCCCAATTTCCAAAATTAATTCAATCTAACTCACTCCTTCCATTGTTGTAACACATTATTAGGATGTTCATCATATGGATGTGAAGAGTGATTTTCTTCATGGTTACCTCAAATAATAAATATACATGGATCAACAGTAAGGTTTTTGGGAATATTCTTCCTTAGTTTTAAAACCTTTGAAATCCATTTATGGCCTCAAATAATCTCCTCGATCCTTGTATGCTAAGATGGAATCCTTTATTCTTTTAATTGGGTTCACTAAATACCATTCTAATCTGAATGTATATATTTTATAGTAGAATGATTCACTGTTGATTCTGGTTCTTTATGTTGATGACCTATTGATCACAAGGAGTTCTTCATCTACCATTACATCATTAAAAATTTATTTGTTTGATAGGTTCTGATTGGATGACTTTTGATTGTTGCATTACTTCCTCAAGATTGAAATTTCTTAGTCTAACTCTAGGATCACTATTGCACATCCAAGTATTTTCTTGATTTACTTACATGATTTAACATGGATAATTGCAAGCCACCTCCAACTCTATTTCTATTTGGTGTGGAGCTTGATGATAATTTTGCTTCTCCTTTGTTTGATGCTACCTTATATCGATAACTCATCGAAAGTCTTATATATCTTACACATGATAGACCTAAAATTTCATATGAAGTTGGAATGTTATCTATATTTATGCAAGAACCACATGAGCTACACTAGAAAGTATCCAAGTAGATTCTTCACTACATTTAGGTCACTCATAGTTTTTGGACTAATTATAGAGAAGGCATTGATGTTAACTTGATTAGGTATACAAATTTAGATGGTCTGGCAATATTAAAAATCATAAGTCTAATTAATTATATAGTTTTTCTCTTGTTTTAAGACCAATTTATTGGTCAAACAAAAAGCATAATGATATTTATTTATCTTTTAAAAATTCAAAATACATAGGATTTTTTAATTTTACCACTAAGGCTATCTGACTTCAAGGGATTATCATTGAGTTTAGTATCTAATTTTGACAACCAACAATCATATTTTATGAAACCTAAAGCACAATCTAGATTTGAATGAATCTAGTCCTCCATCATGTTTACAATCAAACCAGGAGGAAAAACATTAATATTCAATATAGTCACATAATTTATTTTTGTAAAAAGTTAAGCATTTAAACCTTACGTGAATAAAAAGTTGGTTACAAAACCAACCAATAGGTGAAACCAACTCATAATAAAAACATAAACTAACAAATATATTTGGATCATAATCCAAAAATCTCCCCCTTGATCCAAAGGGGTATAATAGATGAATGAACTAGAGAAATTACTCTAAATTCATCCAAGAAACTCTACCACAACTACAAATGGTGTATTGTAGCTTTGGCATTGACCAAAAATTGATGCCACTCCATAAAAAAGCCTACCCCTATGAGTTGTGGCAAAAAATGGATGATGAACATGATCAAATCCTGCTCATCCTTGATGATCATCGTACTATATTGTATTAAAACATAATCAAATATGTCTAACTACATCAACCCACATAAGGTCTCACATAGGAACTTGTCCATGTGAAAAAACCCTGTATTATGTAAGGCACATCTCCCTAATGTCCAACAAACATTGATGACCTTTGCTTAACATTGAAGGTGATAACAACCCTTGTTAACTCATACTATCACCAATGATTGATCAAAGATTAACAAATGCAATATATTCTCCCCCTTTCAAGTGAGAGGTGAGAAAATATGCACCAAGAGAATCAAAATCAATTAACATTGTCCACACTATGTGATGGATATTAGATATAAAAATCCAAAAATGGAATTGAAAACTAAAAACACAAGCCAAAATACTAATACTACAACAAATCCTTGTCTTGAGCCAAATAGCTCGTACAAGATGGTTGACTCACTAAGCACTCAAAATATGAAGTTAGGTCCATCGAGACCATAGACCTCATCCATATAAGATACCACCTAATCAAAGGAAGTGTTAGAATAACTAGAGTAACTAGAATATCTTCCACTATAATGATCCATAAAATTGGCCTTGGCTTTCATTTTATGTGGAGAGCGGGGTCATTGAGAAGGATAAACATCTGAAAGATGTCCAATACCACCACATTTGAAACATTATGGTTGTTTTGAGTACTGATGAGATCCATAAAAAGTTGAATCACTTGAATAATGACATGAGTGACAATAATTATATGATGTCTATGTTTGGAAGATCATGAAGAGTGTTATCATGAATGTTATGGAGATCATCAATAATGATGTGGAGAATGTCACTGAGAGTGTTTCAGAGAATAATTATAAAACTATCACTATACATGGTTATGATCTCTATGATTGGACCTATTATTTATATAATGAACCTCTTCAATAGGCATACTTTTCTTTTTTATAAATTGTCTCCCATGCTGAGTCAACAACTCATAGATGGAGTCAAAAGTGGAAATATTAAGTTTACCACTAAGCTGTAACATTTCAAAAAAATTGGTGTATGTAAAACTAAGACCATTAAATGTGATATAAATCAAAATGTCATCATCAATTTTACCCCCTGTAGTAAAATATTTTTGTTTAAGTGTTTTCATGCGAGAAAGGTATTCAAAAACGTCTTCATTATCTACCAAATTATTGTTTAAAAGTTACATAAGAAGGTTAATATTATTATATGTAGGTTTTTTTTTCATATAAATATTTTAATAATTTCCATGAATTTTTGTACACCAATTTTAAATGCCTCAACATGAATGATACCCTATTCAGTGCAAGATGATTTCAAAAGTATGAGTGTATTCTTATCATGTTTTTGGTACTTAACCAACTTCACAGCTTCAATTGGTGGTGTCATTTATTTCTCTATGATTTCCCATAAATAATTAAAAATTATGGTGTTATTCATGTTTATTCTCCATTCTTTGTAATTTTTAGGTGATAATTTACCATTTTCTGAGATCAAACTCACAATTTTTTCCATGATGCAACAAAAGAGAAAAAAAACAAAGAATATTATTGGGGTTTGTCCTTTACCTCAAAATAGATTTTGATTTACAAAAAACATGAGAATTTTCAAAATATTATACCTTACACCATTATATCTCCTATAACACCCCTTTTAATGCTTTGGTTATACAAATGTAAGTCAAAGGAAATTTGGATCAAAACATATATTTTTGAACCTTGACCCTTCTTGCTTCAATTGAATTTATAAAAGCATGCTACACATCTTGACTTTTATAAATTCAAACATTTAAAGGCAACAAATTCTAATTCACATAGAATATTTGGATAAAATAAAATATTACACTAATATGGTAAAACCTTCCACTACGCCTTATCCTTTGTTGAGCCCACTGATTTTAGGATTTAAAATTACATGAAACTTCTTTCAGTATGATGTACACTATTGCCTGTTGGAAATCATGTTAATTTCTATTAAAATACCTTTACCAATAAAGGCACAATAATCTTATTACTTAGCCAATATACATTTAATCTTTAATCATTGTAAAAAAATTAAACCTTACCACTTTTGTGGAGGACCCCATGTATCAATGTAAAGACAAGGAATTTAAAAAAATCTTTAATTCACAAACTTACTGCATGTGGATTAAAATAATTTGTGAATGTTGTCTACCACCAAATCTTTGGTACAGGTCAAAATATTTTCTGAATCCTCTCTCCCACCAAATATTTGGATCATTCTATGTTGTGTTGTAGTATTTGAATATTATTTTGAGTTTGCAATACATATCTGTTGGGCCAAGTTTGATTTATTATGATATACTAAAACTCTTTATTATGCCATACAGATTAATAACTCACCTTGAAGCTCCAACAAAATTGAATCTAGATTATTATAATATAAAAAATATTGATACTACTCTCAATGATGTGAATATGCTAGATTTTGTTGGACTTTTTCTTATACCGCTAATGTGGAATAAATAGTGAACTTGTGAATTCTAGACAAATTATTCCATCCTTGTGGCACTATCATACAATCTTTCTCCAGGGCATTTGGACACTATTCAATCCTATTGTAAAATAAATGTATTAAAAACACTCTCTCCTCTTCCACCTTCAATTCTCTGGCTCTAAATTCTTCATTCCTCCTCTTCAATAACTTGTGCTCTAATACCACTATTCAAAAACCAAGAGGAAAAACATTAATATCAATATAAGCACATAATTTATTTTTGTACAAAGGTTATCATTTAAAGTTTACATGAACCAAAAGTTAGTTACAAAACCAACCAATGGGTGAAACCAACCCATAAAAAAAACATAAACTAACAAATATATTAGGATTATATTCCAACACATCAATTTATTGTTAGGAGTAATTACATAAATTTATGTCGAATAATTTCATAGAATCACAGTAATAATATATATAAACAAAGATGTAGAAAGAATAGAAATAAACATGCAAGATAAGAAGACAAAATTTAACATGGTTCACCCAATGTGGGATAAATCAATCAAGAAACACTTTCTCATATTTTATTAGAAGCCACAAGAGTACAAACCACTCTCAAATTAGTCTTCTCATAATCACAATGTATAAATATTATTTAGAGCTATGCTCAACAAACCCTCCTGAATTTGCACTTGAACTCACAAACTCTATTCCTCCTTATCAAACCCTTGTTCTTCTAATGTATTACCTATAAAATATCTATCTATACATAATACATCAACAAAGTGGTATTACAAAATAATGGGTACCAAAAGAAAAGTTTTTGGTGGCTACCACCCCTAAATCCTAACGAGAATACATATAAAATGTACAGTACATTTAAAATGTATAGTATTTGAAAATACATTGTAATTTATAAATAGGCTCCATAACACAACATTTTTCAAACATATCAAGATTTACATGCATTTCATTTAAGAGCTTAACCATGAGCAAGTCATTGATCTCTGCTACATCTAGACTACAGAACAAATTGTTGATATATTCACCAAACCCTTCACTAAGACCAAATATCTCTGTTTTTGGGCTCTTCTTGGGGTTTGATCAGTTCCATCCTCCTCCTCTAGGGGTATTTTATATGTACTTAGGTACCTCATCAGGCCTTGTGTCAGGACACCATTTTTCTAATCACCTAGCTATGCTTAAGGGGGGTATTAGTGTAGGTATTTATTCTATTTAATGGTTTTTTTCTACACATGTTTTTTAGATGTCTTAGGTGTTATTTTAGGTCATTGGGTAATATAATCCCACATTCATGAGGGTGTGTGATTATGTATGTCTTTCACCTATATTTGTACCTTTCTTAAAGCTATTTTGGTTAATGTTGTTAATGTTAATAATTGAGTATTTTGATTATTAAACACTTGCTTCTTCTGGATCATGTTTGATTTCACTTCTATAATAGGTATCTCTTATGCATAATTTTTTTTTGCATATTACAAAAATTTGTGCTTCATGTCTAATAATACCTTGATCCTTGATTGTGGCCTAATTTGACACTAAAAACCTATCAAACACATGGTAGGGTAACAAATGAGGACTCTCTAAGATACCTTTTAATTTGATTTTTTTAAGAACAACTACATGTTATTGTCTTCTTCAAACATTCCATCATAGCATCTAAAATATGAGGCATGGGTGTCTTATGTAATTTTTGATAGAAGACAAGGTAAAAATGATTGAAATGTCTATATAAATCTTATGGTGCTTATAATCATAATTTTTTTAACACTACATGCATAAGAGAATTTAAAGTGAAGTTTTAGTTTGGAAATTCCTCACCATAAAACTTGAAGGATTAATAATATGCATCAATAAGGTAGGATGCCAAGTAAAAATTCTCATCAAATTCTACATATTTGAAATATTTTTTTGAATTGAAGGTAATAATCTCTCCCAATTTTGTAACTATGGTATCTACTAAAATTATCAACATAAATTATATATGTATATATCCCCATATAACTAGTTCATAATGATCATTTCTAACTTCACTAAAGACATACATACACTAATGGAATAATATTTAATGTTATGTCTATTCACCCAATGTTTAAATAATTAGGCCAATATTTCAAAACATGTACATTATTTTCCTCAAACAAAATATTTCACAAACATTATAATATTTGAAATGAGGCTCTAAGATGTTGTATATTTCTCTAAAATTGATTCATGACACAACTCATATCATGTTACCACTATGATAATGAATCATTTTCCATTTTAGGATACAATTTGTATAAATATCCCTAGTCAAACATTGGCCTAGGTATACCTTTGGTTGTTCTATTATTATTTATAAGGAAATATTTTATATCTTATCCATGTCCTTTAAATAGACTATTTGTACCTAGGAGGATTTATCATTAGTTATGAATCCTCTAAATTACAATTTTATAACGCAAATCATTATAACTCTTCATATTTTTAATCCTTGGTAAAATCATAGTGTCCTTGAAACTCATATGAATGATTTAAAGTAGTGACATGTTGTTTAGCTTTGGGCATAATTTATTTAGCTTTGCAATGAATAATTTTTAGTGAATTCTATATGCAAAGGGAAATACAATTGATCTGTAAATCAATCCTAACTTAGAGAATATAAATCTTACTTACACTTACGATTATTGATACATTATATATTCAAGGTCATAACCAAGATAGATCTATTAGACCTAGCCAAGGGATCTCTTACCAAAATAATATCACTAGGGAGGGTTCTAAATCCTCCAATCAAGTAAAACTATGAAATAACCCTAACTAAGTCATATGTTTTCATATTCACTAAGTATAAATGACAAAATCAAAGTAAAAGTCTAATCTAGTGCTCACCAAATATTATGGCACAAAGTAGGGGTAACAACATTAAAATAAAACATGCATAAGATAATCATATTTAAGTTATGTGTAGGTAAAACCCTAATGCATGGAGAGAGAAATATATTCAAAATCCATTACTTATGCTACTTATATCTATAAAATAGATGAGCAAAGTTAGAGATACTTACCTTGAACATGAACCCATCAAGACTCAATCTCTCCCTTAGCCAAAGGTGTTTCACAAGTGGTTATTTTAGTTTGTAAGGATTACTAAGAAAAGGTCAAAGCATCCAAAAAAATTTCAAAAGACAACATTATTTTCAAGTAGAAACCCTAAGCTAAGACTCTTCAATTAGAATGGTCGAAGAGAAAATTGTAAAGAAGCACAATTGAATAATTAAATTTTATTATCTCTAAGAAATGGTGAAATTAATGTGTATATATAGTTGAATCTAACCTTAAACATTTCTAAAAGTTTAGCCAATAGGGTGGCCTAGTCAACTTTGTATCATTATTGACCAAAATAAATTAGGTCTTGGTCTAGGTTGGCCAAAGGCTGACCTAGACCCTAAATGATTTTTGTTGATTAGAGTATAAGGTCGATGGGGCTGAAATTATATCATAAATTGTCAAAAATGAGTTTAGGTTAGGAGAGGGATAATGAAGGTAGGAAATGACTAAAGAGGGTGCAAAAGAGGAAGAAAATATTAGGGGAATGTTTTTAGGTGAATGTTGTGTGGATTAAAATTTGTAGCAAAGGGACAACAATCCTAAAAAGCAGCAATGGTGTGCCCCCTCCTTTCTTGATGTACCCCTTAATGCATGCAGTAAAAAATATTGAGACTTGACAGGTTCCTACAAGAGAGAAAGCATAAGTAATTGATAAAGTTTGAAAATATTATGTGTATACATATGATCCACTCAAATCTTATCACATGTCACTCAATTACAATAGAGGATGGTGCTTCAAGAAAAGAACATAATAACACACAACATTAAAGCTAAAAAAATGTATTATTTTAAAGCATAAAATAATTGAAAGTAAATGACTAAAAGGGAAATAATTGAAATAGTAAATGTATGTATACCTTGACTTACCTTTATAACTGGATGGTTATTTGTTGTGTTTATAGTTTTGATCATAGAGGGTGCAGGGACTGCTTTCGATAAACCCAAGGATACAAAAGTAAAGATTAAAAATAAACAAACACAAGAAAGCCAAGATAATTGATGCTATGTGGATGGGACATACCTAGAAAGTTGGCAAGCTGGGTGACAAATTATATGCTAGGAATAAATGACCAAGTCAAAATTTAGATTATATTGGGTACCTAAAAATCCAAGGCTACTAAATAACTAAAAAACTCAAAAGAGTAAACCTTAAGTAAGAAAGGAAAACTCACCAAGTTAAACCAAGGATACATATCAAAAAAAGGCAATTAAACATCAATGTGAAAGTAGTAACAATTCTTACTTAAATATGGACAAGCAATGGTAAAACAACATTCATGAGGGAGCAGTAATAATCCTTATTTAATCATCAATGGAAAATAAGTGCCAAAAAGGGAAAACAACATTGGTGAGTGAGTAGTAACAAGCCAACCTCACTCAATAATGGAAAAAGAACATGAAAGTAGAAATGGACTCAGGTCTCCAAAAAAAAGGTAGATATAATAGTGGAAAAATTGTGCATAAACCAAGGCAATTCCAAATATGTAAAGTGATAGTGTAAATAAAATTAATCCATAGTCACTCAAGCATATTGTTTTGTTCTAAAGATAGATAAAAATGAAAAAAAATAGTGTTAGCATGTTTTTAAGATGTGAAGAAGATAAAATATATAAGAAATGGAAAAACAAATTTAAAATCACACTTTCTTATCAATGGGGAAATGGAATGGGTAGAGGGGAAAATGAAGGAAAAATCAAGGTAGAAAACTCTTTATCAAAGTCAAGACACTCAAATTAAGTTTTTTAGATTAAGAGACCTTTCAACATTAAGGATTATGAAGAATGTCTCCTGGTCACACAAATATTAGGTCAAAAAATGAAGTATCTAGATCATCCCATGAAGGCTACATGCATGAAAACTAAATAGACCTACCATCCCATGACATGTTCCCCATTCCTCTGAACCCCTTACAGAGCTATCGATCTACTATGAAGATTGGGTACTAGTATGAGAAAGTAGGTAGCACCATATATTCTGTTGAATTCTCCTATTCTAATCTATTGGATTACCACACCCCAATGGACTTTGGGTCTATCATGAGGTCAAATATGGTGTTTGAGCTTCAATTAAAGATAGGAGATGTGCTAATAATCATGTCTTTTGTTGTGATTTTAACATTTTACTTTGTATGTTGCCTTTTCGATCATTGTTTGTTATTTCAAAGGATTTGGCTTTTAACTTTTTTGATGGACTTTTCTATTTTTCTTCCATCTAGATTTATAAAACCAAACATGGGTGATAAAGATGATTATCATTTGAAGACTTTGGATTTGGTTGTTAAGAAAGAGAACTTAGAGAGAATGGCATCTAAGAGTCTTGTTAATTTAGGAGAAATAAGAGTGTTATCTTGACTTCATCCTTGGTTTATCTAATATGGATTGAAAGGAAAGGAAATCAATAAGAATGAGACATGAAACAATTTGAAATACTTAAAATTGAAAATAATGTGATAAAAGATGAAAAAGGGATATAATGACAGTGAAGTATGATTTTTTATCATAATAATGTGAGAAGCGTAGGGAAACATGCTAACATAGTTATTGTTGGGAAAATTTTATCTACAAAAGAAGCAAAAGCTAAATTCGAGAACAAGGGATTAAGAACTTATAACCATTGTTAAAAATTATATAAAAGGAACACTGAATTTAAAGCTAGTGAATTTATGAGGAAGGCCTAGTCCTATCTATGGTCTTACACTACAATTCATAAAAGAAAAACCCAAGAGGGTGAACAAAGAATGTGAAAAATAAATGAGGAAGATGGTATAGATGGTATTGTGAGGAAGGACAGGTCCTATTCAAGGTCTTACATTTCAACTCACAAAATAAAAACCCAAGGGTGTACATATTATTGGAAATTAAATAAATAGTAAAAACAAAAGGAAAAACATGAGGAAGATTGGGTCTTATATGCAGTTTTACAATACAAATCATGAGAAAAGAGAAACCAAAGGACCAAAAGAAAGAACTAAGATTTGTGAAAAGAGAGATTATGGTAAAGGGTGATACCCATGTAAGTATCTTGCAAAAAGCGTTATAAGGATAACACATAGAAATTATGATAAGAAGGGGAATATTAGGCAAAATACTTCTTTAGGAATTATGCATTGGTAGGATCTTTGAAAATATGGCCTTCATTGGTTTGAAGGTGATAGGTTATTGGAAAAAGGATGTTTTTGAATAAATAAATGTCCCCCCATTTTGATCATATTTACCTTCTTTTTCATGAGTGTAGTCTAATTTAAAGACAAGATGACTAATAATAAAGTGCAAACTTTAACTCTTTTATTAAGTTGTTTGGTAATGCAAGCATTGTATTGGAGATTATGTTGTAAGGAAGAAAGATGGTATTCATTTAAAATATCAAGAGCATGGATGTGAGATTCATGTAATTATTCATCAAAGGATGTATTTATAACCATAAACTATCAAAAATGTCATTTCCCCAGTGGTAGTGTGTATGCTAGTGAGATAGGCCCAAAGAGTGGAATATAAATGAAGATGTCAATATTAGAGGTAAAATCACTAAGAGAGGGGTGAATGGATGAACCCAAATAATCCAAATTTAATTTTTATCCTTAAAAACACTTAATCAAATACCACAACCATTCATGAAGCATACACATCATTCATAGCAATGAACAAGAGAGATAATACAAGATCAAGCACATAACACATGACATATGTGTAAAACCATCTTGGGGGAGAAAATCTAGTGGAACTTACAATTAGACTACGATCCTAAAATAACAAGAAACAATATAGACTAGATATAACTAATCAAGGAACTACCATCCATTATTTAGTGAGACTACAATCCCACAAGATGTTACAATACTTGTCTAGCTGAGCTACCATAAAACCTAGACCTTTAGCAAGTTTCATCTTGCAAGGAGGCTACAACCCCTAGATGTTGAGATACCACAACAAAAATTATGAACAACATATCTCCTAAACACTAATTACCTACCAATCTAATGGAGATACAAATTATATTAGCTCTCTTTAACTCTATACACTCAATGCATCCAAAGCCACCTTTTGGATCACTCTAGACCTCTTCATTCATCCTCAACCTACAAAATCACTATTCTAACATCAAAAACATGACAAATAGGTCATATACTTAGTCCACACTCTGATTTTCTCATTAACACATCTACTAGGCACTTTCCCTTTCTTTTACTCCATAATAGTCATATACACTCCTCATCCAAGTCTTTCACTTGTATAGAAACCAACACATTTGGTTTCACCATTTATAAAATTATCATGATTATTGAAATATTTTTTAACCATTAAGCATGCCTTAACCCTTAAGGAATAGATCATACTAAGACACAACTCAATACAATCTTCATAGGTCAGCCATAGCATCTATGGGTTACCCTCAAGTAGCTACACCTTTCAATTAGGCCCTTGTAGCTCTTATAGGTCTGATAAAGACCTATTCACCCATTTATCACTTTATTGAGAAAAAAACAACATAAGACCACATTTAATTTCATAGGTCTACTCTACATGACCCCTTCGACTACCAAAAATGATCACAATCAACTTAACTCACTTATATGTATGCTCAATCAACTCAAACATAGACCTTGTTCATAAGGATACCATGAATGAACACACAAACAACTACTTAAGATTTATTCATAGTATATATGATTTATCAAACCTTCATAATATACACATATGGTCCTCATTGAGTTTAAGACAATCCCCAATAACCAATTGATCAAGAGATGTCAAAATACCATCAGAACAAGCACAAATATCCTTATCAAGTCACTTGCAAAACACATTCAAACACATAGTCAACTTTGGACCATCATAACATTTATTGTACACACTTTCAAATATTCAAAATTATATTTCTATATGTACCATGGATTCTTCTACAGATTCTCTTTTTACACCATGGTCAATTTTTTTATAGATCAAAAGTTATGACTAAAAAACTAGATACTAGTTTTTCCTCTGTTAAATTCAAATAGTCATAGTTAAACATTGAACACTATTATATCATCTCATGTCCTTGATGCTTCAAATTGAATGTGCACCATCGATCTCTTCCAAACTGTAGCTCATAGTTCACCAATGCCCAAATGTTAAACTTTAAACAGTTGACCTCATCTTATGCAATCTAGAAACTTTAACCTCAACGTGTACCATTGATCTTTATAGGATTGTCCTTGATTTAAAAATGATAGAAAAATATCACTTTGACCTCTTGAATTTGATGATTACTATTGATATATATTTGTATGATCACCCACTCATTGTTGATCCTTGGAAGAATCTTGATTTTTATCTCTGATTGGCATTAAACATTGAACACTTGGCACCATCTCACTACTTCCTAACATCTTGGAATAACGTGCTTTGTCGATGATGCTAAAAATTTACCTTGTGCAAAAAATATTATGGGAACTATTGCAATTTGTCTAAGAATCCAACTTTGAACCTTAATAACTTTTACCTTGCTCACTTGCATGTTCTTCAAATTTGGAACAATTGATCTCCTCATATAGGATAATCTAACCATGTATCAAATAAATATTGAAACCCTCACATGTTTGAGATATAATTCCATTAATATCTTCACTCAAATATTTTTTTACCATAAAACCAATTATGCCAAAATTTATTTGGAAGGCCAACTTTGCATATGCATAAGTTCTGATGCACTTGATCACATGATCTAAAATTTAGCATAAATCAACTAGGCACAAAACTGAATAAACCCATATGATCATTTTATCTTCACACCTTCACACGTGAAAAATATAACACCATAAAAACTCCTACTCAATGTTTCTTATCACGTTAAAAATTTGGCTAAGTATGGGAAAATATTGTCAAACTACCTAAGAGCCCAACTTTACACTTGTATATCTTTTATCGTGCTTCATCACATGACCTAAAATTTAGTGAATAGTAACTAAGGATTAATGTGATCAAAACCATGTGACCAAATCCACTTGACTGATCCATGCATTACAATTATGATGTCATTAAACTACCTTCTTAGATTTTCTGCCAATGGACCCAAAATATCTAGATGAAAGCTATGGATAACTAGATGAAATCCACAGATGCACACAAGAAATCAAAGCATAGAAAACATATTTTGGTACCTATTTAACATTATCAATACTTCATACTCATCCTAAACATCTCAAACCATGCCAAAACTAAAGATCAACCAAGCCTTCTTCAAGCACATTAGGATAAACACATTGCACACTTTATCATTATCACTTAAACTATCAAGGCACTTCATCCACTCACCAAGACACCTCCATGACATAAACATGACATCATTGATAACCCTAAAACAATCTCACCCTTTGTCATTGATATCAACAACCATCATAAAATAATCTAAAAGTCACCTTCCTTCTCTCTCTTCAAGCACTCTCAAAATAAGAATTTTCTCCCCCTTTAACACAATGAAAAAGTGGGCACAATCTAATATTAAGGACATAAAAAGACCAAAAACATAAGAGGACCACCTTATAAAGATGATGTAAACTCCCCCTTACCTTTATCCTACTTCTTCTTGCCTTAATAACATCCTCTTACTCCATGCCAACACTCTCTTCAGCCAAGCATTGTAACCAATGAAGAAATATATAAGAGGGACTCCCTCTAATATTTATAATCCATTTCACATCTTTAACACCTTTAAATATTCATACACCATGAATAATCACCACACAATATTACTAGCCTTTTCTCTCAAGCCACCTCAAGAATCACCAACAGAACTTCATGACACTCCATTAATATTAAAAATCCACCTAGAAACACCCATTTTGACCCTATACTATAGATCCTTCAAAAACCTCTAGAGAAAGCTCATAAAATTATTACTCCCCCTTAGCCAAAGACCTTATATTGATTCACAAAGAAATAAATGACACCCAAGCTTTATCTTACATACTCAAATGTAGCTTTTGATTATGGTTTGGTCATAATATATGCAAGCCGCTCTTTTGTAGGCACATGATCTAAATTAACACATTTACTAATCACTTATTCTCTCAAGAAATGATATATAATAGGAATTTTATTAGTTTTTGAGTGCATGACAGGATTCTTTGAGATACTAATTGCACTAGTATTGTCATAATAAATAGGACAAGGTCCATTTTATCTTACCTTATAATCCTCCAAAGTTTGTTTCATCCACATGACTTGAGTGCAACAAGAGGTAGTTGCTATATACTTAGCTTCTATAATTGATAGAGACACTGAGGCTTAATTCTTGTTTAGCCAAGACACCAAGCATTCTCCCATGAAGAAGACCCCATCACTAGTACTCCTATCATCCACACATCTTGGCCAATCAGCATCAGTATATTATTTTAAAGAGAATTATTTACTCCCGGGATACCATAAACCATACGCTATGGTGCCTTTTAGATATCTCAAGATCCTTTTGACTAATTTCAAGTGAGATTCTCTAGGGTCATATTGAAACCTTCCTACAAGACCTACTACTTACATGATGTCAGGCCTAAAAGCAGTAGAGTACAAAAGACATCTAATTATGGATATATACAAAGTTTGATTGACTTTTGGTGGGTCATCTAGTTTAATCAACATGCATATTATGATCATTGGAGTACCCATTGGCTTATAATCCATAATGTCAAACTTCCTTAGCATATTCTCGATGTATTTAGCTTGTGAAATGAATATATCTGCATCAAGTTGATTAATCTATAATCCTAAGAAGAAAGATAGTTTTCCCAAAGTTGACATTTCAAACTTATTCTTCATAGTATCTATAAATTATCCACTCATTTTATCATTATCAAATCCAAAAACTATGTCATCAACATACACAACTATCAATTGATGATTGCCTTCTGTCTTAATGTACAAATTACTATCAGCGACTCCCCTTTTAAAACCTTGAATCAAAATATACTTATTTAGCCTATCATACCAAGCTCTATGATATTTTTTAAGACCATACAAAGCCTTCTTCAATTTACACATAAAATCTTGATTAATTGACATGAAGTATCCTTCAAGTAACTTAATGTAGACTTCTTCTAAGTTACCATTCAAGAATTTAGATTTCACATCCATTTGATATACCTTAAAACCTTTGAAACATGCATATGCCAAAAAGAGTCTAATTTATTCTAATATTTTCACATGATCAAAATTTTCATCAAAATATATTACTTTAACCTGAGCATATCCTTTACACACCAATCTAGCTATGTTCCTTGTGACTTCTCCTTTCTCATTCATCTTATTTTTAAAAACCCACTTGGAACCAATCACATTTTTATCCTTTGGCTTAGGAAATAAGTCCCATGTTTCATTATTTTGCATTTGATCAATTTCTTCATCCATTTTATCATTCCAACATTCATCTTTGCTAGCTTTTATAAATTTTTTGGGTTCAATCATGGATAACAGAGTTGAGTCTTGTTGATTTTGATTGATCAACATTTTCCTTCTAGTCTATAACCTTGCATTAACATTTCCAATAACTTTAGAGATTGGATGATCTTTTTGAATTCTTCCTAGATGGAGATATAGAGTCTTATCTTTCTTCCTCCTCTTCATCTTAATCATCTATTTGAATGGATAATTCATCATTACTTGTAATAAAATTCTAAATTGAATCACTTACCTGCAATTTTGGCTTATTTACTCTACTTCTCTCATCTATCCTTCCATTTGAACTTTCAACAATCTTGTGAAGTCTCTTGTTGAAGCACCTATAGGTAATACTAATAGAAGAATAACCTAATAAGATTCCCTCATCAAATCTTGAATCAAATTTTTCAAGAGTCTCTTCATCTCTTTTAATGAAGCACCTAATCCCAAACACTCTAAATTTTTTGACAATAGTTTCTCTATTATTCCATAAATCATAAGGAGTTTTATTATCATTTACTATGATTTCACACCTTTTTAGGATGTAAACTAAAGTGTTGGTTGCCTCTTCCCAAAATCCATTTGATAATTTTGCATCTTGAATCATGGTTATACTCATCTCAATAATAGTCATATTCTTCCTTTTAACCACACCATTATATTATGGTGTTCTAATAGCAGAATATTGTCTTTTTATCCCATGTTATTCACAAAAATCATCAAACTTATGAGACCAAAACTCACCTCCTCTGTCTGATCTCACACACTTTATCTTTGAACCTTTATCATTTTCCACAAGATCTTTGAATGTCACAAATTTTTTAAAAGATTCTAATTTTTCTTTAAGAAATAATATCCAAGACATCCTAGTAAAATCATCAATGAGAAGCATGAAGTGGCTATTACCTTAAATACTTTGAGTTCTCATAGGTCCACATAGATTAGTGTGGATCAAATCTAATGGCTCTGTAGTGGATAATTCCTTGGTTTTGTATATTCTCTTGGTTTTCTTCCCACAAAGACATGCCTTGTAAAGAGAATGAAGAATCTTAGAAATCTTAGGCATATGCCTCACCAACCCCTTTGAATTGATTTTTGCCATATTATCAAATTTTATATGTCTAAGCCTTCTATGTCAAAGCCAGCTTTCTTTCAATTGACTTATGAAGCACTCTTCCTTCTCAGATTCATGGAATACATACATGTTGTTATCTATTTTAAGAACATTTTTAAGTAATTCGACAAATTTTGCCTTTCTTATTTCACATACATCATCATTAAAAGTTACAACATTTCCTTGCTTACACATTTATCTCACACATAAAATATTATGTTTCAATTCTTATACATATAAGACATTCTCAGTCCTAGAATTACCATTGTCCAAACTCACATTACTTTGCTAACCATGTTAGCAGATTTGTTGTCACCAAATCTAACTAAACCTAGGTTGGTCCTTTTGAGAGAGATAAACTTGTTCTTGTCTCATGTCATATGATTTGAGCATCCACTATCTATGAACCATCTCTTGTTCTCATCTTCTTGAGTATGCAAATCTGCTTGGATTTTGATTCTTTTCTTCTTTAGACTTAGTGTCTTTGAACCATTTGATAGTGTCAATGACTTGTATATCCTTTTTCCAAAAGGCTCTATTATAGTTCTTGGCTATATGACCTTGGTTACAATTGTAACATATGATATCCCTTTTGATATTTGGAGAGAGAGCATAATACTTATATCTATGACCAAATTGATTATAGGATAAGCAATACCCATTGAATACATTCTTCATGTTTGACCATTATC
This sequence comes from Torreya grandis, assembly GCA_037957365.1. Taxonomy (NCBI): domain Eukaryota; kingdom Viridiplantae; phylum Streptophyta; class Pinopsida; order Cupressales; family Taxaceae; genus Torreya; species Torreya grandis. Next base: position 724,168 of record JARHVA010001420.1, read on the forward strand.
GATCAATGGATTTTAATTCTTGGGCCTTTTAGTGGAGATAAAATCATTTTTGTCCTTGGATAAGATCACATTTGAGTAAGCTATGAATTTATTTTCACATTGTTCCATCTTTTGATTGAGACTTTTATTCACCATGACTTGTAGATTCTTGATTGTTGCCTCTATATCTTGCACTTGCATCTTCACACCATACATGCTTGCATTGACTTTTTATAATCAACGTACTAGTTTATTTTGAAGATAAACCATAGTTTGTTTATCATCCATTATAATTTTAATCACCTTCAAGTGGTTAAACTTGCAATAAGGACCTAGTTTGATACCAATTATTAGAGGTATAACTAGTGAGAGTTGGGGGGGGGTTTAATTAGTGATCCCAAATAATCCAATTTCAATTTCAATCCTTAAAAACACTTAATTAGATACCACAAGAATTCATGAATCATACACATCATCATAACAATGAATAATAAAGATAATTCAATATCAAGTACATAACACATGACATATGTGGGAAACCCTCTCAGGGGATAAAACCCACTAGAACCTATAATTGGACTATTATCCTATAATAACAACAAATTTATACCAACTATAACTAATCAAGGAAATATCATCCCTTATTTAGTGAGACTAAAATCCCATAAGGTGATACAACACCTATCTAGTTGAGCTACCACAAAAACAACTATGAACAACACATCACATGAACACTAATTTCCTACCAATATTATGGAGATATAAATGATATTATCTCTCTTCAACTCTACACACTCAATACATCCAAAGCCACATTTTGGATCACCCTAGACCTCTTTGCTCAACCTCAACCTACAAGAGCACTATCTAAACATTAAAAATATGACCAATAGGTAATATACTTAGTCCATAGTCTATTATTATCATTAACACATTTACGAGGCACTCTCCCTATCTTTTTATCCATAACACTCACATACAATCCTCATCCAAGTCTCTCACTTTTCTTGAAACCAACACATTTGGTTTCACCATTTATAGAGATATCATGATTATCAACATATTGGTCAGCCACTAGGCATGCCTTAACCCTTAATTCATCTATCATATAAAGACATAACTCAATACAATCTTTATAGGTCAGCCATAACATATATGGGTCACCCTTAATCAACTACACCTTTCAATTAAGCCCTTGTAGCTCTTAAAATTCTCATAAAGACTTATTCACCCATTTAGCACTTTTTAAAGTAAAATAAGAACATAATACCACTTTAAATTGCATAGGTTTAATTTACATGACCCCTTTGACTACCAAAAATGATCATAGTCAAATTATCTCACCTTTGTGTATGTTCAATCAACTCAAACATAGACCCTGTTCACAAGGATACCATGAACGAACACATAGATAACTACTTAAGCTTTTTTCATACTGTATATGATTGATCAAACCTTCATAAGGCATAGATATGGTACTCATAGAGTCTATGACACTCCCCAATAACCAAACATCAAAATGTTTCAAAATACCATCATAATGAGCTCAAATATCCTTCTCGAGTCACTTACAGAACATAATCAAACACACAATCAACTTTGGATAATCATAACATTTATTGTACACACTTTCATATCTTTAAACTTTTATTTCAAGATTTGCCTTGGAGTCTTCTACAAATTTGATTTTTCCACCATGGTCAAATTCTACATAGATTGAAAGTTATGGCTCAAAAACTAGACACTTGTATATCCTTTGTTAAATTCAAATATTTAAATTCAAATGGTCATAGTCAAACATTGAACACTATTTTGTCATCTCATGTCCTTGATACTTCAAATTAAATACACAACATATATCTATTCTGAACTTTAATTCATAGTGCACCAATTCCCAAACATTAAACTTCAAATAGTTGACCTCATCTCATGTAATTTGGCAACTTTGACCTCAATGCACACCATCGATCTCTATGGGATTGTCCTTGGTTTAACAATGATAGACAACTATCACTTTGACCTCTTAACATTAATTCACACCATTGATCTCTATCTGTAAGATAACCTATTACTTGTTGATCCTTGGAAGAATCTTGATATTTATCTCTACTCAGCATTAAAGATTGAAAACTTGGTACCATATTACTGCTTCATGACATTGAACTTACCTTGTGCAAAAAAGACTATGGGAACTATTTCAATCTGTCTAAGAAGCTAACTTTGAACCTCAATAAATTTTACCTCATTCATTTACATGTTCTCAAAATTGGACCATATGATCTCATCACATAGGAGAATCTAACCATGTATAAAAAATCTCTTGAAACATTCACATATGCAAGATATAATGCCATTAATCTACTCACTCAGATTTTTTCTACCATAAAGCCAACTATGCCAAAAATTGTTTGGAAGGCCAAATTTTCACATGTATAAATTTTGATGCACTCCATCACATTATATGAAATTTAACACAAATAAACTAGGCACAAAATAAAAAAACCCATATGATCATTTTCTCCTCGTACCTTCACACGTGCAAAATATAACACCATATAAATGCCTACTCAAGATTTCTTGTCACATTTCAAATTTGGTTAAGTATGGGAAAATATTGTCAAACTTCCTATGAGCCCAACTTTGCACTTGCATATCTTTTATTGTGTTTGATCGCATGACCTAAAATTCACCACATAGTAATTAGGGACTAATATGAACACAACTATATGACCAAATCCCCCTAACTCATCCATATGTGTAAATTATGATGTCATCAAACTGCCTACTCAAAAAAAATTCCACTAGACCCAAAATGTCTATGTAAAATATATGGATAACCTAATGAAATACACACATGTAGACAAGCACTCAAATCATCAAAAACATATTATGAGACCTCTTACACATTATTAATACTTCAGACTCATCTTGAACATCTCAAACCATGCCACAAATGAAGATCAACCAAGCCTTCTTCAAGAACATTAGGAAAAATACATTGCACACTTTGTCATTGTCACTTAAACTATAAAGGCACTTCATCCACTCACTAGGACACCTCCATGACATCATAAAAAACTCTCGAATATTCAATCTGTGTAAGTTTCACAAATTGTCTTTTGGAGAATTTTATTAAGGATTATTTTAGTGGCCTCATCTTGACCATTATATTGTGGATGGTAGGGCATGGAAATTTTTTGATTGATTTTGAATTTAGCACATAGTGTTTGATGTATTTATTTTTGAAATTACCACCATTATTAAAAATTATAGTATGAAGAACACTAAAGTAACAAATGATTTGGTTGAGGATGAATTTATCTATGGTAGTGTTGGTAACATTAATGAGGGGCATAACCTCAACCCATTTGGTAAAATATTTGGTAGTCATGATGATAAAAACATGCCCATACTATGATCTAGGTAGTTTTCCTATGATATATAATGCCCACATTTAGAATGGACATGAATACTCCATAGTTTTAAGCTCGATTGGAGGCATATGGATTAGATCATCATGAAGTTGGCAAGGATTACACTTTTTAGCAAACCCAATGACATCTTTTTCAAGAGTGGGATAGAAGTATCCCATGCATAAGGATTTGCATTTTATAGTGTGTCTACTATAGTGGCCACCACAAGTGCCCCCATGTGCTTATTTTAGAATAGGAAGGACCTTGTATTTCATAACATAGTAGAGCAGGGTACCTCTAAAATTGATCTAATAAAGGATGTTAGATTGAAAGATATATTTAAAATCTTGTTTATGAATTCTAGTCTTTTCATGGGAATCAATGTTTAGAGGATAGGTTTAGTGTTCAAGGAATTGAATGATGTCTTTATACCATGGGCTCTATTAAATGGTAATAGCCTCAATGTGGTAGATAAGGGAATATTGTGGTTGAATGGAAGATGGGGAATTTTTTATTTATATAAGAAAGGTAGAATCAGTAAAAACTTGGTGCTGATGAAAAAGAGATGCTAAAGAAGCAAGGAAATCAATGATAGAATTTTGATCTCGAGGAATAGGTTTGATGGTAAAAGAAACAAATTCTTTGGCAAGGGTAGTGGCTATTTGATGATAAGAAATGAGATTGTCTCTTTTCCATCGATAATCACTATTAACTTGGTGAAAGATGAGTTGGGAGTCACCCAAAGCATGTAGATATGTAATATCTAAATCAAGAACTTATCTCATGCCTAGGATTAAGGCTTCATATTCTACCATGTTGTTAGTGACATCAAATGTAAGATAAAATACCAAAGGGATAATTTTAACAAGAGGACTAGTGAGGATACAACCTACCCCATCTCATTGAGGGCATTTGGCACCATCAAAATGAAGGGTCCAAGTATCTTCATGTAAATCAACATTAATTTTGGGAATTCATTCGATGAGGACTGTAGATTTATTAGTGTAAGGGAGGATAGAGGAATCTTCAGGATTACTTGATTTAACATTAGGTATGGCTTGATTACGACCTTTAATATAAAGAATATTATCATCAGGAAGACTATCATAAAGGTGGTCAATATTTGGTATGAGTGTTTTTGTGAGTTGATTAGTAATGATTTATCCTTTGATAGATTTTTATGTAATAATTTGGAGATCAAATTCTATGAGAAGGACCATCCACTTACTAATTCCATCTCCAAGAAGAAAGGATTTGGATAAGAAGTGACAGAGTGGATCAGAATGAATTATAATGTAAGTGGTTTGATAGAACATATAATTTTGGATCTTTTCAGCTACAAAATATATGGTGAGGTAATCATGTTCTACTTTTGTATAATATTTTTCATAGTCAATGAGGCCTTGACTAATATAATAGATGGAATATTCCCTTTCAGTATCATATTTTTGGGAAAGCATTACCCCAACTGATGTGGGTGTGGAATAAGTATATAAGATTAAAGGATTATCTTTAAAAGGTGGACAAAGAGTGGGTGGGTGAATTAAAGATTATTTCATATTATAAACTGCTTTTTGGAAAGGATCCATCCATTCAAGAGAATTAACTTTCTTCATAATATAATGAATAGTATATATGTGGTAATACATTTCATGGATAAATTATCTTATTGCCCCAAGTTTACCAAGGTAAGTGTGAATATCTAGAATGGAATGAGGGGTAAGAATGTTGAAAATAACATTGATCTTGCTAAGATAAACATCAATGCCATGAAGAGAGACTAAGAAGCCTGATAATTTACCAGATGTGACACCAAAACACATTTGTAGGGATTTAGTCAAACTTTGTATTTGATGAGGCGATAAAAAATGATAGCAAGATTAGAAAGATGAGTCTTGTAGCTTTTAGACTTAGAAATGATTTCATCCACATATGATTCCATAATATTATGGATAAGGTGATGGAAAATGTGGATCAATTCCCATTTATAGGTAGCTCTAACATTTTTGAGGCCAAAGGGAATTTTAATGTAACAATAGATGACCCATTCCATGGTGAATGTTGTTTTATGTTGGTATTTAGGGGTAATGTGAATTTTATTAGAACCCAAGAAGTCATTCATAAGGGAAAAAAATTCATAACTAGAAGTGGAATCAATAATGGCATCTATAGAAGGTAAAGGGAAGTTGTCCTTAGGAAAAACAAGATTGAGATTATGAAAATCAATAAAAATTCCAATGACCATGGTGAATTTCTTCTAAATAGGGATAATTTTTCAAACCCATTTTAAATAGTCCACAAGCTTGATAAAATTGGCATTGATAAGTGTGATCTAGAAATTTGACTCAAGAGAGGATGGTTAGTATGGTGTTAGTTCTAAATGAAAGGAACACACTAATAGCATAAAATCTCTAGGCCTAGACACTAGGGAGAGCTTAGTTAATAAAAACAAATGACAAACACAATTAAAAATTAAGGAATAAAACACAATAATTCCTTCACCTTCCTTGGATGATCCAAATTCCTTTGTAGTGGTGGCTTTCTCGACCTGTGCTCATGAAGTCCTTAGCAATGAAAACTTGGCTACCTCCATCTCTCTTTGGCACCTTTGGATTGTGGATTGGCTTGGATTGGAATTAATTTGGCATGGTAACACTAATTTCAATGGATTTTTAAATCATTTTTGCATTATAACTTTTCATTCTCAAGTCTTTTAAATGATGTTCATGGCCTCTCTATTTATAGATTTTTGAGAATGTCTAGAATCAACATGAACTGTCCATCCTAAAGATTGAGATATATGGTTGAGGATTAATTCAATTTTTAAGATCAAGTTTTTAATTATCCTTATCATGACATTGGAAGAAGGGTAAATCAAGAGGCATGGAGGGCATCATAGAAGGCATTGATGAGGCATGGAGGGTATGAATCCTGATATTTGTGGCATTTATGGCCTAGGGATGTCTTCCCAAGAAATGAGGTCACTTGATGATGTAGATATTCAATATCCATTTCCAAAAATAAGTATTCAACAATTTTTCATGGAATTATTAATTATGCCTTGATTTGGGTTAATTAGGTATTAAGCATGTTTAAGCACTTTGTACACAAATTATTCAAATTAATCAGAATGCCTTGTTATGGGTCTAAAATTTGACTAGATTGAAATTGGAAGGTGATGTCAAATGCATTAGAATTGTATTCCCATTTATGATGTTTCAAAAAAAAATAATAAAGGGGCATGTCTTGCATAAAATATTTGATATGGAAGATCAATCTAGAGCACCCAGGTACAAATTTGGCATTTTGACTCAAAATGAACTGATCAAAATTAGCTAGCCCATAAATTAAATTTCCCTATTTAGGGATACCTTGGCTAAAATTGGTACTTAAATATGTTAGTTTCACATAATTTATCATGTTTTAGTGTTTTTAGGCCAAATTATACATTTTGGGTGGAAATTAGTCAAAAGCCTAATTGGAGGTTATCAGTGGTCAAATTTAGGTGTCTATAGTTTGCCCCTATTTGGGAAGGCATTGAAAGGGATAAGCATATTAATGTCTTCTAAAAGAATGAAAAGATCCTATATGCCTACAACTACAATGATGATAAACTAATTGTATGATGCCCCCTCAAGGGAATGGTTGGCACAAGTAAGTTGGTAAATGATCCCTCAAAAAGAAAGAAGTGAAATGAGGGGACCAAAAAAAGGAGAGATGATGGGGTGAAAACACAATGATATTGAAAAAATAATCAAAATAATTGAGAATTCAAATGGGATGGTGCATAATGGTTTGCCCAAAAGTGGTTATAAGCATTGTACCCCGATAGTGACAACGTGGTATGATAACACAATGATTTTCCCAAAGGCAGTTATAATCATTGAGAAGATGGAGCTACCCTAATTAGGATATATAAATAATAGAATAGCATGCCTCTATATAGGAAAAAAAATTAAAGTGGTGACAACATAATGATCTGCCCAAAGGTGGTTATAATCATTGAGAAATGTAGGTGGGACGGTGTGCCATGATTTGCCCATAGGTGGTTATAATCATTGGACCCTGATTATGGAAAACATGATAAACTTGGTTGAGAATGATGAAAACTTAACATAGAGGGTAATGATGAATTGGAACAAGCTAATAGTAGGGAGATGCTTGTTTGAACTAATAAAGGTTAAAATTCTTTCATGGTTAATTACTCTATTTAGGATATGATTGGGAGTGAATCAGGATGTCAGTGTCAAAGAGATGTCACCATTGCTGAAAAGACTTTTTGAAGCTTAGGTTATTGTAGCATGTGTCGATAGGAATCATGATATAATATCATGAGGACTTGGTTGAAATATGCATGAGGAATGACTCCCATAATCTAATACTCAATAGAAAACAATGCACCAATGATAGAAACCATGATGGTAATATAAACATATGAATAGGGATGGATTCAAGTGTAAATGTGGAGAAGGAATCACCCAATGAACACACATAAACTAAATCAAGACAATAGTGTTGAAAGCAAAAAAATAGACAAATAATCAAATAACATAAGAAGAAACAAACAAACAAATAATGCAATTAAAGCCCTACTAATATTGCCCCTAGAAAATAGGTGACAACTTAATAAACACACAAAATGGAGGAATAGAAGAAAAGGAAGGGGTGGATGAGTTGTCTCCATATACACTAGGTAAGTGGATGCTACCTACATAGTTTTATGGATGTAATAACTAATAAAAAAAAATTAGGCTAAATGAAGTTCTCCCAGGGAATGGGAAGAATGTGATAACTGATAAAAATAAATAGAATGGATGTGAACAAAGAAGAGGAATGGTCTTGAAAAATGGAAAGTGCGTGAGAAAAAGGCCAAAAAGGATGGGGAAACTAAATTACAATTGATTTTATTATAACTTAGTAAGGTTTACCATAATCCTTAAGGCAAAAAAGTGGTCAATGTTTTTTTCTTTTCTAATAATTTTATAAATGTTTTTGGAATTAATTGAAGTATCTCAACTCGATCAAGAATGATGAGACACTAAATGGTTCAAGCTCAAAAAATAATGAGAGAATTTAAACTAAGATTACTCACAAAATGGTGAGATCGTGGTGTAGGTTTCTCGTAAAATGGCGAGAGCATGGGTTAGGTTACTTGTAAAATGGCGAGAGCATGGGGAAAAGGGTGACTAAGCTGACCTCAACAAGTATTGAGTGCTACCTACATAGTCCAAAAGTAGGACCTCAAGTCAATATTGTTATGCCCTTATAGTAGAGGAATTTGACTAGTGTAGTAGTCAATTCAAACAAAATAGGCATAGTTGGTAAAAAATAATAGTACGGCATAAAAAGTGGCAAGTTGGTACATCAAGGCTTAGTGTTGCCCCTAGTTTATCTAGAGGCGGTTATAACTAGGACACAACAACATATATTAAAGTTACTAATTTTACCAAAGGTGGTTATAATTATTAACTAGATTAGTGGCAAGAAATAAATAAAAAATTAAGGATGCAACTACCGAAATGATATGGGCAATAATTCAAGTGACGTTTCTACCCCGATTGATGATGGAACTTCTGAGAGCCATAACTTTTGCACCATAGCTCCAATTTACTCCCCGTTTAAACCATTGGAAAGCTAAGTATGAGGAAAATGTGTTAAAATGGCACTAAGCTATGCTTAGTGGGTTTTGACCCCCAAATACTCAATGGAAGTGCCCCAAATTTCAATTTTAGTAGTGCAGTCTAAAAATAGTAAGTTTCTAAAAATAGTAATTCCTCAAATTCTATATTGTTTTAAATCATGAAAGTCAAACCACTTAATCTCACTTGAGATTGGTGACCTTCCAAATCCTCATCCTACTTTCAAAATCTGTATAAATGAATATGTAACCCAAAATGTAAATTAGACATCTCTTCCCAAAGGTAAGCATATAGTTGTATTAAGATATTGAGTAATAAAACATCTCTTCTCAGAGAATTCATTATGACTAAGTTATTTTCATGTTCTTGAAATATCTATCAATCAAAACTTATGAGTTTTATATGATGAAAGTTCTATCATACTGTCCCAAAATATGATCTCTGTCTAAAGTTCTTAAACCAACTGATGAAACTGATCAGATACCTTGATGTTGAAAATGTGTAATGAATGTCAAAAACCAAGGTCAAATGGGATAGGCTTTTAGAACACACTGGGTTGATAAGTTAGAAATGGAAAGTGGATATGAAAAAGAGAATAAATAAGGATAGTATTTGTATAAAGAAGAATAGTGATAAAATGGCATAACTGAAATGGTCCTTACAAATAATACACCTTAGCACTCAAGTGTAGTATAGATTGAGATGAGTAATAATCATCAAATTAGGAAGTTCATCTTTGTCTAGTGTGTAAATCCTATATGCTCCTAATCCATAATCTATAGTAATGATGAAAGGCCCTGTCTAATGTGGTTTGAATTTCCCTTTATGCTTCTTCTTAGTCGTGGTATTCTTTTGGTTTTCTTTAAGAGCAAGATCACCAAATTCAAATGTTCTATACTTAACACACTGATTATAATGGCATTTGAGTTATGTATGATATGCCTAAATATTTTTTAGCATGGCTATGTGTTTCTCATCAAGTAGATCTAACTCTTGTAGGTGAGCTACTCAATAGTCATGATCATTTAGGACATGCTTGAAAGAAATGCATAATGAAGGCAATTTGACCTCAATGGGAAGGATGGATTTAGTACCATAAACAAGTGAGTATAGAGTGGCTCTTATGGGGGTATGATTATTTTTATAGTATACCCAAAGGGAAAGGAATATCTAGAGGTGTCAATCATGATCAGCATCATTGACAATCTTTTTGAGAATATTGATAATGGTTTTGTTGGATGCTTTGGCCTAGCCATTACCTTGAGGGTAATATGCTATAGAAAAATGTTGTATGATGTTATATATAGTACATAGCTAGTCTACATCCTTATTATTGAATGATCCTCCATTATCATATATAATGTCAGAGGGGATACCATAGCAATAAATGAGATGGTTGAAGATGAATTTGGAAATTTGCTTTTCAGTCATGTAAGTGAGGGGTATAGCTTCAACCCACTTAGTGAAGTATTTAGTGGTAGTAAGGATATGTTTATGACCATCAGATGAAGTGGGGTTGATTTTCCCAATGAGGTTAATTCCCCATATAGAAAATGGCCATTGTGTCAACATCAATTTCAAAGTTTTTGCTAGGGCATGAATCATATTAGCATGTCATTGACATTTGTCACACTTTTTTATAGATGTAGTGGCATGTGCATCCATTATGGGCCAATAATAAGTAGTATGCAAGATATTCTTGGATAGAACTACCCCACTAGAATGATCTCCACATACTCCTTTGTGAACTTTGTTTAACGCTAGTGTAGACTTTGTCAAAGTTTAAAAACAAAGTAGAGTTCCATCAAAACTATGATGATAAAGGGTGGATCCTAGTAGAGTATAATGAGTGGAATGATGAATAATGGCTTTAGTTTGTTTTTTAGATAGGTTAGGTGGCATAACTTGGTCATGAAGGTAGTTTTAAATGTCTGAGTACTAGATAGAATTAGGACCAATAATATCATAAATCATGGCAATGATTGAAAGTTCATGAGCTAGTAATAACAAATTCTTGATGAAGAATTGAAACTCTCTAGATTTATCTATTTGTTGAATTAGAGAGCCAATAGTAGCCATGACATCTGTAGTTCTATTACTATCCCTTGGTATGTGCTCAAATTAAATGTTGGAAATTTATTATTTAAGAGTGTTGACCATGGCTTTATATGGAACCATTTTGTCATCTTTAGTCTGAAAATGATTTGTGACCTGATTGATGATTAACTGAGAATCACCATAAACTTGGAGATGATATATATTCCACTACACTACTTGGCGAAGACCTAAAACAAGTGCTTCATACTCATCCATGTTGTTTGTATAAGGAAAGTTGATTCTAAATGATTTAGGGATTAGATCCCCTTGTGGTGTAATAAACAATAGGCTTGCCCTTGATCCATGTGAAGTAAATGAACCATAAAAATATAGATTCTAGTGCTGCTCCTCAAGGGGTGTGTCAATGATGATCATGGTAGATTCATCAAAAAATTGAAACATGAGTGGGTATGTGTCCATAAGAGGTGCTTCAGCAAGTTGATCTGCAAGAACTTGTCTCTTGATTGCCTTTTGATTAACATACTCTATGTCAAATTCATTGAGAAGCATGATCCATTTAGCCATTCTACCTTGAAAATCTATTTTAGATAGTAGATAATCGAGTGGATCTACTTTTTAAATGATCATGGTTTATTATTCAACATACAATGGCATAGTTTCTAAGCTATGAAGACCATGGCTAGATAAGCTTTTTCAATAGGTACATGGTTATGTTCATATGTAACCAAGGTAAAACTTATACAACATGGTCTTTTCCATTGTCATCATGTTAAGCCAAGAGTTCTCCTAGAGCATGATCAATAGTTGATAGGTATAACAAGAATTGCTTTCCTCTCATAAAAGGTAATAAAATAGGCAGATTAACAAGATAGTCTTTGAGTTGTTGAAATTTGTTTGGCAGTGATCATCCTAGTGAAATGCAACTCCCTTCTTCAAAAGGTGTGTAAATGGATTGCACTTGTCTACTAACTAAGAGATGAAGTGCTGAATTGATTGGATCTTACCCTGTAAACTAGGGAGTTACTTTAAATTGGTTGATGGTGGCATCTTGATTATAACATGGAATTTAGTCAGATCAACTTTAATACCTCTATGAGACATGATGAAGCCATGTAATTTTCTTAAATTTATACCAAACACACATTTATTTAAATTGATTCTAATTTGGTACTCTTGTAATCTTTGAAATATTTTACATAGCACTATTAGATGGTTGGCCCTGGTTTTAGATTTTCCTAATATGTCATCGATATAGTCTTTAACAATAGCATTCATCATATCATGGAATATGATAGTCATGGCCCTTTGATATGTAGCTCCAATATTCTTAAGGCCAAATGGCATCACTTGATAATAAAATGTTCCCCATGGAGTGGTGAATGTTGTTTTATGTTGGTCTTCTAGTGCTATTCTAATCTGGTTATATCCTAAAAATCCATCCATGAGTGAAAACATTTCATAACCAGCTATGGAGTTGATGATCATGTCAATATTAGCCAAGGTAAAATCATCTTTAGGAAAATATTTGTTGATGTCTCAAAAATAAGTACAAATTCTGATACCTTCAGGCTTTTTGCTAATAGGTACCACATTAGAGATTCATTTTGAGTAGTCAATGGATATGATACATCCTACTTCTAAGAGTTTTTCCAACTCTTTCTTTACCAATATATCAATGTGAGGATGCATCTTACGTAGCTTTTGTTTTATTAGTTTAGCATTAGGATTAACCACAAGGTGGTGCAAAACTAAGGTGGGGTTTAAATCTGGTATGATAGAATAGGACCATGTAAAGATATCTACAAATTCTCTCAACAGAGATGTAAAGACATCATGCTCCTTCTTAGTGAGGGACACACCTAATTTTATCTATTTCAAGTTTGATGGAGTCTCGATATTTATCTCTATTGTTTCTTTAAATGGAAGGGTCAAACCATCTTCTAGGATAGTAGGAAATGACTTGAAATATTGAATTATATTAGGGTCCTCTATTGGGACTTGTTCATTAACTTCTCCTAGGCATGATGAATCTGAGTCCCCTAATGGGATATCTAGCCATGTGACAAAAATAGTCAAAATTTCTTGAAGAATTTGATCAAATACTTATTGTTTCTCAAAGTTGAACTTAGATCCATCGATAAGTTCATCATTAGTAGTCTCCTAGTCTAAATTCAAATAAGAATGAACAACCCCATCTAATATCACCTGAAACAAGTTTTCACCACTAGACTGGCCTTTATCTTTACTTTTTCCCTAGTCAGAAAGCACCTCAAAGAGGTTTTTACTTTGGGACCTCAATTTTTTACTTATTTGTTTTTGGATAAGGGTGTTCACTCACTCTCCAAAATACGTTGTAGGATCTAATGTGATTGAGAATCCTAATTTGTGATCTCCCAATGGGATGTTGTCTCTAAGGCCTAAGAAATCATAAAATGCCTCATCATTTTAGAACTCATCAATCGACAAACTAGATTATTATTGGTCCCAATCTATCATTTGAGGATAATATAATGGTAAAGGGTTGTGATGAATGGCCAAGGTAAGGGTACAAATGGCATTGTTATCAAACAAGTTAGTTTTATCTAGATTATCAAAGGTGAGGCTATGATCAGACTCTGCTTCACTATCAGCATCATCATCACTAGTCATTGATGATGGAGTTTGAATAAGATATTTGGGGTCACCCCCAAGTAGTTTAAATCCAAGTTCATAAGGTCTTTCATACCTAGTCATAGAAATTAGCTTGATGGTTCCTTGTTGACCTCTCTCTTCATAATTGTGACTCTCTATGATCTTATTGGGAATAGGATACTTTGCACTTTTATAACAATCAACTTGGATGTCATTGTATAACCATGATTCATCCCCTTCAAGAGGGTCAGGTTCTAGGCCAGATGCTGGTACAAATGTGATATGTCCCTTATATTTTCTCTTTTGTTACCAATGCATATGTGGGGTGACTTTAGGTCACCCAAAGGTTTTCACATTCTAAGAAAGATTGGCAATATGAAATGTATCACAGGTCACATACTCTCATGATCCATTATCTAAAATGGTGAAATGATTAGAAGCTTCAAGAGGTGGCATGTGGGAAAGGGAATCCAAGGTGTTAGGATATATACAATTATCTGATGAAGGATCAATAAGTATAGCCTTTCCTTTATCTTCTTTGGTACTTGGACTCATGCCATACTCATAATTGTAGTTTTGAAATTCATCCTCAAGATGCTTGCAGTGTTCATATGGGTGTAAATCTCCTAGAATATTCACTTCCATCCCTGAGTGGGAAAACTTGATACATTGGTGTAACATTGAGGGGACTGCACAAATCTCATGTAGTTAATGCATGCCAAGAAGTATATTATATGATAACTCAAGATAAAGCACATGGAAAAGTGTATCATAGGTCAAAGGCCCAATGATAATTGACAAACTAATGGTGCCTTGTGATTCTCTTTCCTAATTATCATAGGCTTTGATGGTTATTATTTCTAGATGGAAATCTATCATTGTGTACCCAAGAATCTTAATGAGATTTAAAGACACTATGTTGAGGCTAGATCCATTGTCTATAAGGACACATTTCAATTTATTCCATCTTATATAAACTTCTATGTATAATGGATTATTATGGAGCAAGCCAAGGGAAGACATATCACTTTGGTTGAATGTGACTTGTTGGGCTAGAGCTAGGTGTCCAACCAAAGCTTGAAATTTATCAATGCATATGTCACTAGCAGTAGTGGATTGGGTCAAAAAATCATTCAAGATGTTCTTGTGGATTATTGATGTTCACAACAAATCTAAAATAGAAATTTGTGCTGGTGTCTTTTGTAATTGTTCCACAATATCAAACTTATTGTCTTAGTTAGTAGTGAATGGTTTATTCTTAGGCTAAATGGTTGGTTAGATGATAGGCAAAGTGGAAAATGGTTGAAGGCTTGGGATAGTAATCTTTAACCTCTAAGTTTTTAAAACATAATCAGGATTAAATATTGGACCATTATTGCTAATTGATGTTAAAAATGGTGTGGGACTAGACAGGACAAGTCTTAGTTACTGATGCACTTGCATGTGGTCACATGGTAAGAATGAGTTATCAATATAAGGTCCAAAAGGGGAAGTCCTAGTTTATTAGTTTGCTTGTATTCACTCCTAGGTCAAAGAAAGATTATCCATGTAATTTGGCTGGATATTTTTGTTCAACCTTTGATTTTGATATTGTTGATTTTGTTATTGCACTAGCCATTATTGTTGTTGTTGTTGTTGATAATTATTTTGTTGTTGCTAATTATTATGTTGGGGAAAGGGGTTTTGATAAATCCCAAGATTTTTATTGGAAGTGGAAGCACCATTATCTAATGTTATTTCCCCATTATCTAACATATTCTCAATTAAATGCTTGATTTGGACACATCTTCATAGATTATTCCCATTGACCCAATGATAGTCATAGAATTCATTTTCATGGTACCAATAAGGATAAGGAATGTCTTGTGGATAATGATTTGGTATAGGATAACTAATTAGATTAAAAGTAGAAAGCTTGAAAAATATAGAATCAATAGGTTCTCCTAGGTCAATAAAGACATGACGTGCAGGCATGATTTTTCTAAGAGGAGGGGTTTGCAATGGTAAAGAATATTGTCTTTGTTGTGCAAGTTTTGGTTGTTGTGCTTGCATAATTGGTTAGAGAGGTTCTTTGGTAGGAGTAAGCTAAAAAGGTGGTGTAGATGGTATTTGCACAGTTTGGACATAATGGGATTTAGTTACTCTATTTCCCACAACATTCTTATTATAGTTGAATTGCTTCGGTCTTTCTTGGTTATTAGCCTATGTCAATTGTGTTGCTTACGCTTGAATAGAATGTTAGTGTTGGAAAATTTCCTTATTAGTATCTTGATTTTAAATAGTTTCATTGCGCTTGATGGCTCCTTAATTTATGATCACTCACTCGATCAGTAAACTTTTATCAATGATCTCTATGAATGTATGTACACATTATAGTTCTAGATGGTAAGCTATCTCACTATGCAAATTTTTAGTAAAAATAGTAGATAATTTTTTATCTAGTAAACTATGGTTAAAATGGCTTGCAATATCTCTCCATCTCTATAAATAAATTATGAAACTCTCACTAGTTTTTTGCTTTGCTTGCGTTAAGTCCACTAATGAAACCTCCTACTCGAGATTATAGGAAAAGTGTTACACAAATTTATCAAAAAGATCATCAAAATCTGTTACTAAATTCTTGGGAAAATTTAAAAACCACTCCAATGCTTATCCCACCAAGCTCTTTGGAAATAACAACAAAAGCTATATGTCGTTATATGCCACTAGTTGACATGTGACAAAGAATTTGGTCAAATGAGCCTTAGGGTCAACTTTCCCTTTATATTTGTCGAATTTGGTGGTTCATATCCTAGAGGAAATGTTATCTAAAAATAATCCATTTTGAATGGATAGAAACACATGTCATCCAATTTGAAATTTTTAGTATGTTTTTCCACCTGAATGGTAGCAAGTGCATCCTTCATCTGTTGCAATTCTTGGGATAGGAAACTATAAGGAACATTGGTTTGAGGGAGAAAATTGGTTTAGGTAGATGGTTAGGAGGTCACAATTGGGACACTTTACCTAGGGTATGATGGAGATACCTATTGGGGTATATAGGTCTGGTTGGGGAATGGACCAAGAATATGAATATGTGGATTAGGATGTACTTGAAATTGCATAATTAGTTGCATGATATTCTAGTTTGAGTTGGTGATAAAGGTTTGAATTGGAGGATTTTTTGGTTGGAATAGAGGGGTATAACTATACTATGCTTATTATGGTTGAAACGGGACATTCTACCAACTAATCAAACCTTGTTATTGAGTGGGAACTTGTGGACCAAGACCCTATCTCTAAATTTGTGGCACATTGTGAACCAATGGTTGTCTAGTAGGCACTTGAGAAAAATAGGGACCTCTTTGGTGAAAAAATCCCTATGAAGAATTAAAATTAGGTTGTAGATTAAACATCTATCACTGACCAATATTTACACATTATTGACTAGTCATTGCTTGGTTTTGAATTTTCATATTAGTTTGTGATTGAAGAGGTATGTTCATCATTACCTAGTGAGGTGGAACATTAGTTTCCCCTGATTGAGGTGGCAATGTGTTTTTCCTCTATTGCATTGATATACTATATTATGTCTGTTGTCATGGAATACTACTCACTACTTATTGTGGAGGAGTGGGATTCATCACATTCTATCATTGAGGTGTGACATTGGGCATTGTTTGGTTACCTAATCCCATAGGTTTTACACTTGAGGAAGCAGTTGGTTGAGGCTAGGGTGTAGAAACCCCTATTCCCTGGTATGATGATCTACTCATGGGATTAAATATAGGCACATGTTTTTGGCTAGTTATTTATGTGTTAGTACCATTGTTTGTACATTTTGTCCACTACGTTTGGCTCACTATTCAGTGTAGAGGCTGAAGACACTTCTTCAATAATGAGAATATGAATCAAGTTATCTATCAAATCAATTTGTAAAAAGGGATCAAAACTTAGATTCTCTTATCCATTTAACTCTATCTACACTCCTGTTAAAGGATCTAGGTCAATAAGAGGCTTACTCACCATGTTCATCTAATTGAAATCATGTGCTAAATTCAAGTAGATTTGATATGTTGTTTGTATTTGGTTAAAGTGATCTTCCATGATGTTTTTAACTCAATTATATATATAGGGGTCTTGATACATTGTTGGGACTAGAGCCATAGGATTTCTAGAAGAAGCCTATTGATCGTAAATGATATTATGGGGCACTCTCACTAGACTTGGTAAATTTTCATGAGGAAAGTCTGCTAGAAACTTGGCCCTTACCTCTATGGATCTAACCAAAATATCATATTTTTTCTATAAAAAATATCACTCAAACAAAAATGGATCATACATTAAATCCATATTAGTAGGATATGATTTTTGAACTAGCTCATCCACTGTGAGTATTGTAGTTATGTATTGTGTGGTTTGTTCTTGGTCCTGTTCTGAATAAGGTGGTGTGTTAAACAAATAGTTAGCTAATGGATCTTGGTTTTGTGCCCTTGATTGAGTATTATAAGAGGGATAAAAATCCATCTCATCAGTAATATTATCTGCATAAGGGTCTTACACCATTTCTTCCTACACCACCACATTACTAATCCCTGGATTATACATAAGTCCACTATGAGTGTAGGAATACATGTTGGGATCCATAATCAATTTTTTGTGATAAAATATCAAAGAGTTTTAAAAACTCTAAAAAGGATAGAATATAAAGTAGATGATTTTCCCACTTGGTCTAGATTTGTCAAAAGGATCAAAAGGTTTATGCAAATATTTTTTAGGAAATAGGAAAGTACAAAGTATCTAACATTTCACTATTCACACAAAGATGAGCAAGTAAATGGACCAAAAATCAAAATGCCAAAATCTAAGGTTGAAGTGTTTCAAATTAGTCTAATCTAGGAATTTAAAAGTTTTTAGGTCTTTTGGCCAAATACGATGTCAAAATCTAGGCTCAAACAAGGCATGTGCTAAGACTCTTGGCCAAACGGCGTCAAAAGCTAGACTTTGAAAACAGATGAAAGTTTTAATCTAATGGATTTGAAACACTTCTAAAAAACACTAGGAATTTGATTCTTGGACATGAACTTGATCAACTAGGTATAAGGTATGAAAAAAAAGGAACTTTAGCAATAGTTTATTTTATCATAAATAGTGGTATAAAACTTGGTTTTTTTGACAAATAACCTAGACAAAAGTGAGCGGTATAACTGTGCTTTAGAAAAAGGATCACCAAAGTATACTTGGATTGGTCTAAAAATGTAAGAACAAATTTGAAAATCTATATAAAAGGGTTTAGGAAATAATATTTTAAATGTTTTGGGTAGTGTAACAACACTAGAATACCCAAAAAGTGTGACAAAAAAGTTTGTTTCAAAGGCTCTCTAAGGCAAAGGCAATTTCCCATAATTTTGACAGCATAACACTACTTTTCTTGACTCAAAATTTTATGGTTCATAGACTCAAAGTGCAAGTGTTTAGCACAAAATGGCTTAAGTCTATAAATTGATGACAATGATTATGAGTCTTAAACAACCTCCAACCCAAATTGGAAATTAAACCTAAGTTCCATCAAGTTTAGTGCAAATGGTGAACCCACTATACACATCAACCCTATGAACTTTTAAAGGTGCAATTTTTGAATTTAGATTATAAGTGAAGGACTCAAACAAATTTGGTAAAGTTCTAGACTCAATTGGGTAGCATAACTGTGCCAAAGTGGATGATATGACTCTCAAGATTTTGATGAACTTTTGGACAAGTCAAATTGATGATCTCATGTGGGCAGCATAACACCTCTTTGTTCAAAAGAAAATTTGGACTATGTGTTTGTTTTTGATTTGTTTGTTCACACCAAATTTGGACTTTGAACATGACTTTAATCTAAGACAAGACCAACTAATTAATCACCCTTAGATCTTAAACTGACAAGGTTCCTTGGTATTGTTGGAATCCATCAATATACGTCATTTGAGAGGATTTTAAGTGTTCATCCAAAAAGTAAATGCACATTATATAGTATGTTTTTTACACCTCCCTTCTTTTAATTGATAGTATTATGACATGGACCTTGAGGTGCACCTTGCACCAACAATAATTTCATGACAAGTGGGGATTTATCTAAAATCTAACAAGTTTCCAAACAATATATGGGAATAAATTGCACAATGACTTTCATGCCAAACAATGTAAAAGAAAACCATGGATTTTGGGTCCATATCACTTGGCTTGTTACAAAAAGGTCTAGTCCTTTTTGTAACCACTACATTCTATTGTTCGATCAGTGTAGTGTGATGTCCAAAGTGCCACTACATCTTGTGTGTAACTCCAAAGGAGCCAAATGAAGTCAATGCCGAGAGGTAAGACCCTAGGTCAAAGCTCTCTAAAGAACTCATGGGAGGTAATGATGTCCCCCTCGCAAGCCAAGTTTGCATGAAAATAAAGAATGCATAAAATAGAAAGACTTTAGGGTCATTTTCAAGGTCACCCAAACTTTGGTGATTTTTTAGGGAGTGCTTTAGATGACATTCTTTCTAAGCCTTGGACTAGGCTATTTTCAATAGGAATGGTGATTTTGATTCCAAGGGTTCCCTAAAGGGGACAAATGGAAGAGCATACATGCAACATTCCTCTTTTTGCCAAAAAAAAATATAATTAAACAACTATTGTGAATAATAATTGACAAGTGTGTTAAATTTTAAGCCCAAATGAAATATTTGATGGTGTTCACTTAACCCCTTAGTCTTAGTTTCAAATTTTGAAAATATTCACCAAAAACATCTAAATTCTTTATTAAACACCAAAACAAGGTTCCTAATTGATTTTTAAGCATGAAAAAGGTGATCTAAACATGTTTTGAGAAAATTACAAGCTTGGAACTGCAAAAAAAATGTTATCATGTCCTTTAGCTTTGAATCTCTTTTTGGTTTGAAATAATGAACTTTGGAAAAAGAGCTCTTAGGTCTGTGTTTTAAGAAAAACGTAGTGATTGATGTAGGTTATATACAACCAATGATGGTTACTTTAGTTAGTTGATGTTGATTATCTAACTGACATCAGTTATACTAATGTGACCATCTCGATAGGTATCTAACCAATGTCAATTTTGCTAATCGATGTCAATTAAGCTAAGCAATCAATGTCAGTCTTACTTGTCAACATCAGTTACTGTGTAAAACTATGGTAAACAAAAATGGTAAATAAAGTTATAAAATCAATTTGAAAGAGTTTTAAGGGTCCAAATAAATATTTTAGAGTTGTAAAATGATCTTATTTAGGTGTGAGATGTGTCTAGTCCCACCAGGCATACCATTATGTGATCTAGTTATTTGACTCAAGAGAGGATGGTTAGTATGGCGTTTGTTCCAAAATGAAAATAAAATGAAAGGAACACACTAATAGCATAACATCTCTAGGCCTAGACACTAGGGAGAGCTTAGTTAACAAAAAAAATGACAAACACAACTAAAAATCAAGGAATAAAATAAAAGAATTCCTTCACCTTCCTTGGATGCTCCAAATGCCTTTGTAGTGGTGGATTGCTCGGCTTGTGCTCATGAAGTTCTTAGCAATGGAAGCTTGGCTACCTTCAAGCAAGCTTTTTTGAGTTGATCTTTATTATATCCAAGTTATTGGATGAGCCATAAAGATGTCACATAAATATTAGACCATTCATCTACTAATACTTTAAGAATGAGGGTAGTATTGATGGTCATTTTAATGAATAGGGGTGGATCATCGACTTGAAATAAGATCTCATTATTAATCATGTCTTTTTCAAGGAAATCTATGGAGGTTTTTGAAGAAGGACAAATGGATTCAATGGTATTCACTTTGGTTGGTTAAGGTTCATGAGAATGTGGTTCTTCTTCTACGAAAGATGGTTCCTTAATTTCCTAAAGTTATTGCATGAAGAACTTGTGATGATAAGGAGAGGTGTGAACTAACTCCATAAGAGGAATCTTAACAGGAATGGATTTGAGTTTTATTCTAATAAGTTACAATGGGTTTTAGAAGAAGAACTAACATGAGGTTTATAAGGTAAATTATATTTTGTAGGAAGAGAAGTGGTTGGGGGTTTATAAAGAGGAAATCGTGCCTCATTAGTTTCCAAAGCTAGGTGAGTGGTTGTAGTATCTTTTAGGAGTTCCTCTTCTAAAGATGTTTTTTTAGGTTTAGTGATAAGATCTTTTTGAATTGGTTTATGTCGATAATTGACCTTAGCTACATTGACATATTGAGAATTATTGTAATATTGGTCATAGTTGATATCAATGGCACAAACATCCTTCTTGTCTTGTTGAGCATTAGGTGTTGAAAAATATTTTTGGTTATTAGAAGAAGAATATTTGGGATCTTATCATGTTTGAGATGTATTATTTTAATCTTGAAGATGGATTTGAATCATGGATTCATGATTAAATGAATCACCAAGCATATAAGAAACATAAAATTTTGTAGGCCCTCTACATGTTTCATGGGAGTGACTGATATCAACATTAAACCAATAAAATTGGTTAGGTTCATACCATTTAGGAGGATTATTTGGATAAGTAAACGGTTTAGAGGGCACTAAAAATTGTTTCATTTGCTGCATAGTTAGCTATGTGTGGGAAGATGGGGGATTTTTAGGTTTGACAACTCCTGGATTGGTTCAAGGAGGATTATTAGTTATTGCATTAGTTTAATGTTGAAAATATCCTTTAATGACTTTGGTAATAGGTTCAAAATATCTCATTAATAAATCTTAACATTTGGCTTGGTCAAGAGCTTCATTGAGCATTTGAGGAACAAAAGACCAAACCTTATACTGAAGCAAAGGAGTTAAGGTAGTTATAAAGAGTTTAAATATATTGTCATCAATCATGTTATGATTGACCTTGTGGGCTAAATAATTATATTAATTGATAAAATCATGAGCTGATTCAATGGGAGATTGCTTGACGTTGATAAATTGGCTAAGGCAATTTTCAGTAAAATCATTGTGTTGAAACTCTTTAACTAAAGGATTGACTAAATCCTCTAGTTTCCATATGGAATGTTGGAAAAGTTGTTTTTACCATTATAATACATCACCAATGAAAATTTTAACTAAAATTTTAGTTGTGGTGAAGTATTACTTTGGATCCACTCCTTATAAATATTGATGAATGCCTTAAGGAAGTATTTAGGGTCTTTAGGTCCATCATACTTAATAGTTAGAGATAGGTTACCAATATCAATAGAAATAATGAAAGGGGCTAAAGGCTCATTTTTAATGTGTTGGAGCATCTTATTTTTCATGATATTTTGGGGGATGGCATTCCCCATGACATCTTTAAGAGGTGGAGGAATAAAATTTTGATTATTTTGAGGGAGAAGAATGGGAGGTTGATTATCCATATTGATCAAATGATGTTGTATTTGAATATTGGGAGGTGTTAGATGTTTACATTATGGTCATTTATTGCACTATTTGTGCAATAATTTTAGTTGTATCAATTTATGGGTTGGTGGTTTTAGGAAGACTCCCCAAATTGGTATTAAGGGGAGGGTTGTTAGGTGGTGGATTGCCTATGGGATTATTAGATATAATTGCGTCAAATACCCCCACATTATGGTGAGATGTTTGAATATAATAATTATCTTGGTAGGTATGAAAAGTATCTAATCCACCAATCTCATCTTAGGGCATGATTTGAAACATGTTTCAATCCAAAGATGAGGGTCAAGAAGAAGTAATCCAATAGTGTGGATTCTCTTAAGAAGTAAAGAAAAGAAGGAAAGAGCATCCCATATAATGTATAAATGAATTTAGGTCGTCAAAAAAGATTATAATAGGGGATTTCATGATGCTTTATGAAATAAATAAAAATTAAGAAGAAGAAGAAGAATCAGGTGTAGATTTAGCCATACAAAGAATAGAGTCAGACAACTGGTATAGAATTGACTAGGTCAATAGAGTACTACTAAGCATAGGCTAAAAGATACATAATCATATGGATCAATAATGTACTACTAAATAAGGGATAAACTAGAGAGATAGGAATACATAGTTATACAGATCAACTATGTATTGTAGATAAGAAGGTGGAAGAGACTATATCGACCAAGATGATAGTGTTCTAAAATAGGGGAAATTTTTTTCAAGATAGTTTGAAGCAAGAATGAAATAAAACACACAAACAACTAGATCAATGTGACTGATCTAATTGGGGCACATAACACAAACCTTGCACCAACATTGGCCAATGTAAGTTTTGCAATGCAACACATAATGATCAAAGAGAAAGAAGTAACTGAAAAGTAAATGCTAACTAATTTCTCGCCCTAAATTTTATTGGATTATAATAAAGTGTAATTTTAGTATGATAGGAAAGTTGGCTGAAATAGGGAACTAGAAAGTAATCTAAGGTTGGTTTCAGGACATTTGGGCTAAAAGGTATCTGTATTGGTAATGGTTCTAGCTTAGTATTGAGGCCTACCCCCTCACTTCACAATTCTATAGTGATAAGGGTATTAGGTGTTTTTCCAATATATACCATTAACCATGAATGTTATACTCGGTCAAAAAACCAAGTTAGCTTCCCCCTTGGTGATGAAATCCAAGTAGGTAGGACTTGGGAGCATAAATGTTTAATGTTTTTTAATGTAAAGTGGTTTAGTAGTGTGTAAAACAGAGTAAAATAGTGTAACTAAAATGGTAATTTGAAAACCACCGATTTAGAATATGTGAGTTACTTTAAGCATACAAACAACTAAAAAATAAATATGAATTAATTACTAGAAAATAGATGTTAATTCATTGATTGAGAATATTATAGAGTCAGTTTAGGTGACATTATATGCAAATAGTACAAAATAGAGTCAACTAGGTCATTTTTATTCTACATAAGTAAGGTCTTTAAGAACAAAGTCAAATAGGTTAACTATGTCTCTCAGATAGAAGGCACACTACAAAATTAAGTTGACTAGGTCGATCTAGTTAGATGTAGGGTTACAGTTTTGTAAACTATAAACTTGTGAAAAAAAAAACTAAAGGAAGAACTAAAATAATAGAGAGCAAATAAAATAACCTTGGTTGTCTTGAAGATGATTTAGATTGCAAATTTTTATGGTATAGTGCTTAATTGTTGCTTTCAAATTCTACCAACTTGATCGATCAGTTCAACCAACTTCTATAAAATCCTATGTGCTAAAGAATAAATAAAAAATAGAGTCGAACTATTCAACAATATTTGTTGACATGTATGTTGGTTGAATAAATATAATAGATAGAGTTGACCTATTTGACTATGTATGATAGTTTAGGACTGAATAATAATACTATATTGAACTACTCGATCCAGTAACCTATAGTTAATGAAGACCTACATAGACATAATAGAGTCATTTTAAAGTGATTGTATGTTAAACCTACACATAAAAAGTTAGAACTATACTGACCAGTTCGATACAATACCACATATATAGAAAAATATAATATAATGATAAAAATGATGGTGTAAAATAAACCTTGTAAGGGTTAGATTCATGTTGGGTTCACCATAATGTATGTAAAGGGAAATTCAACTTATCTATAAATCAATCATAGATCAGAGAAGATAAATCTTACTTATACTTCTAATTGTTGATATATTATATATTCGAGGTCATGACCAGGATGGATCTGCTAGACCTAGCCAAGGGATATCTTACCATAATAATATCAGTAGGGAGGGTTCCAAAGCCTCCAATCAATCAAAACTATGCAATAACCCTAACTAATTCCTATGTTTTCATATTTACTAAGTATAAATGATAAAAGGAATGTAAAATTATAATCTAGTGCTCACCAAACCTTGTGGCATAAAGTGGGGGTAACAACATTAAAATTAAACATGCATAAGAGAATCATAGTTAAGTTATCTATAGGTAAAACCCTAATGCATATAGAAAGAATTATATTCTAAATCCATTACTTATGTTATTTATTTATACTAAAAGAGAAGATCAAAATTAGAGATACTTACATTGAAGACAAACCCATTGAGACTCAATCTCTCTATTGTCTAAAGTTGCTTCACAAGAGAATGGTGTGGTTTTTAAGGATCGCTAATAAAGGTCAAAACATCCAAGACTTTTCCACAAGACAAGATTCTTCTCCAAGTATAAACCCTAAGTTAAGACCCTTCAAGAATAATGGCATAAGAGTAGATTGTAAATAAGTGCAAATGATTAATTAATACTTGTTATCTCTAAGGAATGGTGAAATGAATGTGTATGTATAGTTGAATCTAACCCTAAACATTTCTTAAAGTTTAGCTGATAGGGTTGGCCCAATTAAATTTGCATCATTATTAAAAAAAACAAATTAGGTCTTGTTCTGGCCAACCTATACCCTAAATGAGTTTTATCAATTAGAATATAGGGTCAATGGGGCCGACATTATATCGTAAACCATAAAAAAGGATTCTAGGCTAGGGGAGGGCTAATGAAGCTAGAACATGACTAGAGGAGGGTGTAAAAGAGGAGGAAAATCTTAGGGGAATGTTTTTAGGATAATGTTGTGTGGATATAAAGTATTAATAAAGGAAAAACAATCCTATGAAGCACCAATGGTCTACCCACCCCTTTCTTGATGCATCCCTTAAGGCGTGTATTTAGATAGATTGAGACTTGATGGGTTATTACAAGAGAGAAAACATAAATAATTGATAAAGTTTGAAAATATTATGTATATAAATTCCATGTGATTAAGAGTTATCCATGGATATAAAATTCCTCTCCATTATTTTCCCTTGATATGTCTTTTCAATGATTGACTAGATTCAAAAAATTCAACCCTTTGATTTCCCAAACATGTTTGAATTATATTCTCTTTGAGGTCCAATGCACTAACCACCATTGGTATGATCTTCATTTATGATCTGCTTCATTTTTTAAATTCCTAATTTAAGTCATAATAATTTCTTATTATAGCCTTTAATAATATTTTTTAAATATTTTTTGTAGTTATGGAACACAGCTTATCATACATCAGACCATTTCTACACTACCCACATATATTAGACATTTAAAGGATGCAAAGTAGGAAAATGACCTTGAAAAATAAAAAAGTATATATATTTTAACAAATTAACATGGCCCCAAATCTTAATAGGCTCTAGGTCTATTGGGTCACAACAAATTTAATTGATGTAATTATAGGCTTTAGATTTGAGATAGTTAAATATAAATGGATGGGGATATTTCTATATATATATATATATATATATATATATATATATATATATCATTTATTTTAACATCACAATAGTTTACCAAGAATCTTGTTGACCACCTTTGTCTAACTATCCATCCGAGGATTATATTTTGAACTGAACTATAGCTAGGTTTTCAACTTCTTTAAAAATGCTTTGATCAATTATAAACATAGTTTATATATCTTCTAGATGTTATGTTATGTGTAAATCCATGCAATCTAGCAACTTTATTAAAAAACAAATCAACTGTATGCATCACATCATTATTTTTATTGCATGCAACAAAAATGACCATTTTTTAGAATATATCTACAATCACAAAATTGGAATCATGGTCTTTCTACGTTATATGTGATCCTAAAACAAATTCCATGATTTTATTTTCCCATGGTATCTCTATAATAGGCATTGGTTCATATAACACTACAATCTAACTTCTTCCTTTTTCCAACTAAAAAAATCTACACTCATGCACATACTTTTGTACATTCATATTCATCTTAGGCAAAAATTAATTCTCATCTAGTTGACAAATGTTTTTTCATTGTCAAAATGAGCTGCTTGTCCACCCCTATGCTATTTTTTATAAAATTTTCATGCAAACACCCTATGGGTATACACAATTGTTTTCCTTTGAACAAAAATCCTCCCTACACAAATTAGTCTAACCATGGTGTTATTTATATACTTAACGATTGTGTGCATGATTTCCACGTGTCTTTGAAGTCCTCATCATCTATGTACAATTATATAAAATTGAATCTTATGACTTTTGCATGCATCTCATTTAATAAGAGACACATTCTATTAAGTACATATGTAACTAAATTTAACATTCCACTTCTATGCTTAAGGATAAATGATTAAATTTTCAAAAATTCAACCCATTTTATATGTATTTGGTTCATCCTAACTTTAATAATAATGAATTTTAGTGTTTGATGGTCTATGTCTAGCAAAAAAATCTTGGGCAATAAGTAATGCCTCCACTTCTTGAGTTCTTTCACTATAGTATATAACTTCTCATCATAAACTAAATAATTTCTCTTTGTATCATTTAGTTTCATTTTGAAGTAAGCAATAGAGCTACCTTATTGACTCAACATAATTCTTAGATTTTTCCAATTGCATTACAATCAACCTAAATTACTTTATTGAAATTAGGAAATGACAAGATTGAATATTCGATAATTTTCCTCTTCAAACACTATAATGTATACTCTACTTCACTTATCTAGAAAAACTCTCTTCTAAAACTAGCATTGTTTCTATGATAGGAGTGCACATTGATTTGAAGATATGAATGAACTTCCTATATAAACATTCCAAACATTTAAATTTACACACTTCAAACATGTTCCTAGGTAACGTACAGTCAAAGATATCTCACACCTTCTCTTGATCCATAGTTAATTCTTTTTGGAGATCATTCATGTACAATAACTCCTCATTCATGAAGTTGCATTTATTTAGATCAACCAGAAAATTCTCTTTTCATAATCACTACAAAACTTATATCATATGTGTCAAGTGTTCTTACTTTATCATGTTGAAAATAAGTATGTCATCCAAATATGCAATGAAAAACTTACCAATAAAATATTTCAATAATTCATTCTTGAGTCTCATAATGTATTTTGTACATTAGTCAGCCCAAATGGCATGACCATCCATTCATATAATCCCTCATATATTTTGAACATAATATTCCACTCGTCACCTTTCATGATGTTGGTTTAGATATATCAACTCTTAAAGTCAATATTTTTTAAGTATTATGTTCCTCTAGAATAGTCCAAGTCATCCATGTGCGGTAATGGAAATATGTACTTGATAGTTATCTTATTGACAGCTCTAAAATTAGTGCACATTATCTACTCTCCACCTTTCTTGGGTTCCAACACTGATATATATTTTCATGAGATCAATTTTATCTTATCAACCCTTTATCCAATAGCTCATGTACTTGTATTTACAACTCTATACTCTCCTTAAGTGTCAGCCTATATTCTTCTTTGTTTAGAAAAATGGATCTTGGAATAATATACATTTGATGAATAATAGTCCTCATGGGAAGAAACCCCTCTAGAAAGCCATTGGAAATTATTTATTCAAACTCATCCAAAAAAAAATTAATTTCACATGGAAGTGTTTCTACCTCTCTTTTACCCCCATCTTTCACAAGCCAAGGAATGAAATCATAACATCCTCTACCCTTCTTTGATTCTTTTAAGAATTTATTTCCCAAAGCCATCAAAATCCTTGGATTTTTGTTCACTCATTATTTTTAATCCTTTGAATAAATTATAATGTATTCTCTCCCATCCTTCACCAAACTTTAGGTATTCACCCTACCATCATGCTATGCATTCCCTATTAAACTGCCAAGTTATTGCTAGTGGCACATGACATTCATCCATGAGTATTATGTTGCATATCACTTCACATTATATGTGGAAATATAGAAACTAACCAGCCATTATTAAATTATCATAATATTGTGTCCCTTCATAAATAAATATACCTT
This sequence comes from Torreya grandis, assembly GCA_037957365.1. Classification (NCBI taxonomy): domain Eukaryota; kingdom Viridiplantae; phylum Streptophyta; class Pinopsida; order Cupressales; family Taxaceae; genus Torreya; species Torreya grandis. Next base: position 753,614 of record JARHVA010001420.1, read on the forward strand.
ATATGGAATTGGATGTTTAATACTATTTAAACCAATATTCTCTACCATCTCATTAGAAACAATTTTATCACTATCAACAATAAAATTACAAACTTTACCTCCAAAATTGTAAATACTTTTAAAAATATTATTCCTCTATGTGGGAACATTCTCCTATTTAGTTTGTTTCAATATGACCCTTTTCATCATGATATTCTTTTCACTATAAATCCTCTATGTCATTAAATAACACAATATGCACATTTGCATCATTTCTATTACTATTGTCATTTTGCACATGTAGGATTTGAAATGATTTATACCTGGTTCTACCACAATTCAGACATGTACCCATGAATCATCTTTATCTACATCATCCATAGGATCATCAACCTCAAATAGGATATAATCTATCTCTTTCCATAATATTGTTACTTTTATAAGTTACCTCTTCTTATTGGGCATAGTGTCCCCTTCCATTAATTATTTATCCTCACATGTGAAAATAGTCTTATCCATCATGATGTTCCTTTTTGTATTTGAGACAAATTATCCTTAGTCTTTAGTGCACACTGATAGGGTTCTTCAATTTTATGCAATCAAACCATACCAAACTCAACCTGAATTGAAATGCATAATATATTTACATATTTTACGTATTTGTTATTGGTGTCATCTTCAATATGATCCACTTAGATAGTGATTTTATAAAACTCTTGAGTTTAATCATTTACACTTGTTCCCTTTTGTCTTATGTTATAAATTTTATTGAATAAACTTAACTAATAATTAGAAGGATAAAACTTATTATTAGTTTTGTGACTAATATATCCCATGTCTTTATCTTATATTTACTTATAACTCTTTATGTTTGCACATGATTCCACCATAAAGAAACGTTCCCTTTCAATTTTGTGTAGGCTAAATTCACCCTCTTAATATCTTCCATATGTTCATATTCTAAATATTTTTCTAACTTAGTGATCTAATCAATGAGTTCCTTAGGACATAAAATAACATAATAGTTAGGGGTATCCAACCATGGTTTTCTATTCATTCTAAAAACTACTTAAAATAATATATCTTCTAGTTCATCTATTAGTTTTTAGCTAAATTTTGGGAACTTCTTCTTCTTCTTAATTTTCACTATCATCATCCATCATAACTCCCTATGGTCTTCATAGACTCTCAACATAATTTCATTCCTCTCATTAACTCTTCCAAGTCTAAAAGCATTGGTGTTTTATGTACTCTACCAATGAGACCTATCTGTGCCATATTTACATGATAATATAAAAAACACCAACTCATTCCACCCAATACTCCTTGTAGGAAGATGCCTTTGTTATTTTCTACTCACACTTATAAATTTGTAAAATAGACTACACTTCATAAGACACAACCTATAACTTAACTCAATAATAGTCTCATACACTTACTCCTCAAGTAAAAACCTTACTCTGGTAGTAGTTTATGCAGCCATAGTTAGTGTATCTAGTGAAATAAGTCCTTAGATTATGTAGTCTATAAATATAACACAAACAATGTACTGACTAACAACCTTGTGCATGTAAAAAATTAACAAAAATAAAATTTTATTAATTTCAATGGAGGAAATATGAATTACACACAAACTCATAGTTTGATTATAGATAATAAACATTATTTACAATATTAAAATATTCTCCTTATGCATGAATTATGTATTATCTAACTCTTAGATTACTTACATAAATCTTGGTTGGAACTAGGTTGGATTCTTTTTAGTTTAGCTTTTATTCAAAATATTACAAAATTAAGGTCTTTTCAAAGTTATTCTTAGTATAAAACTCATTAACAAACTCCAAATATTTCCTTAGGTAAATTGAGCATTGATATTTCTTAAGTTACTCCAAATTAACAAATTCACAATAATACTCACACCAGATATAAGAATGTAATAAACAAACTATTAGGAAGTTAAAAAAAATCATCCTCCTAATTGTAGGATAATTATCATCATTGTGTCACTTCAAATTCCATTAAATTTCACTTTGTAAACTCTCAAGATCATTATTATGAACATCATGAGTGACACTTGGCACTTGAAATAAAACAAAAATCAAAATATGCATGTCCAAATATTTATGTCACTTATAATAAACAATACCTTCCAAATCTAGCTAAAACTTATTGGATACACAAGTCTCATTGAATGCATAAAGTTTCATATGAATGCTATGCACAAAGGATAATACATAAGGTTGTGCAATACCTTCCTAATCACATAATTATGTGTGGGTCCTAAAATCCACATTTCCATTGTATCTTAAATTCAAAATTTCCATTGTATAAAAAAAACTATTGCTCAGAACCATAATCTTCACAAGATATCATAATATTCATAAAACAAGACTACATACTACTTACCAAAATTCACAAAACTTAAAATTTAATTCACAGTGTGGAAATTCCAACTCAATTCACATAACTCACAAAGACATCCCAACAAACTTGCATAAGTTTTCATAGCTTGCACAAAACCTACACCTTCCCTAAATCAATGTTCCAAGTGGTTTGAGTGGAAGTAATTTTGTGTGCACAAAAATTTATGTAATATAGCTTCAAAGGCTATACATAAAAATAAAAAAATATTGTTTAAACTTTTTTATTTCTTCTCTAATTTATTTTTTATTGATACAATATTACTTATGAACTTGGATGTTTCTACATCACTAAATCTAAGGAAACAAAGACCAAAGGTTTTGTAAGTGTAAGTTTGAGTATTTCAAGGGGGAATATGATAGATCTTAGGGTGTCACGATAAAATTATGATAATTCCATATTATTATGGGTTCATTGTAAACGAAAAAACACCAATAATATTCTAGTTTAATCCAATGATCCAAATATATGAAAACATGATAAAAATACTACAACTACATGACTTTTACCAAAATTAGTTGTCTACAAACACATGAAAGTTGGAGTTTATTTTAGTTGACTATGGTAATTTTAATTTATAGGCCACACTCCCTATTTTTTTAAAGATCTAATAAGGGCCATAATAGTTGAGTGACAATTTTTTAGCCTTATTTTATTTCTTCAAAGACACTGTTTATGTGGTTAAAACCTAAGAATAAACTAGTTTCCTAGTTCAAAAAAAAATCACACTTGTGTTGATTTATTTTTTGTTTCATTTTATTTTTTCCATGGCTAAATTCTCCTTGAGACTCTATATTACCTCATGTTAGTGATTAATATTTTCTTCAGCTATTTGACATAATAGTCTCACTTTTAAATATGAAATGATGAATGGGTTAGGGTAGCCATATTATTCCATATATAGGGACATCTTGTAAGATTGTGGAAATAAGTGTTATTCCACCATTTTTTTAGTGTAAACAAGTTAACTTGATGTGCCTCCTTATAAGAAACAAATAAATATAGAAACCCTTTTAAATGCTTGTTTTCAACCTTAGTTATCACATCATATTGGGGATGATATGAAGATTTATGAGCTAGTTAAGGACCCAAACAAGAGAATAAATCAATCTAAAATTTACAATACAATATGTGGTCACTGTAACTTATTATAATATTTGGGTCTTGTGCATATTTTGATTTTTCCATAAATTTTTATAATGTCATTTTGGCAATAAAAGGATGTGACAAATTGAAAAAATAGATATATTTTCTGAGATGATCAATGAATACCATGATAATATTTTTTCCTTTTGAATTTATAAATATTAATTAAATACATGGAGACCTCTTCCCATATCTAGCATAGAATAGTTAAAGACTTAAAATTACCTAGATTCTTAATCTGACCTTTGTTTTTCTAACAACAAAAAATTATGCTACAATTTTTTGTACATCACTATTTATTCCTTCTCAAATCAAATCATGCTTGATTCTATGATAGGTATTTAGGAGAACTAAATGACCTAAACTAGATAAGCATGCAACTCTTCAATAACCTTTTGGTTAAGGTTTTAATTATTTCATAGGTATCTTATTCTTGTATCATAGGATATCCCTTTGCATACAAAATTGTTTAAAATGCCTAGATTTTGTTGAAGTTGTTGAATGAGATTTTGAATATCTATGTCCTTATACCATTTAGATGTTGCCTCATCCATCCAATATGCATACAACATGGGCATGGTGCATAATTAGACCTATATGTTTTCATCTCTTCATGAGAGTGCATCTGCTACTACATTATCCTTACCCTTCATGTTGATGATTCCCAACATATTTGTGACCCAATTATTTTTATTTCTTGATGATAACCTCTATTCTAATAATTAGTTGAGATTATTCTGATTTATCTTCACCTTAAAATGACTTCTCGTTAAAAATTGCCTCCATTATTTAAATGCATGAATATTATCCAACATTTCATTCTCATAAATTAGATTTAGAATATTCTTACTTTGATTTGGAGACTTTAAAATAAAATGGTATTTCCTACTTCCATTAGGATTTCACCCATACCATGCCTAGATGGATCACATTCTATAATGAAGTTTTTGTAAAAGTAAGAAGTAACCAAAACTATAGGGTGAACATAGGTTCCTTAATCTTATTAAATTCCCTAGTTACTACCTCATTCCAATGGAAGGAGTAATTCAAGAGAGCTACCAGTGGTGTTTATATGCTACCATATTCTTTGACAAACTTGTGATAGTATCTAATAAGACTTAAGAATCCTCAAAGGCTCTTGAGGGTTATATTTACTTTCCACTTGACCATGTCCTTGATTTTATGGGGATCCATCTTGAATTCTCCATGAGAGATAATGTGACCCAGATATTCAACTTCCATGATCCCAAAAAAAAATTAGAAAGATTTATATAAAGCTAATTATGCTAGATAATTTTAAAAACTTGAACTACATGGTGTAGATGATCCTCTTGTGTTTTATTATATATCAATGTCATTAAATAAAATCAAATAAAACTTCTACATAAATGGATTAAATGTGGAATTCATCAAAACTAAAATTTATAAACACATTTTTGAGACCAAAAGGATACACCAAAAACTCATAATTGCCTTCATATGTTCAAAACATTGTCTTAGGAACATCTTCCTCTATATTTTTATTTGATGATGCCCTAATTGGAGATCTAATTTTTTTAAATAAATAACACCATATGTAACTAATCTATCAAGTTATCAATTAAATAGAGTAGGAAAATTATCTTTTATGGTGTACTTATTGTATTCTATGTAGTTTGGACACATGTTCTAAGTGCCATCCTTCTTATCCACCATCACCACTAGAGAAAAATATGTACTTTGCCTATGAAAAATAATACTCACGTCCAACATTTTTTGTATCATCTTCTCAATCTCACTCTTTTATATATACAAGCACTTTTAAGGCTTGATTTTTGGTGGTTTTCACCCTCATACAAATTGAATGGAATTATCATGATCTCTTTTTGGAGGCAACCTTATCAGAATATCCCTAACAACTATATAATGCTTGTCCACAATTGCCTAAAACTTTGTAATTATTAGTGCATTTGACAATTTTGATTCTAATGAAAATAAGTTTACCACAAACCCTACTAAAACCCTTTCAACATATTTTAAATTTAGTGATATGCTACCATCTATGGATATTTGGCTTATAAAGTCATCAATTTGTGTGTCTTTCATTTAGAATAGAAATATGTGAAAATATTAGAAGTTCATCTTGATCAAGCCCAAATTTTTGAACCATTGGATTACCAACACAATATCGGCTCCTCCCATTGAAATTGCAAACATAGGAATATCCAACCTATATTCCCCCATATCAATTTTAATATGGAATTTTCATAAATAATTGATTATACCTCCATCCATAATCATGAACTATAATTCTATATTTGGGTATATAAAATAATTCAAACATGAAACCAATTTATTATTGATGAAATTATGAGTACATCTTGATTCAAATAGTATTTTTTCAATAATACCACTACCTTTAGTGTTTGTGGGGTACAAATACATGAGATCACAGGGAAATATATAATCAAATGTGGATCTTATTATGAATCCTTGAGTTCCTCTATTATATAAACTTCATTTTATTCTTCATCTTCTTATATAGTTTCTTGAATGTAGAAGAGCTTAGTTTTTTCATGCTCATGTCCTCTATTGTATTTGATATCATAGTTAAAACATGACCATTTTCTCATTTTTTGTTCAATTAGCCAAGGAGTTAATCTAATTGGTTGGTAAAATAATTATTCAATATTGTGTGCACTAATTATATAATCTATACTACTATTGAATTATTTTCTCATGTTGGCCAACAATTATTCCTCCATTTTGTGTGCCAAGATAATAGACTCAAATGTAGTGCAAAAATTAAATAAACATAATTCATATTGGATGTTATTCTTGAGTCCTCACAAGAATAGGTCATTCATATTCCACTTTTTAACATTAACCACTCTTAAGTAATGGGGTTAAAATTGCTTATTATAATATTTGAATGTATATGTTTTTCATAGCTTTTCCAATTGACTAAAGTAGTTCTCTATTATATTAATACTATAGTGTGACTATGGCTCATCCATGAAGATTGACCAAGTCACATTAAGAATCTTATTTTTAATTTAATTAAAAATCCAACGATGCCTAATGAATTTATTGAGTTCCAAATATAATGATGCCAATGTAATGTTTTTCTTACATATAATCTAATGTAGCTAAAAATAATTCTCCAATTGGGTGTCCAAGTGAGTGGGTCCTTTCCATCAAACTTCTACATGTCCACCTTTGGTAAAAATTTGTAAGACCCTCAAATGGTATTAGTTATGGTGTGGTTTGAATGAAATTAAAATATAGGGTTACGAACTATATTATTGTGATCAACTCCTCTAGAAAAATTCAATTATTACTATAATAGGATTATGAAGGAACTAGACTATTGTAATCAAATCTTCAAGTCAAATATAGAATTATGAAGGAAATAGACCATTTTGTTCAATTATTTAATACAAACTCAATGATTTATATATTACCAAATGTTGGGAAAACCTTAAATTATATAAAACCCAAAAATATGCCAAAATTTAGGGTTATCAGAGACCTATATGATTGTTATTGTCTTCCCAAAACAAATCCAATGGTTGTTATATTTCCCAAGTGTGCTAAAAATGATTATATAATTTTTTTATGATTTAAATGCATCATGAAAATTAAAACCCTAAATAACCCTTAGATTAAAAAATATGTATCATAATTCTTGCATAAAATGCAATCCAGATCACCAGTGACATAACTAGATTTAAAAAAACAAGAAAATAGAACATATTTATCCAAATAACTTTATTTTTACTCCCCAAAGTTTACAAGATTCAAAGTAGATTTTTTCTATATCAAAGTTTTGATACCAATTTTAATGAACTTACTATATCATAAAAGCATAATCATAACAATAAATCACATAGGAAGAAAAAAAATCCACTCATAATTTATAACATATCCACTATTGGTGTAGGTATTTGTTTTCATGGATTTATTTATTTGGGAATATTATAGTTTCTCACATGGATTTTTCCTACATTTGGGGATATGTTTTCTTAGGTGGAGTTAGTGTGTCAGATATTTCATAGGTTTGACTGGAATACTAGGATGTAACTCCTATAACCATATTTTGTGGAAGAGTTACACTTTTATTATAGGCTCTTGTGACCACCTTTTGTGAAGGAGGTACATTTATATTCAAAGGGTGATTTGAACACCATTTGAGGAGAATTACTTACTATCCTATATATATGATCTACTTTATCCTGAATCTCTTAAGAAAAGTTGGTTTTCTCCACTTTGCTATGCCTCTTGTAATATTCTCATTTTATGTGATTTCTTCGTGCTTCAACAACATAGTTGTGTACGCAAGCTTCATCTCATGTGATCCTTCAAACTTAAATTTGTGTTATCTAGACTTGGTTACATATCTAATATGGTATTAGATCCTACCCATGGTAAACATTAGTCTATTTTTATTTGTTGTTAAGCTTGCATTCAAAATAATAAGTTTTTTGTTAGATTATTCAGACTATGTATGTTATTTTTTCTTTTGGGTTTCATGTATTAGTTCTAATAATTATATTTGAATGTCAAACACAAAGGTTGCATGTTTAAAAAATTCTTATCTACATCAAGCTTGTTTTATGGTTTTTTTATTGGCTCTATGTTCTTGAATATTCATATGAAAGCCATTAATTTTCCATTGCCTATACTTGGTTATTGGTTCTATGCACCTAGTGGTTGGCTCAATGAATTTATAGCTTGGTTCAACATATTTTTAACTTTTTATTAACACTCCACATAGACCTTGTACTACATCTTGTGTTTGGATTACTATGGTATTCAAAACCACTATTTTGATCGCCTCTCTTATGTGTTATTCACGGCCTCACCAAGGCCTACATGTTAGTTCACAACCTCATCAAGGCTTGCATGTTGGTTTATAACCTCTACCAAGACTTGCTTATCGTTCCTAGCCTCACTATGGAAATTCACATAAAGGGAAAGAACTTTACCTAATTTTTGTTTAGTTCCATGATGTATCAGGGCCTTGCTCTCTTCTCACACCTATCAATCATGCTTACAAACCAAAAAAGTCTACCATTTTAACCCATTATGGTACGTGGTTTTCAAAACCACCTCATGAAATTCATGAGATTCTATTTTTAAGTTTCCCGCTCATTTTTTTAGGATAGTTTTATTTTGTAAAGTCAAAAGTTACTTTTTAATAGTAAGTTATATTGAGTAAACATTTAAAAGTGGGGGGGCAGATTTTTTTTAAAAGGTTGAGAGTTTTTATTTTTAATTATTTTTTGTTATAAAAACAATACTTTGGGCATGTTCATAAGTGACATTTTAAATTGTCAAGATATATTTTGGGGTCCAAAATTAAATCAAAGCAAGTTATTTTTTATTGTTTTTTTATAAAAATAATACATTGTAAATATTTTTTATTATTTTTCATTGAAAAAATAATATTAGTATGAGCATTATAATCGAAAGACAAGAAGTTATTTTAATCCATTTATATCCTTATTAGATGAAGAACATAGGATGAGGTCTAGTTTGGTGAGTGGCCAAACCCACTCACATTCAAAACATTAAACCTCTCTCTCTCATTTTCTCACATTGTGCACTTTCCTTGGATGCATTTTTTATAAAGCCTGATGTCCTCTCCTTATTTATGAAAATTTCTCTTTTATGACACTCACATTGACTGCTCTAGATGCACTATCAGTTAAGTCTAAAGTATTTTAATCATGCATTTGTAACATTTTGGGGGATTTATATTTTCATAGTTCATGGGGGGTGTATTGTGTTTATTGTGTCACTCTTTCCATTCTACTTGCATTTTCATTTCTGAAACAACCACAACAACTTGCACTAATACTACAACTCAACTCAACATTAAAATAGATTCAAGTTTAATCAACCCACTAACTTATTTTAACTATCATGAATGGAAAATAAAAATGATAATCATTATAAAGAGTAAGGGTTTGTTTAAGATAACCATGGGTGATGAAACTGAACTTAACACAAATGTAGAGAAACTTAAGTGGTATAACTTTAGTGATGAAACATATGGGATATTATGTCTTTTTGTAGAACCTAATCTCCTATTTGACTTAGAGCCTTCCAAATCACCCAATAAGTATGGACCATTATGTGAAAGCTATTTGGGGAGTAAGATGTGATGAGAGGTCATGAACTTGAGACTAAACTCATTAGACTAAGTCCTAGGAACTTTGACACCCTTTAGGATTTCTTCACTAAGTTCAAGTCCTTGAGATTGTAGTTGAAAGAATATGGTATAAATAAAAAATATGACCAAATTCTTCTTTCTATACTCTCTAAACTAGGTCCCAACTATTTAGTCTTTGTCTTTACTTTCTATACCACTAAAAGTGCTTTAGGCGTTGCATGTAAAATACCCTCTTTAGATGTTTTCATTTCCAAATTAACCAAGGAGTAAGATAAGTTAATATATATGGGCACATTGAAGTCTAAAAAACCTCAAGCCCTAATTATTGGGAATGGAAAAACAAAGAGAAGAATAAGAATAAGAATCAGGATTAAGAGAATAAGAAATAATCAACCTCTACCAAAACAACCACTAAAGCCTCCTCTTCTAATGATAAACCTAGTAAAGGGAAGGTTAAGTGTGCATATTTTATGAAAAATGGGCATAATGAACATAAGTGCATGAAGAAGTAAATAGATCACCTAACTCATATCCTAGAGAAGAACAACATAGGTGTTTTAGAGTTTATCAAGAATAATCCATCACCCCAAGATTCTTCCAATGTAAAAGGCAAGGGTAAAGAGAAATAAAAGGGAAAGGCTCTTTTAGTAGTTACAAATTCAACATCTTCATGAGTTATTGACTTGGGTGCTTCTCACCACATGGTCTCTTCACTAATTGATTTTTTTTTCCTTAGAGCCTTTTAGCATGTCTTCTATCATTTTGGGTGATGACATCTCAGTACCTATTGCAGGGAGAAGATATATTAAAATGGAAGGAGGAACATTCAATAATGCTCTAAGTTTTTGTTCTCTTTCAACCAATCTCTTATCAATCTATCAAATCACTCATATCAACAAAGGCATGAGGAATGAGTTTTTAAAAAATTTAGTTATCATCGGGGAGTTACATAGTGATTCTATAGTGGAAATGGGTAGGGTAAATCACTAATTTAAGTTATACACCTTTTAAAATTTTACACTTGATTTTTCTTTAAATGTATTTATAACCCATTCAAATGAAGTTAAAAAATTATGGCATGAGTGGTTTGGCCACCTTAACTACTAATATCTTAAACAACTTAATAAAAATGACATGGTTATAGGCTTGCCTGGAGACCAATTCTCTAAGGTACTTTGTGAGGTTTGTTCTTTTGGAAAGCATCATGAATTAAAATTTGACAAAGCAAAATCTTAGAAGGATTCACAAGCATTGGAGTTAGTACACGATGTATTTAGGCCTTTTCTAGTCTATCTTTTACAAGGGATAAGTAAATTATCACTTGCATTGATGATTTATCGAGATATGCATGGGTACCTAATCAGGCCTAGTTTTTTGGACCCATTTTTATCTCACACTCTCTACATGAGACATGGTTATGGGTAGTGTTAGTATAGGTATTTGTTTTCCTAGATTTATTTATTTAGGAATATTATATTTTCTCACATGGAATTTTCCTAAATTTGGGGATATTTTTACTTAGGTGGAGTCAGTGTGTCATAAGCATCATAGGTTTGACTAGAATACTAGGATGTAACTCCTCTGACCACCTTTTTTGGAAGAGTTACACTTATATTCTAGGCTATTGTGACCACCTTTTGTGGAGGAGTTACATTTCTATTCTAGGGGTGATTTGACCACCATTTGAGGAGTTACTTACTCTCCTATATGTATGCTTTACTTGAGCCTGATTATCTTAATGAAAAGTTGGTTTTCTCCACTTTGTTTTATATCTTGAAATATTCTGATTTTGTGTGATTTCTTCTTGATTCAAAAACATAATGGTGTGCACAAGCTTTGTCTCGTGTGATTCTTTTAACTTTCATTATTGTTATCTAGACCTGATGAAATATCTGATATCCACACAATAAAATAGAAATGACAATCTAATAATTGAATATAAAAATAAACCACTTCTAAGGAGAAACCTTTGAAGTTATTACAATAAAAATATAATACTAAATATATGATGATTAACATCCTAACACTACCTCATATATATATATATATATATATGTATATATATATATATATATATATATATATGTATATATATATATGTATATATATATATATGTGTGTGTGTGTGTGTGTATATGTATATGTATATGTATATATATATGTATATATACGTATATATATGTATATATACATATATATACCTATATATATACATATACATATACATATACGTATATATATGTATATATACATATATATACATATATATACGTATATATATACATATACATATACATATACATATACATATACATATACATACACATATATATACATATATATACATATATATATATATATATATATATGAGGTAGTGTTAGGATGTTAATCATCATATATTTAGTATTATATTTTTATTGTAATAACTTCAAAGGTTTCTCCTTAGAAGTGGATTATTTTTATATTCAATTATTAGATTGTCATTTCTATTTTATTGTGTGGATATCAGATATTTCATCAGGTCTAGATAACAATAATGAAAGTTAAAAGAATCACACGAGACAAAGCTATATATATATATATATATATATATATATATATATATATATATATATATATATATATATATATATATATATATATATATATACATACATATACATATATATATACATATACATATACATATATGTATATGTATATATATATATGTATGTATATGTATATATATATATATATATATGTATATGTATATATATACGTATATATATATATATACATATATGTATATACATATGTATATATACATATATATGTATATGTATATATACATATATATGTATATGTGTGTGTATATATATATATATATATATATATATATATATATATATATATATATATATATATACATACACCTTAATTAAGCTATGAAAAATCCATAAACCTAAATAACTCAAGTACTCCCAACCATATGTAGCCTAGACATTAACAAAAAATTAATTCAAAGGTTATGTTCACCACATGTTATCAAAGGTAATGTGTGCCACATGTTATCCATATATAATAATTCAATGAATATAAATAAAAACTAGTATTAAAATTATCATTAAAAAATTAGTACCTATGATATATGATTAAAAAGGGGGTATTTTATATGAATTTTTTATGAAAATGAGCATCTTGAATAAATATGGATATTGGCATCCTCCTTATAGTGTTTTGTTTTCCTCCTTTAAAAACCCCAGTTCTTCATCACCCTCTTTGGTTGGTCCCTTGGGGAAGATGACTCTTCTGATATTTTTTGTGCTTATTCCAACATAGTTAATCAATGTAAAGGATTACAGTTTGTGGTTTTATTCATTAGATGATAATGGGAGTTGTTACAAGCCTACCCTAGGGCTTATTCTAGAATAGGTTATGGAACTTGTTAATTATGAAAGGCCTCAATTTATTGGCCACGATTCTACAAGTCAGGCCTTAGAGGAGTATGGTAAGGATAAGCCCATTTCCTTCACTTGAGTAGTTTCTCAAATGAATCAAACTAAGTTTCATATTTTAAAGTCCTTGGTAGTGGCTAAAAACATTATAGTGCTGTTTTTAAAAGATGGCAACTTGGAGGAATTTTTTTTAAATTTGGATTGGTTCACCACTCAAGGCTTAATTTATAGGTTTGATAGTTTTTAGTTGAGCCTCCCTGCCCTTCATCAATGGATCTTAGAATCATGGAAACCTTTTTTGGATTTTTTTTGGAGATATACCTTTGCACTAGGGGTTTTTTATTTTAGTTTTTGATTACTTGGTAGATCATAATAAGGTGGCTCTAAAAAAACCTTAGTCTTGGGATCAACATCACCTCTTTTTTAAACTTTGGTGTCTATTTTTTAGTCCTTTGATAAAAAAATTGTTATCATGCTTATTTGGGTTCAGCTACCCTATCCTCTTCTCTAGTTTTGGGTTGATCCCAAATTATTGACCATTTGTGGTTCTCTTGGTAAATTTTTGATGATCATTGCTTCTACTTCTATTCTTTCTCACACCACTTATGCATAGATTATTGTTAGTTTATATTTGTATCTATATTTTCTTGCTTCTATTGAAATTAGGGTTGAGGATCAGTGATGGATACAAACCCTTGACTATGAGGGTGTGCCTTTTATATTCCATATGTGTTTTGTGCATAGTCATCTAGATTCTAATTGCTCATATGTCAAGGTCAAAGCATATTCTTCTTGTTGAAAGGATGTAGGTGTTGAACACCTTTCAGTTTCTCCAGTGTTCCCTCCTTTGATTCTTGTAAGTTTTGGTGTTGTTAGTTCTCTTGAATTGGATCCTCGGGACCTTGAATCAAGGGTGGTAATTTTGTCTCCACTTGTTATTGAGTGTTTTAGTGTGGCTAAGATTTATAAAGCTTGGGTTGTTTCAAAATTATCAAGAAAGGTTAATGTTATTGACGTACTTCCAGATGGTATTCCCACATCTTCTAATATGAATTCTAGTATATTGGGTGCTCTAGATGAGTGGACTAGAGTAAAGAAGAAGAAAAAATGGAGGTTGGTCATGAATTCACCTTGTATGACTATTCACTCTCACATCAAAATAGGGAAATAAAAACCCTAAATGGATTTTTTGGGTGTGCCTTGGGGCTGGTTAAATCATTCCCTCATGGATTTTAATTTGAGGATAACGGTTGGTTTTTAGCTCAATATTTTTATGGGTAAGGGACCCTTAAACCCTTAGTTATCTATCAAAAGAGGGGTATTTTAATTCAAATGGTGTATTATGAGGGGTATTAAAAATGTAATATCAAGAAGTAGAAATTAAAAGTATGGGCATTCTTAAATATGATATGAACAAAAGTGTTATAACATAATTTTACTAAGTGAAGCTCTTATGGGCTCCAATATGAAGTAAAGCAAGCATTTTTGGTGTCAATAAATGGTAAAGCATGATTTATAATAATAATAATAATATAAAGATAAAAATAAAATTATATGTTAATATTTAGATAGAGGATAATATGAACTATGAGGGATGAATCAAGAACTCTTTATAGAGATATGAAATGAGAGTAACTATCCTAAATTGATGGGGAAATTTGACAAATGGATTTATTAATGAGTTATATTAAAAGGATACATATGATGGATATTAAATATAAAATGGATATACTAATAAAATTTTGAATTTATCTTACGTAATTTTTATCAAATAAGGTATAAAGTTCACATCAAAAAATATATGTTGATTTTAATATGCAAAGAATAGATATAGAAATAATGATGGATACTACTACAATATGGCCTTGATAGTTATGAAAATAGTTTTTTATTTTTTAAGTGTACCATTGATATAAAATTTTTGAAAAACATATTTTTTAAAAATTATATATAATATAATATATAAATTTAAAAAAAAACCTCAACCAAACATAAACTAAATTTTACAGTACTTATTTTGTGATAAAAATCAGTAATATTCCTCATGATAATTACTACTTGAAATTGAATAAAAATATGAAGTTAATATCTGAAATGGAGAAGAAAGATAAAAAATTTATCCTAAGAAGAATACATGAAATAAGAAACAAAAAATCAACGGATGGAGCATACATACAATTAATGCAAGAAAGAAGAGATTGGGAATACTATTATTCCCATGAATGTATCATAATATTATCCATATGAGGGAGAATTTTACTAACAACCACCATGTCTAATGTGGTTGATTTCAAGGATTTAAATAAGGAAGGAAAAGAATAATAAAATGGGTGTTGAAATTATCTTCTCAAAACATAGTGGATTCCTAAAATGGAGCTATTTGGTTCAAAAAAATATAAAATATCCTAGCACCATTTATGAAAGGTTGAACTCCTTTGATGTAGTGTATGATTGATCCTCTACTACCATGATTGAAATTATTATGACTTCATATCAGGTCAACCATAATGTGTTGGTGGTTGCCAATAAAAAAGTGATCTTAAAAGGACTCGGTATGGGATGAAGGATAATTCCTTGAGGATTTTATACCTTCACTCATGTATCCACACCTTAGTGATTGCCTTATTTTTATGCCTTTACCTTTCTCCCTTGTTTTTAATACTTATGATGCTAATGATGGTGTGTTAATAACACACTTATACTGAGAGCAGATTTAGAGTAGAAATATATGTGAAATATTTGCAAGAAGATTTATGAAGGAGATATAAGTGTGTAGTAATGAAGTGAATAGAATATATATATAGAACATTAAAAGATAAGAAGGTGAATCAAAATAATTTAATATTTTACTTAATAAAACTTAATAACCATTTCATGTGCCTCTTTACCCAAGAGAGGTGATCCTTCAAAGGGGGTCGACCTCATTAAAACCCATTAAATTTATTTTTAAATCCCCTGAGATAGGTGACTTCATGAAGAGATACATATTCTTCCAAGGTGGAAATAATCAAGGCAAGGGTCAACCAACATGTATTCATATTAAAATATAATAAGTTTTCTTCATAAAAACCTCATAGTTAGTCACCTTTTGCATAGGTAAATATTAATGAAACAATTTCTCATGGGTTGGCTCATTAAAGTGATAAATCCAGTGTTACTATGAAGGATCTATTAGTGGCCTTTGGCCTTTTTCATGGACCAATGTTGTCCTATTTGATATCAATGATAAAAATATTGAAAATAATCTCATCCATATGCCTTTGATATCAATGAAAATTTTGCCATCAATCTACCCCTTTGTCGTTCATGAAAACCTTACAACATACTTCTCTCCTTCATTATGAAATACTCCCCCTATCTGTAAATCTCCACCTTTGACATAAATGGTAAAGGGATGTTTATTATAATTATATCCCTAAATAGATCATGAGAAACATCCAAGGTTATTCAAGTTTTTCATGTTCCTGTCTTAGAACATCAACTTTGTCCTAATCATCTTTCTCATTCTTCTCTCTAACCATATCTTCTCTCTTTCTAATATTATGTGAGACTTCATCTTTTAAGTTATATTTTCACTAGAGATAAAATATAATGCAATGATTATCTCCCCATGTATTTACTTCTTATTATGATCTTACTGATACCTCTTGTGCATGAAATGCATTTTGTGCAAGCATATGTCTCTCTTTATTTTCTTGTTATTGCTTCTTTTTCCATACTTTTGAAGTTTATTCCTTTTTTTTTACTCATGGCTTCCACTTTCTTATTCTGTTTAGGAAGTTTCATAAAATCACTTCTATAGACGCATGTTATATGTCCATTTTTTTTTTCAATTATAGCATATGACATTACAATCTACTAAAGGAGTAAATGAATTATAGTTCTTATTTGAAAACCCACAAGAAATTATATTCTTGATACAACCAAAATGTATTATGCACATCCTAAAGTCTATTTCTTTATGACCAAAGTGATTACATGAAAATTAATAAGCAAATAAAGAATGTTGGAACCTGGTCATGTGTGCCTGCTTTGGAGGAAACAAATTTTTGAATTATCCTTGTTATCCTTTAAAGGACTTCTTATTTTTTGTGAGACTTGATTCTCTTTAATTTTTATCATAGGGATTTTGAAAATATCTACATAGCATTATGTCTTTTCCTCATTTGCCTTATTTGGTGGCTCTTTGTGATCTTCTTTATTGGTCATCTGATTTTATTTATATCCAAGATTAGTCTTTATAAATGGTGACCTCTACCCATTTATGATATTATCTAAGATCTCAGTACTCTTCTCAAATTTGAGGCTTTTGTTCAACTTAGTGGTTATTTTCTATATTTCCTTCCTCAAGGAAATAATTTTGAACTCTAGCCTCTCATAATCTTCTTCCTTTTTATTTAATTGGATTCTCACCTTATCTTTAGTCCTTTTTGCTTCTTCAATTTTAATCTTAAGATTGATGATCATCTTTTCTGATTCCTCAAGATTTTATGACATTTTTTCCTTAGATTCACAGTCCTCTTGAAGCTGTAATTTTTGTTTTAAGGTCTTATTCTTAAGTTTATTGATTTCACTTAGGGCATAAATGAGTTCTTCCTCCAAATTTACTTCTCCATCTATTTCAGCATTCTCTTCCCCTTATGACACCTTTTATTCTTTTTATTTATATTCACTTTCTAAAATATCATCTTTTATTTCTATTGTCATGAATAATATCTCTTCTCTATCGCTATCATAGAAACTCTCTTTAGATGAACTAATTACCTCTTTGTAATAGAGACTTTTTTCGTGATTGTGAAAGATCCTTTTTATTGTCACTATTTTCATTTTTTCTATATGTGAATTTAGCCACAAAATGTCCTAACCTTCCATAATTAAAGCATTTAAAAGACAACTTACCTTTGTACTTGCCAAATCCTTTCTTCAACTTCTTCACAAAATGAGCTTCTTCTTCATCTAATTCATTATTGTAAATATAGCTTGTTCAAGCTCTTTATTCTTAATTTTATTTGAGGCTTTGAAGGCTACCTCTCATTTAGACGATTTCTCCTTTTCATTCCTTATCTAATATGCCATGAGGATCCCATTCAATTCATCCATTGTTAGAGTATCTAGATTTTTCATTTCTTTGATGGCAAATACTTTGGCATCATAACTCAAGGGAAGAGAACTTAATACTTTTGGCACGATCATTGCCTCTTCAAGTTTTTCTCTAAGACCTTTGATAGTGTTAAAGATTGCATCCACATGAAGTAGATAGGTCATAATTTTTTTCTTCATACTTCATCTTCAAACTTTTGAATTGTCTTTTATGTGTTTAAAGCTTAGTTTTCTTAAATTTATCATCTCCTTCATAGATGTTCTTAATTTTGTTCTAGATTTATTTCATTGATTCACAATGCATCACCTTGATAAACTCTAATTATGATAGACCACATTACATTTCACTCATATATTATACATTGTTCTCATTGGCCTTCTTTACAACCTCATCTATTGGTGGAGATGATGGAGAAGTATAACCATTTACTACTCATTGCCAAATATTGAAGCCAAGATCCATTAAATAGGTTCTCATCCTTATGCTCTACAATGCATAGTTTGTTCCATCAAACAGTGAAGCTCTATTTGAGGAAATCCTTTTTGATCATCCATGTGTTCTCTTGAGATCCACCTTTTAGTAGTTAGACTATTTATAAATGAACACACTCTTATACCAATTGTAAAGCACACATGTATACTGAGAGGGGGTGAATCAATATAATTTAATATTTTTCTTAATAAACCTTAATAACCATTTCATGTGCCTCTTTACCCAAGAGAAGCAATCCTTCAAAGGAGATCAACCTCATTAAACACATTTAATTTATTCTTAAATCCCCTAAGAGGAGTGACTCCATAAAGAGAGATGTCTTTTTCCAAGGTGGCATTGATCAAGGTAAGGGTTTGCCAAGATGCATTCATATTAAAATATAATAGATGTTCTTTAAAACATCATAGTCGGTCACCTTTTGCATAGGTAAATATTAATTAAATAATTTCTCATGGGTCATCCCATTAAAGTCTAGCATTGTTACGAAGGATCAATTAGTGGCGTTTAGAATTTTTCTTAGACCAAATATGCCCTCTTTGATATTAATGACAATAATCTTGCCAACAATCTCATCCATATGCCTTTGACATCAATAACAATATTTCCAACATGGTGAATTTAGCCTTGTACATATAGTCATAATATATTATGAGGGAGATGAATTTTATATGATTCGATTATGTGTCTAATGTTGAATTTCCACTAAAAGGTGGAAATAGTTTTATAGTATTAAGAGTATAGAAGTCATGGACCTATAAGTTATATTGACTATTATATATAGATATATATAATTTAAATATATATAAAGGTGGTGTGAGGTTTTTTATATCTTTTGCATAAATAGGATGAGAATTAATACATTGGTTTTGGATTACTATAAATCATATATTCATGTTTTTGATGATTCATAGTGTAGAGGATGAGTTTTGACTGTTATTTAGTCAATGACATTTTATGGTAAGGTGTTGTGTGTTACTTTAATCATGTCATTTGGTACACACATTCACAAATGATGCTCATGAGAATTTTTAGGTCCTTACACACACCACATTTGGCTTTCTAGTCTTGAG
Source organism: Torreya grandis (assembly GCA_037957365.1). Taxonomy (NCBI): domain Eukaryota; kingdom Viridiplantae; phylum Streptophyta; class Pinopsida; order Cupressales; family Taxaceae; genus Torreya; species Torreya grandis. Next base: position 773,421 of record JARHVA010001420.1, read on the forward strand.
TAATAGTTGTGATGACTAATGCTTTAATTTAATGAATAAATTTATGGGTGAGTACAGAGATGATTTGTTTTTTATTTGGATTTGGACAACACTAAGGCCTAAAATATATCTATATGATTGGATTTAAACATTCATAAATTGGTATTTTGAGTAATGGCAATATTATGGATCTGAACTAAGTGTTGTTGAGGAAGGTGACCAATTTCTTTTTCCTCTTTATTAGCATGTGTGTTATGTGCTAATCATATATTTTTTGGTAGTGCATGATGATAGGATTCTTAAATTATGAAATTGTTGATTTTTTTGTTAACTATTTTTGGTATGTTAATGTTTTTATTTTTACTAGTCTAGGGCCCTCTTCCTAGATATTTTTAGAAACAAAAAATATTGATGAATTAGTGATTATAATATAGTAATTAATTTAATTAATATTTTCATGATAAGTTAAGTTTAATTAATGAAATATAAAATCAGAGCTAACAGCTTCTTTATGGTTACCTTCAATTGTCTGGAGGATAGAAATTGAGTGTTTGAAGGAGGGTCGTACTTCTATAATCAGGTTGGTCTTTTCCTAAAGCCGTGGCATGCTGGTTTTAACCCCACTGAAGAGCTACCGAACAGGGTTCCAGTGTGGGTTCGTCTCCCACGAATGCCGATTGAATGATGTAAGGAGGATGTTCTGCTGATGATAGCTTTGATAATAGGAAAACTGGTGGGGTCATCCTCACAAACTTTGGGAAAGAAGATCATGACATATGCATTAATATGTGTAGAGATTGACTTAATCAAACCTTTGCCAAATGCGGTTGAAATGTGTGCAGGTGAGTACTCTTGGGTATGTCAATTAGACTATGAGACCTTACCATTTAGATGCCACCTATGCCATGAGTATGGACACTTGGTAAGAAGATGCCCAAAAAGTAAAATGGAGGAGCAGCAACCTTCTCCCTTGCCTCCCAAGAATAAGTCAGTAGCTGAGGAGAAAAGGAAAGAGTCTGGAGGGGGTGGGGAGAAGGACCCAAAAGGGTTCATGCAAGTTAAGTCTAGGAGTAGAAATAAGGGATATAAGAGAACCTTCTTGGAAAGGCAAGAGGAGGACTCTTTTAATAGATTTGTGATTTTGGAGGATTTAGGACAGTAGGAGATTAATCCAAGATTTGTTGACAGAGAGGAGCTAATGGAGGAAGAAGAACACATGGTTAAGGATGCCTCTCTTCCTTTGGAGAGAGCAGCTGATGCGCCCTTACCAATGCATGTGGAGGGACAAGGGAGAGTGCAGAATTTGGTAGAACTAATTGAAGAGAGGTACCAAGTTGGGGCAGCTAGAGAGAAGGTATCACAGACAGGGGTGGAGGATGAGGAGAAGCGAAGGAAAGCCCCTTCTAGCCTGGGAATTCTTCAAAAAGATAGCAAAAAAGAAACTTTAGATAAAAGTGAGAAGGTGGGAAGGAGGAAGGATATGGAATGAATTAAGATGATTGGGGAGAATTTGGTTGAATTAGGGTCGGTTAAGACCTTGGATGCACACTTTTTGCCTCCCTCGAAATGATTACGGTTTCATGGAATGTTAAGGGCCTGAATAGCGGCCCTAAACAAAAATCTATTCAGGAGTTAATCAAAAGTCACCATCCAGACATTCTCTTCTTGCAGGAGACCAAAGTGTTAGTGGAGTACATGTTGGGTATTGCTCCAAGGATATGGGGTCAGGGGTCATGCCAGTGCATTGGGGCTAATGGGGCTGCCGGTGGATTGGCATGTTTTTGGAATCTGAGGAAGGTTACACCGGTGGTTTGGATGGCCTTTAGATCATTGTTATCTATGGTCGCCTTGTGCATGAATTTAGGGGAGTATGTGCTTTTTTCAAATGTCTATGCCCCCACGGATTTGTAAGGTAAGATCTCTATTTGGAATAGCATTAAGCTAGTCTGCAAGGAGTTTCCCTATTTGCTTTGGATCTTAGTCAGAGATTTTAATGCGATTATGGATCTTTTGAAAAAAAGGGGTGGAAATATTAGATTGGAACCGTCTTCTTCTCTTCTCAATGAGAAGATTGTGGAACTTAATTTGGTAGACATCAAACCAAGCAATGGGTGCTTCACATGGAACAATAGAAGGCTAGATAACACTTTTATAGCGGAGCAGATTGATAGATTTTTGACGTCCTACTTTTGGGTGGGAGGTAAGTGGATGCTCAGCTTTGAGATTTTGGACTGGCGGGGTTCGGACCATTGGCCAATCAAGCTAAGTATCTCTTTGGCTGTCATGTAACACAAGCCTCCCTTCAAATTTCAGATTATGTGGTTGTGAGAATAGGATTTGTATGGCCATATTTCTGAGTGGTGGAAAGTTGGTCAGCTTGTGATGGGGACAGCGATGTATATATTCGCAAAGCTTCTCCAATTCGTTAAATACTAGCTTTAGAGATGGAATAGGCAGAGCTTTGGTAACATCTTCCAAGAAAAGAAGAGGGCGTAGGAAGAGCTTAATGTTATTACTAGATTGATTAGAGAAGAGGGACTGACAGAGGATTTGTTGAGGAAGGAAGGGAAGGCAGTCAAGACCCTGGAGGAATGGGAACTGAGAGAGGAAATTTTTTGGAAATAGAAGGCAAGGATTGATTGGCTACAAGAAGGTGATAGGAATACAGCCGTCTTCTTCGATTTGGTCAAAGCCAGGCATCACAGTAATGTGCTTACTTCTCTTGTCACTGATAGGGGTGAGGTAGTCTCTACTACTAGAGATATTTACAATGAGGCCAAACAGTATTTCAGTGCCCTCTTCCAGGAAGATGGGCAACGGGATGCGGCCATGGAGGACTTGATTCTCTCCTATATTCCATCTATAGTGTCTCAAGACATGAAGGAGAAGTTGAGCTGCCCAATTTTGGTGGAAGAATTGAAGAAGATTGTCTTCTTGATGAAGAAAGGTAAGGCTCCTAGACCGGATGGGTTTTTGATTGAGTTTTATCAAGAATTTTGGGAGATTATTAAGAATGATTTACTAGCGGTGGTTCATGAGTCACAGACCAATAAGCAGATGTTTCGGGCATTGAATTCTACCTTCTTGGCCCTCATTTTGAAGGGGGAGGGAGTGGATCGTCTTAGCCAATTTTGGCCCATTTCCCTATGTAATGTAATTTACAAAATTATCTCGAAGCTGATTGCTGAGAGATTGAAGAAGTGCTTGAAGGAGCTGGTTGCAGAGGAGCAGAGTGGCTTTGTGGAGGGCAGGCAGATTTTGGATGGTATTGTCATGGCTACGGAGGTGGTTCATTTGATGTCGAAGTCTAAGGAGAAGGCAATGTTCATTAAATTAGACATGTCAAAGGCATATGATAGAGTGTGGTGGTCAATTCTTTAGAAAGTGTTGCAGGCCTTTGGTTTTGAGATGGAGTGTATTGAGTGGGTTATGAGTTGTGTTACCTTAACCTCATTCTCTATCTTGGTGAAGGGAGAACACACGAGGTTGTTTGGGGCTACCAGGGGATTACGGCAAGGAGATCCTCTATCCCCCTACTTGTTTCTTCTTTTGGCTGAGGGATTAGGACATTGAATAAGAGAGTACATGAGGGAGGGGGAGATTCTAGGATGGAGATGGGGTGGTGGACTACCTATTCTTTCACACCTCTAGTTCATGGATGATGTGGCCATGATGGGAGCTGCCACCGTCAGAGAGGCGAATAACATCCATACATGCCTGGACACTTATCTCACGGCCTCGAGGTAGGTCATTAATGAGGAGAAATTGTACATCTTCTTCTTCAATATGCCTTTGGCTATCCAAAGGAGAGTGATCGAGGTTCTCCAGTTTCATATAGGCAATCTCCCAGTTATGTATCTTGGTATTCCTGTGTCCACGGGGAGGCAGTCCAAGGAGTCATGGCAGGTTATCTTGAATAAATTTAGAGCTAGGGTGAATCATTGGATGCATAGATGATTATATTTTGTGGCCCGGGTCCAATTTATTTAGTTGGTGGTTCAGGCTCTCCCCCTCTACAGGTGTATGCTACAGGTGGCACCTGTTAGCTTTGTGCAGGATCTGGACTCTCTGACTAGATAATTTTTATGGGTGGGGAACCTATCCATGACTAAATGGAGCCTTATCCATTGGGATGTTGTCTGTAGCTCGAAGAGATTGGGGGGTCTGGGTCTTAGACAATCCATGCTAGCTGGTACGACCCTCACAGCCAAGCTATTTAAGAGATGGTGTATTGAGTAGGACCACGTGTGGGCCAAGGTTTTGGCACACAAGTACTTTCTTGGGAATTCCCAAAAGGACATACCTCATTATTGTTTGATGGGGAGTGGTTCGGTGATATGGGACATGCTTAAAAAGGGGGTGGCTCTGATCAAAGGAGGTCTATTTTGGATTTGTAAAAGTGGGATGGAAGCGTAGTTTTGGCATGATTCGTGGGATGGTTTTCCCCCCATAATGTTGTAGTACCCTCATCTTGAAGCTCTTTCTTAGAGATTTTGTGAGGCCAGCTAGTTTAAGGTGAGTGATTTCAAAAAAAATCATTGTTAGGATCAACTTACGAAAGCTGGATGGAAGAGTCTGGAGGAATGGCCTGTCAGAGGTATGGAGAGGGAGTGTGAAGAGCTGATGGGGATCTTGGTTAGGCGCAATTGTTGCACCCTTAGAGGGGTAGATGAGCTAACCAGGTTTCCACATCCCAAGGGGAAATACTCTATTTCTGCTAGGTACCAGGAGCTTGTTGCAAAAAAATTTGAGGAAGGAAGGGAGGTTACTTGGTGGAAGCAGACTTGGAGTAAGTTCTCGTTGCTGAAGTGTAATTGTTTTGCTTAGACTCTGGCATGGAATCATTGCCTGACATGGGATAATTTGTGAAAAAGAGGCTTTGTCAGACCATCTTGCTACATTTTGTGTGGCGTGGAGGAGGAGAGTTTGTCTCACAAGGCACATTTGGAACGCTTGGTGGGCGGCGTGGAGATGTAGAAGAGTCCACGCTTCTTCTTTGGCTGATTTCTGGCAGCAATTGAACCAACCAACCTCTGTTGCACACTTCTTGAAGGATGTTTGGTATGTGGGACCAATCTTCTTGATGTGGCAGGTCTGGCTGGAGCAGAATAGAAGAATTTTTAATGATGTTAGGCTGGAAGCATTGCAGGTCTGGAGTAGAATCAGCAGGATGATTCAAGAATCGGTGGAGGCCAGGAGTGAAGTCGATTTGCCCATGAACAGGAGTGATGCTGAGGTGGTGGATAGATTGGGGATGAGTAGGCTCTCTCCAAGCTCAGTGTGTGTGAGGAGAGGTGAGGGCGTGTAGTATAAATTTCAAAGAAGTGGGAAGTGGAAGCCTCCTCTAGCCAATTTTTTGAAGATTAATACGGACGGTTCTTCTAGAGGTAATCTGGGTCCGGATGGTATAGGAGGGATTGCTAGAGATGCTTTGGGTGCAGTTATTTTTCTTTTTTTGGAACATAGGGGAGAACAGATGGTCAATAAGATGGAGGGACTGGCCATTTTGTTCGCGTTGAGAAGAGCTTATGGGAATGGTTGGCGCAAAGTGATATGTGAAGCTGATTCACTAATCATGATCAATATGATTCAGGAACGGCAAATTAATGATGTGAACTGGCAGTTATCCTTGGTTGTTGAGCAAATTTTATAGATTAGTCGGCTTATGGATTCGGTGATTTTTGCTCATGTCCTGTGGGAATGGAATAAGGCAGCAGACTGTTTGGCCAGATGGGCTTCGGAGGGAATGGAAGGGAGGTAGGTGGTCAAAGAGGCACAGCTGCCGGTAGATATTAGACATAATTTGGAGAGAATTTTGGTGGAGGATGGGAAGGTATGAGTGTAATGTTGGCTTGGTGTCCAATTTTTTTTGGTGTGTTTACTAGGTTGGTTGAAATTATCTTTGTACTAAATTTTTGAGATTGAATAAAGTTTTTACCCCTGTTTTATTTTTTAAAAAAGTTAAGTTTAATTAATAATAACCACTAGTTCATTTAATAATTTTAACTTTTATGAGTGTTTTAATTATAATTACAATGTAATAAATTAAAATATTCTATATAAGGAGCTTTTGTCCACAATCCAAACAAATAGTTTATATTTTAATGATGGAGATTCAAAACATTAATATTAACATCTTTTACATAACCTTTTTCAAAAATTATTTACATCATAATTATAGACTGTGACCTCATATCTTTAAAAGTGGTTTTAAACAAAGGTCAATATTCTTTTACTAATAAATATTAGTTATTATATGATTAAATTAGACATGGATTTTTTTCCTTAAAAAAATGTTGAATAAAATTTAAACTTCAACATTAAACAACACATTTAATAATTTTATTTTTTGAATGTGATAAAAATTAAATTTTCTCATTTCAAATAAGTATGGAAAATGGAAAAAAAAAAAAAAAAAAGAGAAAAAGTTTCAAAAAAACTTATATGTTTTTTATAATCAGTGCATAGTTAAAAATTATGTATCAAAGAATTAATAAGAATGGTCATTTAAAATAAGAATAAACTTGTTAAAAATGTATTTATTTTATTCAATATTGTTCCATTTTTTTTGTGAACTTAATACATGTATACAATAGAAAGACTAATATTTAAATATAAGTTTTGGAGGCATAAATTAGTCTAGGCCTACACCTAATATTATAACTTTGTTTTAGTTTCAATTCCTTGTGTAGATGGTTTAGTATGCAATCTTACCTCCTACTATCAGATGATTTTGAGGTGATATTTTAATTAACATCAATTTAAGAGGAGGTTGGAATGTTTAACCTTATTTGAATGGTGAGGAAAGTACTTATTTTGAATGAATCTTGTTCAAATGGTGATGAAACTAATTGATTTAAGTGAAATATTGTTATAATGAGGCATATAAATCTTTAAATATAATTAAGAGGGTTAAGGTAACATAAATAAAAGTACTAGAATATGACACTATCTTTTTAATCTTTAAATTTGCAATGACATGTAACTCACTTGGTAACCCATTCTCTTACCACAGTCAACCATAAACTTGAAATGTTTTTTTTACATAAGTTTTAATGCTTTGAATTAATTTAAATTGCTTTCTAATACTCAAACATCATGAGGGAATTGTGTTTTATGAAGGAATTATTAGTGAGTTGTGAGGTTGATGGTCCTACATAAATGCACCAAAGCCCTCGAACTTAAGCCTCTTGTATTTCTTAAATTTCATTAAATGCAACTATAAGTTTTTTGAATTATTTTATGGGATACATATCAAGTATTATAAACATGGTATTTAATTTTTATCTTTGTAATGATAAATAAGGTGAAATTTTAATCTTGTCCATATGATAATATCCACATGCGATGATGTCTTGTTATATTCCATTTCATATATAATTGGGCTACTTAAAAATATTGTTATTCTAGAATTAAGGCTAGCACATGATATGCCTTATTTTAATTTGGATAGAATAATATTGTGCTATATCTCTAATCCATTTAATGTGTTAGAATATAAAGCCTAATCTTCTAAATTAAGCATGAGATTCAAAAAATATATAATTGAATATTAAAATTTCTCCATTTTAAAGTTTAGAGGCCAAGTTTTTAAAGGTGTTCCCTTATTTATTATCTTTCCTTGGGATGTAAGTTGTGTTTTATGAGTAGTGACTATTTTCTTTCTTATGAAATATAAATGGAATTAATTTACAATTTATTAAATGAGTGGCTTCTTTTTAAAATTAGAAACTATTTATTTTTAATTCCATTCTATTAAAATGTTAGATGTATTGATTTGTTTCCAAATGTGAACCATCATGTAAATAAAGGCTTATGTACATTGTTGTGACATAAGCTTCAATGAAATTTCATTGAAAAATTCTTAATGGGATCACATGTACCAACACACTAATAGTTGTGCTTATTAGTTTTATTGAAGTTGTGTTTGAAAAAAGGTGAATAAAAAATTACCAATAAACCAATATGAAAAAATCAATACTAACATAATTTTTATATTAAAATTAGATAGAATAAATTGCATAAACACAATATTACAATGTATATAAGATTTTCCCTAAGAAACCCATAGAGGTAAAAAACCAAAACAATAACCTCCTTTACTATTGTAGTAATGTAATTATCTTGTCATATAAATGTGCACTTATCATTTTTTCTCTACCCTTCCTGCATGTTCAAAAATATATAGGCATATTAATAGATAACTACCTAAGTAGTATTACAATACCATGGATACCAAAACCATAGGTCAAATGAAGAACTCATTATAGTTCCCCATAAAATTTTGGGTTATAATACCCTCCATATTATCACTATAGGACCACCAAAGTGTGAATTTGTTTCAAAAAAAAAATTATCGAGGATTCCCACCCTTGAACCCTTGATTGGGGACCCACTAGTCCCCCAAACCCCCCCAATCGAGGTGGTGCCATAGACCCTAATTTTTGTGCCCAGTACTAAAGAACAACTTTATTAACAACCACCATGTCTAATGTGGTTGAATTCAAGGATGTAAATAAGGTAGGAAAAGATTAAGAAAATGGAAATTGAAATTATTTTCTCAAAACATAGTGGATTCCCTAAATGGAGCTTATTTTGTACAAAAAATATGAAATATCCTAGTGCCATTTATTGAATCCAAAATCCTTTGATGTAGTGTATGATTTATCCTCTACTACCATGATTAGCATTGTTAGGACTTCATATCAGGTCAACCATAATGTGATGGTGGTTTCCAATAGAAAGATCGATCTCAGGATTAGGTATGGTATGAAAGATAATTCCTTGAGGATTTTATACCTTTAGTCACGTATCTACACCTTGGTGATTGCTAATTTTTGGGACTTTACCTTTCCCCCTTGTGTTTAAGACTTGTGATGCTAATTATGGTGAAGTTGGCCTTATACATATAGTCATAATATATTAGAATGGATAAGAAGTTCATAATGATTATATTATGTATCTAATGTTGAATCTCCACCAAAAGGTGGAAACACTTTTGTAATATTAAGAGTAATGAAATCATGGACCTATAGTTTATATTTTATATATATTTATATACATATATGTATGTATATATATGTATATGTATATATGTATGTATGTATATGTGTGTGTGTGTGTGTGTAGATATATGTATGTATATGTGTGTGTGTGTGTGTGTGTGTGTGTATATATATATATATATATATATGTATGTATGTATGTATGTATTTGTATTTGTATAGTTACATATATATAATGGTTATGTGAGGTTATGTATATCTTCTACATAATAGGAAGAGAATTAATACATTAATTTTTGGATTATTATAATCCATAGATTCTTGTTTTTGTTGATTCATAGTGCAAAGGGTGAGTTGTGATTGATATTTAGTCGATGAGATTTGAGAGCTAAGGTGTTGTGTGATTCTTCAAGCATGTCTTTTGATACAAATTCATAAATGATTCTCATGAGAATTTTTGGGTCCTTGCACACACCACATTTGGCTTTCAAGTCTTGAGTAATAGTTGTGATGACTAATGCTTCAATTTAAAAAAATTATGGGTGGACAAAGAGGTGGTTTATTGTTTAATTTGATTTGGACTACATGAAGGCCTAAAATCTATGTATATGATTGTATTTAGTAATCGTGAGTTGGTTTTTCAAGGATTAATGGTAAATGTTACAAATCTGAACTAAGTGTTGCTAAGGAAGGTGACCAATCCCTTTAGCCTCTTTAGTATCATGTGTGTTATGTCCTAATCATATATATTTTTGGTATTGCATGATAATATGTTTCTTAAATTATGATTTTTTTAGTTTTTTGTTAACTTTTTTTGCTATTTTAATATATATATATTTTGGCTAGTCTAGGGATCGTTTCCTAGATATCATTAGAAATAAAAAATATTAATAAAATAGTGATTATAAAAATAATTAATTAATTTAATATTTTTTGGATAAGTTAATTATAACTAATAATAACAACTAATTCATTTAATAATTTTAATTTTTATAATTGTTTTAATCATAGTTACAATATAATAAATTATAATATTTTATATGAGCTCTAGTTCACAATCCAAATAAATCATTTATATTTTAATAATAGAGATTCAAATTATTAATCTTAACATCTTTTACATAACCTTTTTCAAAAATTGGTTACATCATAATTTTCAACTAACATGATCTCTTTAAAAATAGTTTTAAACAAAGTTCAATATTCTTTTACTAACAAATATTAGTTATTAATATCATTAAATTAGATGTGGGTTTTTTACTTTAAAATATGTTGAATTAAATTTATACTTTTAACATTAAGAAACACATTTAATAATTTTATATAACAATTTTATTTAGTGACTATAATAAAAATTAAATTTTATCATCTAAAATAAGCATGAAAAATGGAAAAAAAAAATTGAACAAATTTTTTAAAAATTATATGTTTTGTATAATCAATACATGTTTAAATATTATGTATTGAGGAATTAATAAGAATGGTCTTTTAAAATAATAATAAACTTGTAAAAAAAAGTTTTTGTTTCATCCAGTTTTATTCCATTATTTTTGGTGAACCTACTACATATATAAAATAGATATAATAATCTTTAAATATAATTCCTAAAGTAGAAATTAGCCTAGGCCTATACCTAATATTGTATCTTTGTTGTAGTTTCAATCCTTATGTAGATGGTTTGGTATACAATCTTCAATGTCATAATATTTTGAGGTGATATTTTAGTCAACATCTATCTAAGAGGAGGATGGAATGTTGAATCTTGTTTGAATTGTGAGAAAGCACTTTTTTTAATGAATCTTATTTAAATGGTGATGAAACCACTTGCTTTGAATGAAATGTTGTTAAAATGAAGCATATAACTCATCAAATATTATTAAGAGTGTTAAATTAACCTAAATAAAAGTATTAGAATATGACATTATCTTTTTTATCTTTTAAATTTGCAATGACATGTAACTCACTTAGTAACCCATTCTCTCACCATGGTCAACCATCATTTTGAAATATTTTTTTTATATATGTTTTAATGCTTTATTTTATTTAGGTGTGGAGCTTGATTGTCTTCAAAGATCAGAGGTTAAAAATCTGATATTATTTCAGTCAGGTTTTGGATCCCATTCTTTGTATCCATGATGGCACAGGGGGTTGTAATACCCACCTTGCGGGGTCCAGGGGGGATATCCCTCTGACAGGGGGTCTAGGGCTATGCACCCTGGTGGGGGTTCAAGGGAAATGCCCTTGAAGGGAAATTTTTATTAAAATTGCCTTGTAAAATTTTAATTTTGTAGTCAATCTGGGCCATTGATTATAGGTTACTAGATCTGACGGTAGAGGTTATGTTTAGGTGTTTTCCACCCTAAAAGTGATTTAAGATATGGCTAAGAAGTGAGAGAGTATGATGGTACATAATGAGGAGGTAGAGAAGGTAGAGAGGTGTAACAGGTTTTGTTGTAGGATTTGTTTCTCCCTTGTATTGTTGGAAATAATATACTGGACAAGTTTGGTAGATGTAGCCCATCTTGGGTGAACCACGTTAAATCTAGTGTCTCCTATTTTGTGCATGTTTATGATTATTTTTTGTATGTTTGTTTGATTCATTTCATAGTTTTTTTTGTATGTGATTTGGGAATAAATCTATGTTTTATTTTATCCTAACAAGTGGTATCAAAGCAAAGGTTTTATTTACATAATTTTAAATCACAAGAAGAAAAGGGTTTGACCTCAAGTGGGAGCTATGGTGGATGAAAATAAATCTAAGGTGGATAAGTTCAATGGATAGAAATATGGACTGTGGAATATGTAGATGGAGGATTACCTTTACCATAATGACCTATATTTTCCATTAAGAGGGCAAGCCAAGAAGCCATCAATAATGTCAAATAAAGCTTGGGAACTATTGGATTTAAAAGCCCTTGGAACCATACGGTTGTGTCTTGCATCTTCTCTAGCATTCAACATATCAAAAGAAAAGACAATAGAATGTCTTATGAGTGCATTAGAAAAGTTATATGAAAAACCCTCTACCTCAAATAAAATATTTTTGATGAAACAATTATTCAATATGAAAATGTCTAAAAATGGTTTAGTACCAGATCATTTAAATGAGTTTAACATAGTTACTAGTTAGTTACATTATATAAACATTGACTTTGATGATGAACGTAGGGGCTCTTCTTATTCTTTGTTCCTTACCTAAAATCTGGAATAGCTTGGTGATGGTAGTAAGCAACTCTGTGTCTAATAATGTTAAACAAAAGTTTGAAGATGTGGTGGGTGTTATCCTAAGCAAGGAAATATGAAGGAAAAGCATAGGTGAAATATCCATGTCTGGAAATGCATTAACAATTGAGAATAGAGGAAGGCAAAAGAATAGAGGAAGAGGAAACCATGGAAAATCAAAAAGGGGTGCAATATTTATATCAAGAGGCAAGATGGAATGTTGCATCTGTGGCAAGCTATGACACACAAAGAAAGAGTATTGGTTTCAAAAGGATAAATTGGGTAAGGACCAACAAGAAGGTAATAGAGAAGAAAATGTAGTAGGTGATGTACTACAAGATGCTCTTATACTTTCCTTGGATAATATTTCTAAATCTTGGGTTTTAGACTCAGGTGCTTCTTTTCATGCCATCCCTCATTGACATTATTTTATAGATTACATTTGAGGTAATTATGGGAATGTTTACCTTGGTGATGATGAACCTTGTATTATTGTTGTAAAAGGAAGTGTTTACATTAAATTATAGAATGGAAACACTTGTGTGTTGAAGGATGTCAAGCATGTTCTGAGCTTGAGGAGAAATTTGATCTCTCCAAGGCAGCCGGGTAGTGAGGGTTGTATGGTCACATTTACAGCTAAATCATGGAAGGTTACAAAGGGTTCCTTAGTGGTTGCAAAATTTAAAAAAGTAGACACTTTATATTTGTCTATAGATAATGTTAATTCATCTTGTACTATAGCTACTACAGGTAAAGATGTAGTTTTGTGGCATTATAGACTTGGCCACATGAGTGAAAAGGGAATGAAGACCCGACATATAAAAGATAAACTACCATGTTTGAAAGAATTAGATCTAGACTTTTTTAAGCACTGCATATATGGTAAATAAAAATGTGTGATATTTCTTAGGGTTGGACTAGCTAGGATGGAGCAAAAATTAGAGCTTGTGCATATGGATGTATGGGGACTAGCTCAAGTATCTTCACTTGGTGGTTCAAATTATTACTTTACCTTTATTGATGATGCAACTAGGAAGGTTTGGGTATATTGTATAAAAATAAAGTCTGATGTTTTTGATACATTAAATAAATGAAAAGCTTTAGTTGAAAATAAAATAGGTTTAAAATTAAAATGTGTTAGATCAAATAATGGAGGTGAGTATTGTAGTAACACTTTTAACAATTAATATATAGAAAGTGGAATCTGTAGATAGAAAATAGTTCCAGGAACACCACAACAGAATGGTGTGTTAGAAGTAATGAAAAGGACTATTATGGATAATGTCAAATGCATGAGATTACATGCAAGTTTGCCTTTATATTTTTGGGTAGATGTTATAACTATTTTAGTTTATCTAATAAATAGAGGACCTTCGAGTGCTTTGGATGGTGGAATACCAGAGGAGGAATGGACTGGAAAGAAGGTAGATTATTATTTTCTAAGAGTTTTTGGTTATGAGGCATTTTCTTATATTGACAAAGATCATAGGAATAAGTAAGAAGATAAGTCTCAAAAATGCACATTTATTGGTTATAGAACTGATGATTCTGGATTTTGGTTGTGGAATCTAGAAGATAATAAAATAATCAGGAGTAGAGATGTTGTGTTCCATGAAAAAGTCATGTATAGGGACCACTTGCAGGAAAAGAAGTAAGAAGAATCTAAAAGGGAATATAAAATATTAGAAGACATTATAGAAAAACATGTCCCAAAATTTAATGATCAAAATGTGCAATAGGAATACGTACCTCAAACCCCTGTTAGAAGATTCACAAGAGTAATTAGACCACCTGGTCATTTTTCTCCTTCTTTATATTATTTATTACTTACTAATGGTGGTGAGCTAGAAATATATGAAGAAGTGCAAATTGATGTCAAGGATAAGTGGGAGAAAGCTATGGATGAGAATTATGATGCTTTAATGAAAACCAGATGTGGGATTTGGTGGAGCTTCCCAAAGGAAAGAAGGCATTTTAGAATAAGTGGGTATACAAGGTAAAGGAGGAGAATGAAGGCAAAAAGAAATTCAAGGCTAGAATGGTAGTTAAAGGTTTTGCACAAAATAAAGGTATAGACTTTGATGAAATATTTTCTCCAGTAGTTAAAATGACCTATATAAGAGTTGTTTTAAGTTTGGTAGCAATAGAAAATTTGCACCTTGAACAATTAGATGTGAAGATTACATTCCTTCATGGTGACTTGGAGGAGGAAATATATATGGAGCAGCCATAGGATATGAAGTCAAATGTAAGGATAAAATGGTGTGCAGGTTGATGAAGAGTTTATATGGCCTAAAACAAGCTCCAAGATAGTGGTATTTAAAATTTTATAGTTTTATGATAGAACAGGGTTATTGTAGATGTCAATCAGACCATTGTGTATATTTTAAAAGTTTTGAGAATGGTAGATACATTATTTTGCTTTTATATGTAGATGGTTCCAACATATACAATATTAATGTACTCAAGAAATAGTTAAGTGATAGCTTTTCTATGAAGGATCTAGGTACAACTAAATAGATCCTTGGTATGAGGATAACTAGAAATAGAAAGAATAGAAAACTAGAATTATCATAGGGAGAGTACATTAGAAAAGTGTTGGAAATATTTAATATGCAAGATGCAAAATTATTTGGGACACCTTTGGATGCACACTTTAAATTAACAAAGGAATAATATCCTAAAACATAAGAAGAAAATAACCTGATGTCTAAAATTCCATACTCATCGATAGTTGGTAGTTTAATATATGTAATGGTGTGTATGAGGTTGGACATTGCATATGCAGTGGAAGTGGTGAGTAGGTTCATGAGTGATCTAGGTAAGGAACATTGGAAGGCAATAAAATGGATCATTCGTTACTTAAGAGGGACCATATATATAGTGTTAAGCTATGTTGGATCAGATGTGACATTATAAGGATATGTTGACTCAAATATGGTAGGTGACTTGGATGGTTGAAGAAGCACTATAGGGTATGTGTTTACAGTATGTGGTACAAAATTTAGTTAGGTATCATAGTTACATAAGGTTGTGGCACTTTCAACCACAAAGGCTAAGTATCTTGCTGCTATAGAAGCAAGCAAGGAAGTAATTTGGTTATAGAGGTTGATGGAAGAATTAGGACATAGTCAATAAATATGTACTCTATATAGTGATAGTTAGAGTGTAATTCATCTAGACAAAAACTTAGCTTTTCACTCTAGAATAAAACATATTCAGTTGTGGTATCATTATATTCATTCAGTGATAAGGGAATAACAACTAAAATTGGAGAAGATACATACTTGTAAAAATCTTGTGGATATGATAACCAAGGTAGTTACAAGAGAGAAGTTGAAGATTTGTTTATCTTTAATTGGTATTCATAGATGATAATTAAATTAATGAAATTTTCTAGGTCTAGATAGTACAGTGGATGCATTAGTGTTGGAGTTTCTACAATTAGTCTTCAGGTGAGAGATTGTTAGGTGTGGATCTTGATTGTCTTCTAGGATCAGAGGTTAAAATTTTGATGTTATTCAACTAGATTTTAGATCACATTCTTTGTATCCACAATGGTCTGGTGGGTTGTAAGGGGGTGAGGTTACCCCACTTATAGGGTCTGGTGGGTCTGACGGTCGCACGCCTTGTTGAGGGTTTGCGGGCAAGGCCCCCAAAGGGAAAATTTTATTAAAATTGCCTTGTAGAATTGTAATTTCATAGTCAATTTGGGACATTGATTATAGGTTTCTAGATCTGATGGTAAAGGTTATGTTTAGGTGTTTTTACACCCTAAAAATGATTTAAGATATTCCTGAGAAGTGAGAGAGTATGATTGTACACAATGAGGAGGCAAGAAGGTAAAGCATTGTAATAAGTTTTGTTGTAAGATTTGTTTCTCCCTTGTATTGCTGGAAATAATATACTGGACAAGTTTGGTGGATGTAGCCCATTTTGGGTGAACCACATTAAATCTAGTGTATCTTATTTTTTGAATGTTTATGATTATTTTTTGTATGCTTGATTGATTCATTTCATAGTTTCTCTTGTATGTGATTTGGGGATAAATCTATGTTTTATTTTATCCTAACAAAATTCATTGAAATTGATTTCTACTACTCAAAATTAATGAGGAAATTATGATTTATGATGAAATTATTAACGAGTTATGAGGTTGATGGTCCTATAGAAATGCACCCAAAGCCATAGAACCTAAGCCTCTTATATCTATTTAATTTCATTTAATCATGGGATCAATATCAAGTAGTATAAACATGGTATTCAATTTTTATCTTTGCAATAATAAAGAAAGTAAAATTTTAAGTATGTCCATATGATCATCTCTTCATGTGATGATGTCTTGTTATACTCCATTTGATGTAAAATTGGACTTCTTAAAAATGTTATTGTTCTAGAGTCAAGGCTAAGGCATTTAGTTTGGTTTTTATTCTCTTAATGAATACTTCAAATGTAAATGTTCGTACATGATATACCTTCTTTTAATTTGGATAGAACAATATTGTGCTATATTTTACATAGAAAGAAATTAAAATTTGATGGTCTTGCATCTATAATCTATTTAAAGTGTTATAACATAGATCCCAATCTTCTAAATTTATCAAAGTCAAGCATGAGATTCAAAAGATAGACAATTGAATATTAATATTTCTCCATTTTGAATTTCAAATGCTAAGTTTATAAAGGTGTTCCCTTTTTATTAGCTTTCCTTGGGATGTGAATTGTGTTTTGTGAACGAGGACTCTTTTCTTTCTTTTGAAATATAAATGGAATTAGTTTATAATTTATTAGATGGGTAGTTAATTTTAAAATTGGAAATTTTTAATTTTTAATTCTATTTAATTAAAAAATGTTTTATGTATTGATTTGTTTTCAAATGTGAGCCATCACGTAAATATAGGCTTGTGTTCATTTTGTAACATAAGCTTTAATGAAGTTTCATTGAGAAATTATTAATGGTTACACATGTACCAACACATTAACAATTGTGCTTATTAGTTTCATTGAAATTGATTTCAAGGGTGAATAAAAAATTATCAATAAACAAATACAGGAGAAGCAATATTAACATAATTTTTATGTTAAAATTGAATATGAGAAATTACATGCACATAAATTTATACAGTACACAAGATTTACCTAAGAAACCCATACATGAAAAAAACAAATAACAATAATCTCTTTTACTATTGTATTAACAGAATTTTTTTAGAATATGATAATGTAATTAAATTTCTTGCTCTACCCTTACTACATGTGTAAGTATATATAGGCATATCAATAGGTAGCTACCTAAGTAACCTTACAATATCATGGGTACCAAAACCATGGGCCAAAAATATAAATCATAATAATTTCCCATTAAACTATGGGTTATAACACCCTCTATATTATTACTATAGGTAAAAATACCTACGAGATCACCAAAGTTTGAATATATTCCAAAAAACAAATTTTCTGGGACTCTCACCACTAAACCCTTAATTGGGGGTACACTAGTCACCTAAACCCCCTAGTTAAGGCGATGACCCAAACACTAATTCTCATGCTTAACTATACAATACCTAATGGGCATAATGCATGTATAGTATACCATATATATCTAATAGTTTCCCATTTATTGAACACTTTGCATAGGGTTTAACAATTGCATAATGTAAAAAATTGATGGAAACCATGTCCATTGATATTATATTCTAAGAAAACATCTTAATACTTATAGCCTTTGTTAGTGAGTCAACAACATTATTATTTATTTCAATCTTTTCCAGTAATAACTTTTTCTTGTTCACCATTTGTGGAACATAATTATATTGGACATCAATGTGTTTTTTATGAGTGATACCTATGATTATTGCCAAACATATAACATTATTATTGTCACCATCTATCCTTACAACATTTTGAATGAACCCTGTTAAGTTGTGGAGCTAAAAGCTTCACTGATGCAGACATGGAGGAAGGTGCAGAAGGGTTGCTGAGTGCCACGGACACCGGCGTCGGTCAGGCCAACCGACGTCGGCAGGATGGAGCAGGAAAGCAACCGACGTCGGTTAGAGATCGACCGGCGTCGGCGACCCCCAGGCGGATAGGGACCGGTGTCGGTTGCCTGTGTGGTTCAACTGCGAGCTTATTACGGGCAGTTAGCTAACAAACCAAGTGTTTGCATGCTTAGTGCTAATTATAGACTAAGAGCTGCGGATCTAATTATTGTACTAGGAGTCTAATTATTTTTTGGATGAGATCTATATAATAGACTCATGGTTGTATTGTAAAAGTGTAGCTAGGAGTAAGAGAGCATAATTATAAGCTCCTTCGGTGTGTGAGGTAGAGCAATGGTGTGTTCCTCCTAGTGCCACAGTACCAAGGTGGGTGCTGGATTGGAGAATCAACAGGGTTCTTCAGGAGTGTATGATCTTAGTCATCAGGTGTGCATGGCTTCTATAGGAGATCTACATGGTAAGTAAGATCATTGATATGCAGGTGTATGTGTGTGCAAGGTCAAGGTTCACAGGTGTGCAGAACCAGCTTGATCTATAGTTTGAAGATCGATAGGACAGCAACACAACAGGGAGCAGTATCAGGAGAGATCTACTTAGGGTACAGGTGTGTACTTGTGGAGTGCGTGGAGCACTTGTGGAGTGTGTGGAGCACAGGTGTAAGGTGAACACCAACTCAGTGTATGAGTTGGGTGTTGGGACCTAGTAGGGAGAGCTTTGAGGAGAGAATTACTGTTCACTTGAGGTGTGGGAAACCTCTGTAAGGTGGTGGAGAAGAAGTGGCATCTTCTTTATTGTATTCTTTTCTATATGAGTATTAATACAAGTTGTGTATTGTCTCTCATATTCTGTGTTATTCTGAATTCTAGTTACTTGTTGAATCTAGTTTATTTCCGCATATTAAGTTGCTTGAATTTGGTAATCAGTTGTGTGCTTTCGGGTTGGTCCTTTTTCCAACAAGTGGTATCAGAGATAAGGTTGCAAGAAGCAGGTTTTGTGTTTTGGTTACAGGGCACTCTCAGGGGTTTCTGATTGAGTGGGAGTAAAGCAACGGCAGATCAAAGTAAGCTAAGGATGGAGGAGTTGAAAAGCACCTATGGTTACTTAAGGTCCCATGGAAAGAAAGAGCAGGTAAAAGAAGATTGTTGGTTGGTAGCAGATCAGCATGAAGAAACTGAAGATACAGATGTAGCAGGTGTTGTTGCACAGGATGTGTTTACAGGTTTCTTGGATAAAGTTGAATCTTGGATAAAAGATTCGGTTGCCTCTTTCCATGCAGCCTCAGGTAGAGGAGCTGGTGAGCCTTGCCAAAGAATTGGCAAAGGGGAAGTGAAGCTGAAATTGTAGGCGGCCAACACACAGGTGTTGATGAAGGTCATGCAGGTCCCAGGTTTGGAGATATGGCTAATTTCTTCAGAAAGATTGGGTGATGAGAGATGCACAAGAACTCTCATAGCGGATGCACTTGAATTAGCTGGTGGTAAGAAAACAGGTACTCTTTATTTACTTGTTTATATTATTGATTCTTCTTCTGTTGCGGAGACGTGGCTTCGTAGGCTTGGTCACATGAGCAGGAAGGAGATGCATGTTCTTAAGCGGAAGATAGATATATTTGACAGGCTTAAGAACTGGAAAGCCTTGGTGTTCTTGGAGGAGATGGCAGACAGAACCCAGTGGATGGTGCTGGATACTTCTTAGCAAGGCAGTTTGGACATGGAGATTGATTCAAAGGAGCTCGCGGGTAAAAAGTCATCACTCACAGGAAACACAGGTACCGATGTCAGCAGGAAGACCGACATCGGTAGTAGGTAAGACCGAGGTCGGTTAGGTGAACCGACGTCGGCAGCAGGAGGACACCGACATCGGCAGGTTGGTAGTCAGGGACAGACGCATGGGAAACGACGTCAGTCTGATGCAGACTGTGGAGTGACCGAGGTCGGTCACTGTAACGAATTTTGGGTGGACAGCGAGCTATCAAAGAGTCTCAAACACCCATACAGAGGACTGAAGACGTAAGTAGGCCCTCAAATTTGTTGTTCCTCTTCTTTATACATGTTGCTGATTGTAGAGCAGGAAGGATCCAGGAAATAGGTGTGAGCTTGGCATGGATGAGGATGTGATTCCTTGGAGGTGAACCAAACAGGTGTTTTTGGTAGGGTTGCCAGATGGATGAAAGCACAGAGACGAATGGATACCTTAGTTGAAGAATAGAGAGAACAGATACATGAGATGGAAGATCAGGTATATGGTCTTGAGGAGCTGCAAGATAGTGGTACAGGTTTTGACAGGTGGAGGACGAAGCATGGCTTCAGTCAATGTCAGGGTAACTACTATGGTTTGACTTACCAGGTGGATGATGAGTCGCGACATCATTCTGTTATTGTATGTGAATAGTATGCTAGCTAGCAGGGGTGTACATACAGGGTTTTGCTGAGCTAAGGGTAAGATTAGTTCAGTGGCATGTTAGGAGGAGTTTGGAGCAGCGAAATTCTTTGACATGGGAGACATGGAGATCATAGGTAGATTTTGTCTCCAGTGGGAGCTGATGTGAATCAGGTGTTGGCGAGGTTCATTACGCAAGATGCAGAATCGGAGCGCACCAAGGGCTGGACAGTTCAGTGTCCGAAATCACATGAGGTCTAGTATAGACCTGAGTTTTCCCAAGCAGTGGGAGCTGTCAGAGAGTTAGGAGCCAATTCAGAGAAGTGGATTCTCAGGTATTTGAGAGAGACCAGCAGCAGGGATTCATGCTATTTAGGGGTCAGGACTTCACTACATGTGTTTGTAGGAACGAATGCGGCAGGGTACTCAGATGACAGGAGGTACATCACAGGTTGTGTGGTGGGTGGTCTTCAGGGTTGAGCTTGAAGAGGGATACAAACCAGGGAACAGATTAGATGGAGTACAGGGACAGGTACAGTGCAGCTGTTTATCTCCAAGTGGGAGATTGTTAAGTTGTGGAGCTAAAAGCTTCACTGATGTAGACATGGAGGAGGGTGCAGAAGGGTTGCTGAGTGCCACGGACACCGGCGTCAGTCAGGCCAATCGACGTCGGCAGGATGGAGCAGGAAAGCAACCGACGTCGGTCAGAGATCGGCTAGCGTTGGTGACCCCCAGGTGGACAGGGACCGGCGTCGGTCACCTGTGTGGTTCAACTGCGAGCTTATTATGGGCAATTAGCTAACGAACCAAGTGTTTGCATGCTTAGTGCTAATTATAGACTAAGAGCTGCGGATCTAATTATTGTACTAGGAGTCTAATTATTGTTTGGATGAGATCTATATAATAGACTCATGGTTGTATTTTAAAAGTGTAGCTAGGAGTAAGAGAGCATAATTATAAGCTCCTTCGGTGTGTGAGGTAGAGCAATGGTGTGTTCCTACTAGTGCCACAGTACCAAGGAGGGTGCTGGATTGGAGAATCAGAAGGGTTCTTCAGGAGTGTATGATCTTAGTCATCAGGTGTGCATGGCTTCTATAGGATATCTACATGGTAAGTAAGATCATTGATATGCAGGAGTATGTGTGTGCAAGGTCAAGGTTCACAGGTGTGCAGAACCAGCTTGATCTATAGTTTGAAGATCGATAAGACAGCAACACAACAGGGAGCAGTATCAGGAGAGATCTACTTGGAGTATAGGTTTGTACTTGTGGAGTGTGTGGAGCACTTGTGGAGTGCGTGGAGCACAGGTGTAAGGTGAACACCAACTCAGTGTATGAGTTGGGTGTTGGGACCTAGTAGGGAGAGCTTTGAGGAGAGAATTACTGTTCACTTGAGGTGTGGGAAACCTCTGTAAGGTGGTGGAGAAGAAGTGGCATCTTCTTTATTGTATTCTTTTCTATATGAGTATTAATACAAGTTGTGTATTGTCTCTCATATTTTGTGTTATTCTGAATTCTAGTTACTTGTTGAATCTGGTTTATTTCCACATATTAAGTTGCTTGAATTTGGTAATCAATTGTGTGCTTCCGGGTTGGTCCTTTTTCCAACAAACCCAAAGTGGAACATAATATTTTAATCCAAATGACTTCCTTTTTTCCATGGGTAGCAACCATTTACTCACCCTCCATGATGGAATATCCATACTTGCTTGTCATTTTCTCATCTAACTTATAGCTCCATTGAGCAATTTGAACACATATGCACTTATATATTTAGGGAAATCAAAATCTCCATCCCATTCAAAATCCACAAAGCCATGTAGACTCATATTTTTTCAAGGATTACCTTAATAGCATATTTCATACTTAGATGTCATACGTAAATACATAAATATCATATTTATCATAACACTGCATTCTTTGCATGGATTTAACATTAATCTTCTCATCAGTGCCACTACATGAGAAATATAATGTTTGGTACATACCATTGCACACATCATACTTCCAACAACACTAACATATGAGACTTTAGATATGTCTTCAATTTCTTATTCTGTCTTGGGATACTATTTACTAAATGTTTTTTTACCAACTAGAAAATAAGTACTCAAAAGGTATAATTTCCTGTATCCTAATCATTTACATAATTATCTTTGTGTTTTTTTTAATCTAACTACAACTTCATGTTCACATGATCTCTTTTAATTTCTAGGCCCAAAATAAATTTAGTAGCACCTATATCCTTCATATAAAACTAAAATTATAATGTAGACTTAACTTCGTTGATAATATCCTTATTGTTACCAACTAACATGTCATATACATATTGTTTACCAATTTTGACCTTTAGGTCAAAATAAGACACCTCTAGTAAAAAATTCATTTTTAGGCCTATAAAGAGGTATAATATATTTTCATAAGGTGTTTTATAGGTTATTTTATGCCTTTCAATGTTATATTAACTTTGGTCACTCATTTCATTAGTTTATCATGTCATTTGGAGTCATTTTAAAGGTCTAAATAGTGCATTTAATGCTTTGTACAAGTCTCTTGGAAAATGTGCAAGTTTAAAAGAGTTTTATAATGTGCCATGTGTCTTATGACGTCTATAGTAACTGTCATGAACTGAAAATTGGTAGGTATTCTAGAAGAAAGTCAATTTTCTTGGAAAGAAAGAGAAAGAGGCACTTGTACAACCTCCTTGGGAAGTGTGCCACTTAAAAAAGTTATAAATTTAAATATCCATCTCCAACACACTAAAATCCACATTTTTAATGATCTAAAAGTGTCATTTCTAAGCCAAAACTATTCAGCTCCCTTCTTACTCTTCTTAGCAGATTGAAGTGACTTGTAGGTTTTTGCTTGGCATAGCTAACACAGAGGGTTTCAGGGAGAATTATTTTGGTAGGTTGTTATAAACTCATATACCTTCAAATAAATATAAATTTTTTTTTTTAATTTTCAATCATGTTTCATGAACCATCCATTGGAAGTGGATTGTTCAAAACTACCTATCAATCTGTACACCCTTTAGTTTTTCCTTCATTCTGGGCAAGTCTATACGAACAACTTATTGAGTTTACTTCCAAATATTTTTTTCTTCCTAATTTAATTATTCACACACTTTATTTGATTTTTATTTAGGTTTTTAGGTGTTAACCAACTCAATTTGTAGGAGGATGTAATTTTTTGAGTTATGGGCAGTTTCACCATTTCCAAGATTTATGTGCCTTATCAAGGGATATAAAAGGTTTTTTTAGTTTCATAAATATATTTTAAATATATCCTTTCCTCCTTGACACATTTCATCCAAAACTCCTTTATTCTCATTTTTACAAGCCATATTTCCACCATGGTAGATCAGTTATTCAACCATGCTTGCCTTGTTCCACATGTTTGCAAGTGTGTTTTTTAGGTTAGAGGAAGATGTTGAAGCATGATTCAAGAGTACCATAGTGTTTAATATGAATTTTAAAGGATATTAAATATTTTTAATTGTTTTAGGATCTTCAACTTACAAATTTTCTTCCACTTACTACCTACAATGAGAAATGAACATCTACAGGTGGTATTAGCAGTGAGCTGAGGTGTCATAAGGGGAAATAGAGAAATGGTGAAGCCTTATTTGATTTCCTTAATGAAAAATAAGTCATAAAAATATTCCAAAAGATACTATATCACCAAATGAAGTTAAAAATAGTTTCAAAAGTGGATGACTATGCATTTAGGGCTCTGGTCCCCAAAGGACTGAAACAGAGGTCCAGGGGCTTCTTTAAGATGTCATAAAACATGTTTAAAAGGTGTTTGAGACATTTAGTTTGATAATTATTGTATCCCTTGGTAAGTAAAATACCTCAAAAAATAATAAAGGACAATTTAGTAATGAATATCAATTGTTTGAGAAGCCCAAAATCACGTTTAATACACTATCTTCAAGCAGTAGGTTCTATGAGTTTGAGCTTTGAGTGATCTTTAAAGTCTTAAAATAAAATAGGATATATTATCATGTTGGAATGATTCCTTTGATCAAGTAATGTATGAGTAAAATGAATAATAATTTCAAAATGATGATATGCTAAACTTCAACCCTATTGACACCCACCCTTAGTCTATACAATGAAGAAAAGGGAACCTACAATAAGGTATGGCAAATAGTGACCCTAGGTTGATACTAGGATGTTATTTTAGGGTTTTAAATGGAGATTAATAGTTAAAATAATTACCTTTTTGCCATAAATTTTCCAAATAATGTCTTCAAACACCATAATTTAAGTCCAAGGAGTTAATACTCACCTACAACCATGGTAGGTGATTGTGTACAAACACGAGCATAAAGCAAGGTTATTTGGACTCTTTAAGGTGCTTATAACCCAAACAGATAGATAAGAGGTATAATAACTTACCCAATGTAATTTTAAGGTGTCTTAGGTATTAATACAATGTTTTCAAAGGTTTAATCTACATAATTCATCTACAGGGTCCCCAAAAGGAGCAATGTAGTCAACTGAAGGTAATTGGGTAGACAATGAGCTTCTTGAGGTTATGAAATGTTTTAAGGTATCATAATGAGGAGTGATATATATATACATACATGTTATTATTCTAGGATATAATCAATGGTTTCCCCCACATTACAAATAATATCCATGTGAGCAGATGGTCACCTACAGGTCAAGTAAATAGGGTATATAGGTATGATAAAAGAAAGTCATCTCAGTCAAAGAAATTGGGAAATTAATTCATGAACTAAGATGTATGAATATGGGGGAAATAACTTAAAACAAACATAAAAATACCCTATATATTTACAAGTAAGTTTTATTTCTTTTTATTCTCCAAGCTTGGATCATGCACTAGTTATATAAAACAAAGTCATCTAGCAGGGGTTAATGCCATAATATCCTAACACAGTCATCTCAAGCAAGAAATATGAGTGTATGTGAAGAAACAATTAGATTAATGAGATTTTTTATGGTGTTTATAACCTCATTTAAACCCTCAAACTCCATTCCAAAGACCTAGATTAATACAAGTATACCTCCTAACCCTACATAGTTTGCCTAAAACTTAGTCTTGGACTTTGAAGCAATTAGGAGCTCATATGACCTAGTGAGGAGCTGAATATTTGTGTAAGGCACATATATGACTTATATAATCTATTATTATGTCTATTTTTTAAATACAAATAGGGTAGATACCCCTATTTTGTCTCAAAATAGGTGTACTTTCCTTATGCAAACGCGGGAAGCTTGGGAAAGAAGAGATGGTTTGAGGATTTGAGAAGTGTTTAGACCTTGGAGAAAGGTTTGAGGAGCTGAATAACACCTATTAAAAATATTATAACACCTCACATAAGGATGGAGCCAAGTAAAATGGTTTGGGGAGCTAAGTTTGTAGGCAGACCTTAGAAGGCAGGCTTAGGCCAAGTAACCAAGTAAGAGGTCACTTTCACTTTTAGACATAAATATGATTTCAAAATAGTGGGAATATTTCTATAGTGTCATATTTAATTTATTAAATCTATTCAAGTGCAATTAAATCAAGAAATAGGGTCTCACTCACCAAGGTTGCAGTCAAACTCATGAAGCAAGGTTATGCCTATGGCCCAAATGAGGAGTCTTTTTCATTTCCACCATGCAACATGATTTAAAACCTATTGTAACATGTCAATTGAACCAATATATATTTTTTTTAAACTCTCAAGGTATCAATGAAGTCAAGTAGAAACCATTTTTGGTCCAAAACCAACTTAGACTTGTACAAAATGGTGAAAACAAGCCCATGAGGCCATTTTCAATTACTCATATATTTCATGACACTTTGCATGGTAACAAGAGAAGTTATGGGAATTTATTGAATATATTTAACAACCAATTTTTGGAATTGGTTAGTAACATGGAAGTCAGGGTTTTATGAATCATTCTTAAGACCAAATTTGGACCTAAAACCCTTGTTAAACCCTGATTATGACCAATTCATGAAAATCAAGTTATAGAGCTAATATAAGGGTATAGTTTGATCATAACACCTTTTTCACCTTGGAGAGGACTCTATAATTATGATCCATGATATTATTAGTTGTACGAACTTGTACGGATGGAGGTATAAACATGATTTTTTTCACTATTTTGTGTGTTATGAAGGCTACAGAAGGAATTAGGAGATGAAACAAAGTTTGGGTGGAATATTAAAACTAAATATAAATAAATTAATTAATTTTATTTCATTAATAAACTTATAAGTTTCCCAACTAGGCCATTACTTTCAGCCAGTCAAATCTAGCATATTGGGCAAGCTAGAGAGAAGGGAAGAAATCTTCAAGTAAAGTGAATTTAAGGTACCCCTAATGCTTCAGAGGAAATGGAGGATATTTAAAAGTGTCATAAACTTCCTCCCATGTATTTAAAATAAAAATTGATTCCAATTTTGAATCCAAGTGTGTTGGGTACATGGAAGGGCAGTGTTTAAGATAGTAGATAATGATGGCTCCTTTTTAGTTAATTCTAGAAGACCAAGAATGAAAAAAATGCATGGAGAGTAATTTATAATTTCTTTAAATTTCATTCCAATCATTATAATTTCTCTAAATTAGGTACAAGATGTTTAAATAGGCCTAATCATGAAGGTAGTTTTTATGTGCACAAAAAGGATTTTTATACCACTTTGCATAAATTTGATGACTTGTATGGACACTTAGACTTTCAAACATTGCATGGTTCATCCCATTTCCTTATCACATGCATAAGTAACTACTTGTATCAGCTTTACAAGTGTCTTTGTGACCCTTGGACTTCTCTTGCTCTTTCTTTCTCTCAAACTCTATAAGAGTTGGCCATTTTGGCATTGTATTATATGTTCCACCTGAGTATGGAAAATCCCTACCATCTTTAGAAATTTTTATTAATAAATTTAATAAATTTTACCTCTTCCATAATTTACTTATTGTGTTTTACTTGAATTTTGAGTTTACTTAGTGAAGACTATGGATTCCTTTGTAAGTTGTCACATTCCTTCACCTATTTGTAGCTTCTTCTTACAGGTCATGTGAAGTGTTCAAGGATATGTTCATGTTTAATAAAGTTTTTATTTTCATCATTTCCATTCAAGGCTTCTTTAATATTCCTTCTATCATAAAACAACCTTGCATGACCTCATAATGTAACATTGATGCAAGAAGACATTGTTTGAAGAGTGTATGTTTTAGTTATATTTTGATTTCAAGTGTGAAATACATATGGTTGGATGTCATCAACATATATGGTATAAAAAATCTATTATAGTAATTTTATTTCATTTATCTCTCACTCTTTTCACCCCCCAAAGTTAGTAGTAGTAGTAGTAGTCGTCAAGTGGTACATCAAGGGAGCTAGCCCTATCTAGAGACTCACTTCATTCCTTAGGTTGCCCACAAACCTAGAAATGATTCCATTGTGACAATTGTATAATGAGAGCCTTGTAATCTCCTCAAAATTTTCATATCCAAGTGACAATATTTTTTGGCATGCCTGATGGGAATCTTGTTCCAAGAGGTTGAGGGATTTTTGGTGCTGTCTCTCAACAATTAGCCTTTAGAGGCATCTTTTCAAGCACCAATGGCAACTCCAAAGTTATATTAGCTGGTCAAGTATCCCATGTGATCCATTATAGTAATTATGGTAATTTATTTCTTTGTTTCATTGATTTCAATGAATATTCATGGCTCATTTTGGTTTTGAGCATAATTTTACACAAGTTGGTGAGACATTGAAAACTTGCCCTTTTCCTTATCAATATGAGCAAGTTCTTAACCAAACCTATCATGAAGTGTGTCATCATCCCCAATATGGTTTTTATTGGCCTCAATATGGTCATTTTAATCCATCACATGTTTTTTATTATCCCTATAGTCAGCCTTTCCAGTGCCTTTCTTATCCTAGTCCACCTAGTCACTTCTCAACTCAATCCATTTCCACCTTCAAAGAAACTCTTTTGGGGTATGAGAAGTATGTAATATATTTTGATACTCAAAGGAGATGTATCCATGTGATTCCTAATCATGTCATTCAAAAGGTGAGATATGCATTGGATTTAGTCAAAAGAGAGTGGGATCCTATAGAGAGGGAAAATTGGCAATGACCTACAAATGAGATGTTAGATGTGAGTGGTTTGATTGCATCATTGGAAGACATGTTGATCATTCATGAGAGGTAGCCTTACCAAGTCTATCAACCTCCATATTCACTTCCCCAAGCTTCCTATTAGTCATACATGACCCCTATCTTGAGCCAAATCAAGCCTATCAAAGTCATCCTTTTCCCCATCAATTGGAGCAGAAGGTTGAAAGAAGTCTTATGTTTGAAGCTAAGATTGATAGACAAATTTAGTTATCTAATAAGCATATGCAACAGTCTACTTTTTTAGCTAAGGATGTGAATCTTTATCCCTAATTTTCCTCTCACATTGCATCCCCACCACCTCAAAACGAGACTTTTAGTCCTAGTATCATGAGCTAGAGTAAGGTAGTTGAGTCATGGGGTAAAAAAGAGGAGAAGAGAATTAACCAAGAATGTGAAATTAAAGATAAGTTTAATCCTATACAATCCCATCTTATCCTTTCTCAAGAAGAGATTTCAAATCTTAAGATCATGAGCTGGAATGAAGTAGTGAAGTAATGGGGTAAGAAATAAGAGAATAGCATTGTCAAAGAGTGTGAAGTGGAAAATGAAATTGATCCTTTGCAAGTACCTCCCACACTTCCTCAAGAAGATTCTTGTATTCTAGGTAGCCTTCATATATACCTCAACTTCATGATGATTCCAATGAGCTTCAAGAAGGACTTTTTCAAGAGGATATAGCCAAGAAAATTGAAGAGTTAGAAACAAAGATGAGATTGCTAAGTCAAGATGAGATGGAAGGTTTATACCCAAGAGAAGATCTTATGCCTGAACACATCCCATCTCCCCTACCTCAAGAGATTCCTAAATAGCCTCCTATCTTCCACTCTCAATCTAATTTTGAACTATATATCCCATTTCTACCAACTAGTTCTTTCTATCATCATCCCATTACCCTTTGCCTTGATGGACATTTCATGTGGGAACCAAAAGAGGAACAATTAGTTGACAAGGAAAGAGAGCTCTTGATTGAAGAAGACATACTTACTTGGTAGTGTCATTGGGCTAAGCCATCAAATTTAAAAATTCCTAGTCTTGGCATCACCATGAAGGAGGTGATCCAAATGAGTAGGATGAGTTACTCCAAGAAACATACCAAGAAGGACACGAGCCAAATGAGTCTTACCATGATGAAATTGTAGCCATTGATGCATTGATGAGCTATGATATCATGAAGGACAAGATGAGACAAGATTAAAATAGAAAGAAGAATACATATATGTTGGAATATGTTTGAATATGATTCAATTGGATACCTTACAACCAAGGTGAAAATTAAGAGGTATGAGTCACCAAGCTTCTACTTCAACAAACCACTTGTTTGGCATCATGATATTTCTCATCATGGAAGAGACATAAGGAACTTCCCATTTGATCTAGGAGGGAGAAAAATACATCAAGTTAGATGTACATAATTAGTTTTATCCCTATTTTTTTGTGTTTCCTAAGTGATTAGTGCACATATGTGTGTTTGCTTTTCCTTGTTGTGTGTGTATTTTGCTTTGTGTGAAAGAGGTAGCCATTAATGTCTTATTGATCAAAGGTTTGAGTCAATGGTAAAGTATCTTGTTTGTCTCAGTCCTTATATGACTCTATAAACTCAATGGACTAATAAGGTTACTGGTCTAGTTAGTATAGCATGCATTCTATCCCTTTGAGTCACCAATTTGTTGACCAGTTTTGACCTTTAGGTCAAAATAGGGAATCCCTAGTAAAAAAATAATTTTTAGGCCTATAAGGAGGTATAATATACTTTAATAAGGTGTTTTATATGTTATTTTATGCCTTTCAACATTATATTAACTTTGGTCACTCATTTCATTAGTCTTTCATGTCATTTGGAGTCATTTTAAGGGTCTAAATGGTGCATTTAATTATTTGTACGGGTTTATTGGAAAATGTGTAAGTTTAAAAGAGTTTTATCATGTTTTGTGTGTCCTAGGAGGTATTTAGTAACTATCACTAACTGAAAATTGGTAGGTGTTTAAGAATAAAGTCAGTTTTCTTAGAAAATAAAGAGAAAGAGGAACTTGTACATCTCCCACACACTAAAATCCATGTTTTTAATTATCTTAAAGTTTCATTTCTATGCCAAAACCATTCAGATCCCTTCTTGCTCTTTTTGGCAAACTAAAGTGACTTACAGGTTTTTGCTTGGTACAACTAACACATAAGGTTTCAAGAAGAATGATTTTGGGAGGTTTTTATACACTCAAATACCTTATATTCCATATTAAAAAATTTATAAATTATCAACCGTGATTCATGAGCCATCCATTGGAAGTGGATTATTCAAAACTACCTATCAATCTGTACACCCTTCAGGATTTCCTTCATTCTAGACAAGTCCATACGAACTACTTACTTAGTTTGAGGACTAATTTCCATACTAAACTTTAAAAATTGATTCCACTTGTTTATTGTAATGATAAATGAACATCTATAGGTGGTATTAGTAATGAGATGAGGTGTCATAAGGGGAAATAGAGAAATGGTGAAGCCTTATTATAGTTCCTTAATGACAAAAAATTCATAAAAATTTTCCCAAAGAGACTAGATCACTAAATCATGTTGAAAATAGTTTCAAAATTGGATGATTGTGTGTTTATGGCTTTGGTCCCTAAAGGACTAAAATAGAGGTCCAAGGGCGTCTTTAAGATGTCATAAAACATGCTTAAAATGTGTTTGAGACATCTAGTTCGATAAGTCTTGTATCCATTGGTCAGGACAAGACCTCTACAAAGAATAAAATATAATGGAGGAATGAATATAAATTGTTTGAGAAGCCCAAAATCATGTTTTATACACTATCTACAAGCAGTATGTTCTGCAAATTTGAGCTTTGAGTGATCTTTAGTGTCTTAAAATCAAATAGGATATATTATCATGTTGGAATGATTCATTTGATCAAGTATTATATGAGTAACATGAATAATCATTTAAAAATGGTGATATGTTATACTTCAACCCTATTTACACCCACCCTTAGTCCATATAATGAAGAAAAGGGAACTTACAATAGAGTATGGCAAACAGTGACCCTAGGTTGATACTAGAATGTTATTTGAGGGTTTCAAATGGAGATTACTAGTTAAAATAAGTAAATTGTGACCATAAATTTTCCAAATAATGTCTTCAAGCACCATAAGTTAAGTCCAAGGAGTTATTACTCACCTACAGCCATGGTAGATGACTATGTACAAACAAGGGCAGAAAGCAAGGTTATTTAGACTCTTTAAGGTGATTATAGTCCAAAAAAATATATAAAAGGTATAAGCACTTAAATAATTGAATTTTAAGGTGTATTAGGGACTAATTCAATGTTTTCAAAGGTTTAATCTACATAAGGTCATCTATAAGGCCTCTAAAAGGAGCAATGTAGTTAGTTGAAGGTAATTGGGCAAACAGTGATCTTCTTGAAGTTGTGATAATGTTTCAAGGTCTCCTAATGAGGATTGATAGCTATAAAAACATGGTAAGATTATATAATATATCAAGGGTTTTCCCTACACTAAAAATATATCCATGTGAGAATATGGTCACCTACAGGTTAGGTAAACAGGGTATACAGGTAGGATAAAAGAAAGTTATCTTAGTCAAAGCAATTGGGAGATTCATTCATGAACCAAGGTGTATGAAGATGGGGTAGAGAAATTGAAACAAACATCAAAGGATCCTACATATTTACAAGGAATTTTTATTTATTTTTATTCTCCAAGCTTAGATCATGCACCAATTATATACAATAAGGTCATTTAGTAGAGGTTAATGCCATAATATCCTAACACATTCATCTCAAGCAATAAATATGAGTGTATGTGAAGAAAAAATTAGATGAATGAGATTTTTATGGTCTTTATGACCTCATTGAAACCCTTAAATGATATTCCAAATAGCTAGATTAATACAATTATACCTACAGGTATAGCTCCCAATCTTGCATAATTTGCCTAAAACTTAGTCTTGGACTTTGAAGCAAATAGGAGTTAATATGAGCTAGAGAGTATCTCAATATTTTTGTAAGGAATATATAGGACTTATATAAGATATTATAATGGGTTTTATTTAATATAAATAGGGTAGATACCCCATGTTTTATCTTAGAACAGGGGTACTTTCCTTATGCAAACATAGGAAGCTTGGGAAAGAATAGATGTTTTGAGGAGTTGAGAACAGTTTATACCTTGGATAATTTTTTTAGGAGATTAATAAAACCTAGGAAAAACATGAGGACACATCATAGAAGGATGGAGCCAAGTAAAATGGTCTGGGGAGCTAAGTTTGTAGGCAGACACTAGAAGGCAATCTTAGGCCAAGTAACCAAGTATGAGGTCACTTTCACTTTTAGACATAAAAATGATTTAAAATTAGTGGGAATATATTTTTATTCTAATATAAAATGTATTAAATATATTCAAGTGAAATTAAATCAATAAAGAGGGTCTCACTCACCAAGGTTGCAGTCAAACTCATGAAGCAAGGCTATGCCTATCGCCTAAATGAGGAGTCATTTTAATTTCCACCATTAAAAATGATTTGAAACCTATTGGATCATGTACATAATACCAATATATAGTTTTTTCAACTCTCATGGTGCAAAGGAGTTCAAGGAGAAACCATGTTTGGTCCAAAACCAACTCAGCCTTGTGTAAAATGATTAAAACAAGCCCATGAGGCCATTTTCAAGTACTCATATCTTTCATGACACTTTGAAATGGAATAAGAGAAGTTAAGGGAAGTTATTTAAGGTCTTTAAAAAAAAAATTGTGGAATTGGTTATCAACTTGGACTTTAGGGTTTTATGAATAATCCTTAAGACCAAAAATGAACCTAAAACCCTTGTTAAACCTTGATTATGACCAGTTTATGAAAATTGGTTTATAAAGCTAATCTAACGGTATATTTTGATTAGGAAACCTTTTATAACTTGTAGAGTACTTCCTCATTATTATTTATGATATTATTATTTGTATGGATGGAGGTAGAAACATGTTTTTTCTCACTATTTTATGTCTTGTGTAGGTTATAGAAAGAATTAGGAGATGAAAAAAAGTTTGGGTAGAATATTGACACTTAATATAACTCCAAATATTAATTTAATTTCATTAACTAACCTATAATTTCCATAACTAGGCCATTAATTTTAGCCAGTCAAATTTGGCATATTGGGCAAGCTAGAGAGAAGGGAAGAAATCTTCAAGTACAGTGATTTTAAGGTATCCCTGATGCTTCCAAGGACATAAAGGGTATTTAAAAGTTTCATAAACTTTATACCATGGATTTTCATGGATAAATTATTCCAATTTTGAATCCAAGTGTATAGGGTGCATGGAAGGGTAGTGTTTAGGAAACAGATGATGATGGCTCCTTTTTAGTTGATTCTAGAAGATCAGGAATGCAAAAAATGCATGGATAGGCATGTATGATTTCTCTAACTTGAATTAATATCATTATAATTACTCTAAATAAATTACAAGATTTTCAAATAGGCCTAATCATGAAGGTAGTGTTTCTGTGCATAAGGAGTTTTGTGCCACTTTGCATAACTTTAATGACTTGTATGGACACTTAGACTTCCAAACCTTGCATGTTTCATCCCATATCCTTCTCACATACACAAGTAACTCCTGAAAATTATCCTTATGACCCTTGGACTTTTATTTCTCTCTCTCTCTCAAACTCTATAAGAGTTGGCCATTTTCATATTATATTCTATGCTCCACCTAAGTATGGGGAATCCCTGATCATTTTTATTCCTTTTGATCAATAAAATTGACTAAGTATTACCTCTTTCATGATTTTAATTAGTTTGTTCTACTTGAATGTTTAGTTTGCTTAGTGAAGACTATGGTTTCTTTTACAAGTTGTCACATTCCTTCACCTGTTTACAGCTTCTTCTTGCAGGGAATGTGAAGTGTTCAAGGAGGTGTCCATGTTAAAATTAGTTTTTCTTTTGATTAGTTCCATTCAAGGCCTCTTTTCTAGTCCTCCTAGCATAATACAACCTTTCATGACCTCATAATGTAACATTGATGCAAGAAGACATTGGTTAAAGAGTGTATGTTTTAGTTTTCCTTTGATTTCAAGTGTGAGATACATATGGTTGGATGTCATAAACATATCTGGTGTATCACCTCCATTATATTAGTATGATTTTAGTTATCCCTCACTCTTTTCACCCCCCAAAATTAGTAGTAGTAGTTAAGTGGTACATCAAGGCAGCTAGCCCTATCTAGAGACTCACTTCATTCCTTAGGCTACCCACAAGCCTCAAAGTGATTCCATTGTGCCACTTGGATGAGGATATCCTTAGAATCTCCTCAAAGGTTACATATCCAAGTAATAACACATACTATGATAATAAAAATTTTCTTTCATGTTTAAAATACACACCAAATCAACTTTCCTTCGTTCAAGCCCAAGTCCAAACACATACTGCCACATTTTATATTCCACATTCCTCAGGATTTTTTTAATTTGTAAGGATACATTTTTAACCTACACACCAAATCCTCCTTTTCCTTTCCCTTAAAAATTTTTGGTTGCATCAAGTAGATTTCTTCCTCAAGATTGACACGTAGAAAAAGTTGTCTTTACATCCATCCATTTTATTTAAAGATTAAAATTAGTAGCAATAGATAAAATAATTATAATAGAATTTAACTTAGAAAGAAGATAAAATATCTCACCAAAATTAATTCTTTTTACTTGAGAGAATCCCTTTGGAATCCCTTTGCTACTAGGTGATTTTTATACTTATCAATTTTTCATTTTATATTATACTTCTTCTTGAATACCATTTGCATCCAAAAAGTTTTCAACATGGAGATAATTTCACCAAGTCCCTATATTATTTTTATTTAAGGCATTCATTTATTCTACCATTGCCTTCTTCCAAGACTTATATTTATTTTATTTAAGTTCCTCATATATAGTCTTGGGGTCTATTGTTGCTTACACAACATGCCCTAATTTCACCTTGAAAAAATATGGAACCTCTTCTTTTTGCTTTGGATCCTGATATTTGGTTTGATCAATTTTACTCCTTGGGTCTATTTTAGTTGTTGATTTGATTTTAAAATGGGTCCTTAACAATTTTTAGCTTTCATATTGTGTTGATTTTAATCTTTGAATTGAGTTTGAACCTAAAATGTATATTGTAGGCACTTGGTATACATAATTTGTAATTGATACAATTATTTGAGTTTGTATAAATTTAATAAGTCTTGATCCATTTTGACTCATGTTTTGAAATGCATTTAAACCTTCCATTTTGTTTGTCATTTTAGTTTACATTCAATAATATTATCTAATTATTTCAAAGTTTTCATGGTCTTTTTTCTAGTAATCTAGTTTATATTCTGCCCTTTGTCAAAGTACAATGACTAAGTATTATTATGGTTTCAATTTAAGAAGATATTCTAATTTTTTTTCACTCAATCCCTTGGGGTCATTTATCACTTAGTCATTTTCATAAAGCCTTTTGGTCCTTTAGGTAAGCAGGATGAGGATGCATGGCTCAATTTTGGTTTTTCACTTCCATAGGTCCCCTTAGTTTATTACACTAACCATAGGCATCCTTGATAACTAAGATGTTGATAAGTCTCATTATCTTAGTTACTCATGTATTTTGGATTATATAAATGTGAACTTAGTCCATAGACCTCCCAGATATGTGAGATCATGCCACATGGCATAATCTTGTTTATTCAATCCCCTGAGATAGTCTATTTAGTTATAATTAATATTAGACCTCTTAGATGCTTGAGATCATGTCACATGGCATGATCCCATTTTTCCAAGATATAGGGTAGTCTTTATGTTTTTAAGTCTCTTGTTAGGTCCAAAATGAATGAGATAGGGACAAGTGTCAAGATATAATTTTTCCATGAGTATATAGGTCATTGGCCCAAAAATACACTCAACTAGACACTGAGTGAATAAACAGATGTCATGTCGAAATAATTTCCAAATAGATAACATGTTGGCATCCATGTTAGAATTACACCTAATTAAATTTGATGAACATCTAGCTCATCATGACTGGCATAAAACTAGCATGTTTTTTCCTTCAGACTTAACTATTGAATATGTTTAAGCCTTTTGATTTTGAGTTTAATTAACCATTTAAGAGATCAAAAATGACTATGTTTATATGTTCTTTTTATCTAAATATTTAATCATTCATCTAATTAAAAGGATTAATTAGGTCTTTGGTGAAAGTCCCCTTCCTGATTATTGATTTTATAATATTTTCATCCTCCCATTTTAGGCATTTGTACTTAGTTTATTTTCATTGAATTTGAAGTCTAATAGCTAGTTTGTTTATCTAAAGTCTAATGTCTAATTTTTTATCGTGTAGGTTTAGATTCAGTGATGGGATACCACTTGTTAACATCTTGAGTCTTCACTTTTTTAGAATACATCAAACAAATAACTAGATCATTCAAATATATGTGTGGTTGGGATGATGCCACATGGCATTAACCCACTTCTCCATAACACATGTTCAAGCAAGAGTAGTACAAGGCCGAGATCAAATGTCTTTGAGATAATGCCACATGGCATAATATTAGAACTCTAGGACCAATAAGACATGGAAAAATGATTGAGGACATGTGGTGCTATGGGTAAGTGAGGTATTACCACTTTTCAAGATATGAATACCCCAAATTTTAAATAAAATTCAAGACCTTGGGAACCTCAACACACTAAGAGCTAGTGAAAATTTGACACATAGTGGGATCTTAACATATCATGGACACATTGGATTTCTTGAAGCAATGATAACTAGACACACAAAATGACCCTTTAAAATAATATATGTGGACCTACACAAATATAATCAAAATGTAAATTTGATGCCCACCTTTCCCATCTAGGCTGTTAAATTTTAGGAAATGGATTACGAGTCCAATCAAATTTGTGTAGTGATTGAATATCTCATTGTCTAGTAAAAAAATAATCATGGAAATAGATTTGAAGGTAGGCCATATTATACAAATGTCATGAAAATCAAGATCAAATAAGTGAGGATCGTAAAAGGACAAAATTGCCTTAAAAAGGCATGATCACCATAGTGAAGCATTTGATCAACTGTCAAGAGAAGTATTCACATCTGGATGATAAAACTTTCCCAAACATTCAATACATTAGTAACTAATCAAAATGACTGAGATTCATTTGGACCTATTTAATTTGAAATTATGTGTTAGTCTAATATTGTCATGTTAACAATATTTAATAGAAAAAGATGTACTCAAAAGAGATGTTGTTACCTTGAGGGTAAGCACACATTAAATTTGTGCCTTAGTTGGGGCCTTTTATTTAATGTTTGAAACCACCTGATGGTTGGGTGAGATTATTGAAAGTCTTGATAAATTCATCAATAATACTTAGAAAGGGCTAGTTGATTAGTGTTAGAAAGTATAGTAGAGTACCAAACATTATTTTCCTACAATTTCTTACTTTCTTAAGTTAGTTTTTCTTATGAACAATGTTATTTTGAATAATTTTCTATAATTTTCCTAATTTTGGTGGATCCAAATACTATTTTTCAAACAAATATCTATCAAATTGAAAGGTATTGAAGAAGGAAGTTCATTATTTGTGCATGTATATAGTGATTTTTCCCATATTTATTAATAGATGAATACCTCATACTCTTGCATCATCTGTGTACAGGGTTATGTGTATAGTATCCAGGAAATAGATTGGCTCCATGGAATTCATCTAATTCAAATGAATAATTATTATTTTAGCTACAAAATGGACTTACATATTTCTCTTTACCTTCACCTTTTTCTCCTTCTAATACATTTTTTAGAGTAGGTCAAATAGATCTGAAAGTTACAATCCATTTTTACAAGCTTTATTTTGATTACAAATCTTGTCATTATTGCTAATGTATTATTGAACCCATATATGCAATGAACAATTATTGAATCAATTATATCTTCATCAAAAAATCATTTTTTCTAATTATATGAACAAATGATCTATAGGATCATATTTATCATTTATCTAAGTTTATTTCAAATAAGCCCCTTGAAATGAAAGAGTTACACATCAACCACTAGGTTACCTAGAAATACCAAGACCTAGTGATATAGACCTTGGGGAGATTCCATCTCCTTTTTAGAATTTTTTTGGGAGATATACCTTTACACTAGGGTTTTTTTTTTTTTTTTTTTGATTACTTGGTAGATCGTAATAAGGTGGATCTCAAAAAACCTTAGTCTTCGGATCAACATCTCCTCCTTTTGAAACCTTGGTGTCTATCTTTTAGTCCTTTGATAAAAAAAAGTTGCTATCAGGCTTATTTGGGTTCAGTTACCCTATCCTCTTCTAGTTTTGGGTTGATCCCAATTTTTTGACCATTAGTGGTTATCTTGGTAAATTTTTGATGATCATTGCTTCTACTTCTATTCTTTCCCACAGCACTTATGCATGGATTATTGTTAGTTTATATTTGTATCTAGATTTTCTTTATTCTATAGAAATTACGGTTGAGGATCGGTGATGGATACAAAACCTTGACTATGAGGGTGTGCCTTTCATATTCCATAGGTGCTTTGTGCATAGTCATTTGTAATCTTCTTGCTCATATGTCAAGGTCAAAGTGGACTCTTCTTGTTGAAAGGATGTAGGTGTTGAACACCTTTCAGTTTCTCCAGTGTTCCCTCCTCTAATTCTTGTAAGTTTTGGTGTTGTTAGTTCTCTTGAAGTGGATCCTCAGGGCCTTGAATCAAAGGTGCTAATTTTGTCTCCACTTGTTATTGAGTAGTTTGGTGTGGCTAAGATTTATTAATCTTGGGTTGTTTCAAAATTATCAAGTAAGGTTGATGTTATGGACATACTTCCAGAAGGTATTCCCACATCTTCTAATATGGATTCTAGTAGATTGGGTGCTCTAGATGAGTGGACTATAGTCCAGAAGAAGAAAAAAGGGAGGTTGGCCATGAATTCACCTTCTATGACTCTTCAATCTCACATCAAAATAGGGAAATAGAAGACCTAAATGGATTTTTTGGGTGTACCTTGGGGATGGTTATTCTCCCCTTGGTGAGTTTGGGGCTTGTTTAGCTAGGTTAAGTCAACATCATTTCCTCATGGATTTTAATCTTAGGATAAAGGTTGGTTTTTAGCTCAATATTTTTGTGGGTAAGGGACCCTTAGACCCTCAATTATCTATCAAAAGAGGGGTATCTTAATTCAAATGGTGTATTATGAGGGGTATTAAAAATTTAATATCGAGAAGTAGAAATTAAAAGTGTGGGTATTCTTAAATATGATATAACAAAAGTGCTATAACATACATTTACTAAGTTAAGCTCCTATGGGCTCCAATATGAAGTAAAGCGAGCATTTTTAGTGTTAATAGATGGTAAATCATGATTTATAACAATAATGTAAAGATAAAAATAAAATTATAAGTTAATATTTATATAGAGGATAATATGAACTATGAGGGATGAATCAAGAACTCTTTATAGAGATATGAAATGAGAGTAACTATCCTAAATTGATGGGGAAATTTGACAAATGGATTTATTAATGAGTTATATTAAATGGATACATATGATGGATATTATATATAAAATGGATATACTAATAAAATTTTGAATTTATCTTACATAAAATTTATCAAATAAGGTATAAAGTTCACATCAAAAAATATATGTTGATTTTAATATGTAAAGAATAGATATAGCAATAATGATGGATACTACTACAATATGGCCTTGATAGTTATGAAAATAGTTTTTAATTTTTTAAGTGTACCATTGATATAAAAAAATTTAAAAACATATTTTTAAAAAATTATATATAATGTAATAAATAAATTTAAAAAAAAACTCAAGCAAACATAAACTATATTTTGCACTACTTATTTTGTGATAAAAATCAGCAATATTCCTCATGATAATTACTACTTGAAATTGAATAAAAATATGAAGTTCATAGTTGAAATGGAGAAGAAAGATAAAAAATTTATCCTAAAGAATAATACATGAAATAAGAAACAAAAAATCAAAGGATGGAGCATAAATACAATTAATGCAAGAAAGAAGAGATTGGGAATACTATTATTCCCATGAATGTATCATAATATTATCCATATGAGGGAGAATTTTACTAACAACCACCATGTCTAATGTGGTTGATTGCAAGGATGTAAATAAGGAAGGAAAAGAATAATAAAATGGAAATTGAAATTATCTTCTCAAAACATAGTGGATTCTTGAAATGGAGCTTATTTGGTTTAAAAAAATATAAAATATTCTACCATCATTTATGGAAGGCTAAACTCCTTTGATGTAGTGTATGATTGATCCTCTACTACCATGATTTAAATTATTATGAATTCATATCAGGTCAACCATAATGTGGTGGTGGTTGCTAATAAAAAAGTGATCTTAAAAGCACTTTGTATGGGATGAAGGATAATTCCTTGAGGATTTTATACCTTCACTCATGTATCCACACCTTAGTGATTTCCTTTTTTTATGCCTTTAACTTTCTCCCTTGTGTTTAAGACTTATGATGCTAATGATCGTGTGTTAATAACACACTTATACTGAGAGCAGATTTAGAGTATAAATATATGTGAAATATTTGCAAGAAGATTTTATGAAGGAGATATAAGTGTGAAGAAATGAAGTGAATAGAATATATATAGAGAACATTCAAAGATAAGAAGGTGAATCAATATAATTTAATATTTTACGTAATAAAAATTAATAACCATTTCATGTGCCTCTTTACCCAAGAGAGGCGATCTTTTAAAGGGGGTCGACCTCATTAAAACCCATTAAATTGTTTTCAAATCCCTTAAGATAGGTGACTTCATGAAGAGATACATATTCTTCCAAGGTGGTGATAATCAAGGAAAGGGTTAGCCAACATGTATTCATATTAAAATATGATAGGTTTTCTTCATAAAAACCTCATAGTTAGTCACCTTTCACATAGGTAAATATTAATGAAATAATTTCTCATGGGTTGGCCCATTAAAGTGATAAATCCAACATTTCTATGAAGTATCTATTAGTGGCCTTTGGCCTTTTTCATGGACCAATGATGTCTTCTTTGATATCAATGATAACAATATTGAAAATAATCTCATCCATATGCCTTTGACATCAATGAAAATTTTGCCAATAATCTACCCCTTTGTCATTGATGAAAACCTTACAACATACTTCTTTCCTTCATTATGAAATACTCCCCCTATATTTAAATCTCCCCCTTTGAAATCAATGGTAAAAGGATGTTTATTATACTTATATACATAAATATATCATGAGAAACATCCAAGGTTATCCAAGTTTTTCATGTTCCTGTCTTGGAACATCAACTTTGTCCTAATCATCTTTCTCATTCTTCTCTCCAACCATATCTTCTCTCTTTATAATATTATGTGAGACTTCATCTTTTTAGTTGTATTTTCACTAGAGATAAAAGATAATGCAATGATTATCTCCCCATGTATTCTTACTTCTTAGTATGAGCTTAGTGATACCTCTTATACATGAAATGCATTTTGTGCAAGCATAAGTGTCTCTTTATTTTCTTGCTCTTGATTCTTTTTCCATACTTTTGAAGTTTATTCCTCTTATTTATTCATGGCTTCCACTTTCTTATTCTGCCTTGGAAGTTTCATAAAACCACTTCTATAGACATGTGTTGTATGTCCATATATTTTTCAATTATAGCATATGACATTATAATCTACTAAAGGAGTAAAT
Organism: Torreya grandis; assembly: GCA_037957365.1. Lineage (NCBI taxonomy): Eukaryota > Viridiplantae > Streptophyta > Pinopsida > Cupressales > Taxaceae > Torreya > Torreya grandis. The sequence continues at coordinate 815,914 of JARHVA010001420.1, forward strand.
TAATTATAGTTATTATTTTAAAACCCATAAGGAATTATATTCTTGTTACAACCAAAATGTCTTATTCACATCCTAAACTCTATTTCTTTATGACCATAGTGATTAAATGAAAATTAATAAGCAAATAAAGAATGTTGGAACCTGGTCATGTGTGCTTGCTTTGGAGGAAACAACTTTTTGAATTATCATTGTTATCTTTTGGAGGACTACTTATTTTTTGTGAAACTTGATTCTCTTTATTTTTTATCGTAGGGATTTTGAGAACATCTACATAGCACTATGTCTTTTCCTCGTTTGCCTTATTTGGTGGCTCTTTGTGATCTTCTTTATTGGTTATCTGATTTTCTTTATATCCAAGATAAGTATTTATAAATGGTGACCTCTAGCCATTTATTATATCATCTAATATCTTAGTACTCTTCTCAAACTTGAGGCTTTTTTTCAACTTAGTGGTTATTTTTTATAGTTCATTCCTCAAGGAAATAATTTTGAACTCTAGCCTCTCATAATCTTCTTCCTTCTTATTTAATTGGATTCTCACCTTCTCTTCAATACTTTTTGCTTCTTCAAGTTAAATCTTAATATTGATGATCATCTTTTTTGATTCCTCAAGATTTTGTGACATTTTTACCTTAGATTCATAGTCCTCTTGAAGCTATAATTTTTGTTTCAAGTTCTTATTCTTAATTTTATTGATTTCACTTAGGGCACAAATGAGTTCTTCTTCCAAATTTAGTTCTCCATCTATTTCAGCATTCTCTTCCCCTTATGACTCCTTTTATTCTTTTTCTTTTTATGCACTTTCCAAGATATCATCTTTTATTTCTATTTCCGTGAATAATATCTCTTCTCTATCGCTATTAGAGAAACTCTCTTTAGATGAACTAATTTCCTCTTTATAATAGAGACTTTTTTTGTGATTGTGAAATCTCCTTCTTATCATCACTATTTTCATTATTGTATATGGGAATTTAGCCACAATATGTCCTAACCTTCCACAGTTAAAGCATTTAAAAGACAACTTACCTTTGTACTTGTCAGATCCTTTCTTCAACTTCTTCACAAAATGAGCTTTTTCTTCATCTAATTCATTATTTTAACTATCACTTGTTCCAGCTCTTTATTCTTAATTTTATTTAAGGATTTGAAGGCTACCTCTCATTTATATGATTTCTCCTTTTCATTCCTCATTTCATATGCCATGAGGATACCATTCAATTCATCCATTGTTGTTGTATCTAGATTTTTCATTTCTTTGATTGAAAATATTTTGTCATCATAACTCAAGGGAAGAGAACTTAATACTTTTGGTATGATCATTGCCTCTTCAACCTTTTCTCTAAGACCTCTGATAGTGTTGAAGGTTGCATCCACATGAAGTAGATAGGTCATAATTTTTTCTTCATACTTCAGCTTCAAACTTTTGAATTGTCTTTTATGTGTTTAAAGCTTAGTTTTCTTAAATTTGTCATCTCCTTCATATATGTTCTTAATTTTGTTCTAGATTTATTTCATTGATTCACAATGCATCACCTTGATAAACTCTGATTATCATAGACCACATTATATTGCATTCATATATTTTACATTGTTCTCATTGGCCTTCTTTCCAACCTCATATATTGGTGGAGATGATGGAGTAGTATAACCATTTACTACTTATTGCCAAATATTGAAGCCAAGAGCCATTAAATAGGTTCTAATCCTTATGCTCTAGAATGCATAGTTTGTTCTATCAAACAATAAAGCTCTATTTGAGGAAAATCCTTTTTGATCAGCGATGTGTGCTCTTGAGACCTACCTTCTAGTAGTTAGACTATTTCTGAATGAACACACTCTAATACCAATTGTTAAGCACACATGTATACTAAGATGGGGTTGAATCAGTATAAGTTAATATGTTTATTAATAAACCTTATTAACCATTTCATATGCCTCCTTACCCAAGAGAAGTGATCCTTCAAAGGAGATCAACCTCATTAAAACACATTTAATTTATTCTTAAATCCCCTAAGAGGGGTGACTCCATAAAGAGAGATGTCTTATTCTAAGGTGGCATTAATCAAGGTAAGGGTTGGCCAGAATGCATTCATATTAAAATATAATAGATGTTCTTCATAAAACCATCATAGTTGGTCACCTTTTGCATAGGTAAATATTAATTAAATAATTTATCATGGGTCATCCAATTAAAGTGATAAATCTGGCATTGTTATGAAGGATCAATTAGTGGCGTTTGGAATTTTTCTTGGACCAAAGATGTCCTCTTTGATATGAATGACAATAATCTTGCCAACAATCTCATCCATATGCCTTTGACATCAATGAAAATATTTCCAACATGGTGAATTTGGACTTGTGCATATAGTCATAATATATTATGAGTGAGATGAAGTTTATATGATCAGACTATGTATCTAATGTTGAATTTCCACTAAAAGGTGGAAATAGTTTGGTAATATTAAGAGTATAGAAGTCATGGACCTATAAGTTATATTGACTATTATATATAGATATCTACAATTTAAATATATATAATGGTGATGTGAGGTTTTATATATCTTTTGCATAAATAGGATGAGAATTAATACATTGGTTTTGGATTACTATAAATCATATATTCATGTTTTTTATGATTCGTAGTGTAGAAGATGAGTTGTGACTTTTATTTATTCAATGAAATTTTATGGCTAATGTGTTGTGTGTTGCTTCAATCATGTCATTTGGTACACACATTCACAAATGATTCAAATGAGAATTTTTAGGTCCTTACACACACCACATTTGGCTTTCTAGTCTTGAGTAATAGTTGTGATGACTAATGCTTCAATTTAATGAATAAATTTATGGGTGAGTATAGAAACGAATTTTTTTTATTTGGATTTGGACAATGCTAAGGCCAAAAATATATCTATATGATTGGATTTAGACATTCATAAATTGGTATTTTGAGCAATGGCAATATTATGGATTTAAACTAAGTGTTGTTGAGGAAGGTCACCAATCTCTTTTTCCTCTTTAGTAGCATGTGTGTTAAGTGCTAATCATATATTGTTTTGTAATGCATGATGATATGATTCTTAAATTATGAAATTTTTGATTTTTTTGTTAACTTTTTTGGTATGTTAATGTTTTTATTTTTACTAGTCTAGGGCCCTCTTCCTAGATATCTTTAGAAACAAAAAATATTGATGAATTAGTGATTATAATTTAGTAATTGATTCAATAAATATTTTCATGATAAGTTAAGTTTAATTATTAATAAAACTAGTTCATTTAATAATTTTAACTTTTATGAGTGTTTTAATTATAATTACAATGTAATAAATTAAAATATTCTATATAAGGAGATCTTGTCCACAATCCAAACAAATAGTTTATATTTTAATGATGGAGATTCAAAACATTAATATTAACATCTTCAACATAACCTTTTTAAAAAATTATTTACATCATAATTACAGATTGTGACCTGATATGTTTAAAAGTGGTTTTAAACAAAGGTCAATATTATTTTACTAATAAATATTAGTTATTATATGACTAAATTAGACATGGATTTTTTTCCTTAAAAGAATGTTGAATAAAATTTATACTTTAACATTAAACAACACCTTTAATAATTTTATTTTTTGATTGTGGTAAAATTGTGGTAAAATTTAAATTTTATCATTTAAAATAGGTATGGAAAATGGAAAAAAAAATTGAATAAAAGTTTCAAAAAAACTTATATGTTTTTTATAATCAATGCATATTTTAAAATTATGTATCAAAGAATTGATAAGAATGGTCATTTAAAATAAGAATAAACTTGTAAAAAATGTATTTATTTTATTCAATTTTGTTCCATTTTTTTGGTGAACCTAATACATGTATACAATAGAAAGACTAATATTTAAATATAATTTTTGGAGGCATAAATTAGCCTAGGCCTACACCTAATATTATATCTTTGTTTTAGTTTCAATTCTTTGTGTAGATGGTTTAGTATGCAAGCTTCACTCCTATTGTCAGATGATTTTGAGGTGATATTTTAATTAACATCAATCTAAGAGGAGGTTGGAATGTTTAACCTTGTTTGAATGGTGAGGAAAGCACTTATTTTTGAATGAATCTTGTTCAATTGGTGATGAAACTAATTGATTTGAGTGAAATATTGTTATAATGAGGTGTATAAATCTTTAAATATAATTAAGAGGGTTAAGGTAACCTAAATAAAAGTACTAGAATATGACACTATCTTTTTAATCTTTAAATTTGCAATGGCATGTAACTCACTTGGTAACCCATTCTCTTACCATGGTCAGCCATAAACTTGAAATGTTTTTTTTACATAAGTTTCAATGCTTTGAATTAATTGAAATTGATTTCTAATACTCAAACATCATGAGGGAATTATGTTTTATGAAGGAATTATTAGTGAGTTGTGAGGTTGATGGTCCTACATAAATGCACCAAATCCCTCGAACTTAAGCCTCTTGTATTTCTTAAATGTAACTATAAGTTTTTTGAATTATTTTATGGGATACATATCAAGTAGTATAAACATGGTGTTTATTTTTTCTATTTGTAATGATAAATAAGGTGAAATTTTAATCTTGGCCATATGAGAATATCCACATGCGATGATGTCTTTTTATATTCCATTTCATATATAATTGGGATACTTAAAAATATTGTTATTCTAGAGTTAAGGATAACACATGATATGCCTTCTTTTAATTTGGATAGAATAATATTGTGTTATATCTCTAATCCATTTAATGTGTTCGAATATAAAGCCTAATATTCTAAATTAAGCATGAGATTCAAGAAATATATAATTGAATATTAAAATTTCTCCATTTTAAAGTTTAGAGGCTATTTTTTAAAGGTGTTCCCTTATTTACTATCTTTCTTTAGGATGTAAGTTTTGTTTTCTGAATAGTAACTATTTTCTTTCTTTTGAAATATAAATGGAATTAATTTATAATTTATTAAATGAGTGGCTTATTTTTAAAATTAGAAACTATAGATTTTTAATTCCATTCTATTAAAAATGTTTGATGTATTGATTTGTTTCGAAATGTGAACCATCATGTAAATAGAGGCTTGTGTACATTATTGTGACATAAGCTTCAATGAAATTTCATTGAAAAATTTTTAATGGGATCACATGTACCAACACACTAATAGTTGTGCTTATTAGTTTTATTGAAGTTGTGTTTGAAAAAAGGTGAATAAAAAGTTACCAATAAACCAATATGAAAAAATCAATACTAACATAATTTTTATGTTAAAATTAGATAGAATAAATAGCATACACACAATATTACATTGTACACAAAATTTTCCCTAAGAACCCCATAGAAGAAAAAAACCAACACAATAACCTCATTTACTATTGTTTTAATATAGTTATCTTGTCATATAATAGTGCACTTATCATTTTTTATCTACCCTTACTTCATGTTCAAAAATATATAGGCATAGCAATACGTAGCTACCTAAGTAGTATTACAATACCATGGATACCAAAACCATGGGTAAAATGAAGAACTAATTATAGTTCCCCATAAAAATTTGGGTTATAATACCCTCCATATTATTAATATAGGTAAAAATACCTATAGGACCACCAAAGTGTGAATTTGTTTCAAAATAAAAAATTATCGAGGATTACCACCCTTGAACCCTTGATTGGGGACCCACTAGTCCCCCAAACCCCCCAATCGAGGTGGTGCCCTAGACCCTAATTTTTGTGCCCAGTACTAAGGAATAACTTTACTAACAACCACCATGTCTAATGTGGTTAAATTCAAGGATGTAAATAAGGTAGGAAAAGATTAAGAAAATGGAAATTGAAATTATTTTCTCAAACCACAGTGGATTCCCCAAATGGAATTTATTTTGTACAAAAAATATGAAATATCCTAACACCATTTATTGAATCCAAACTCCTTTGATGTAGTGTATGATTTATCCTCTAATACCATGATTAGCATTGTTAGGACTTCATATCAGGTCAGCCATAATGTGATGGTGGTTTCCAATAGAAAGATCGATCTTAAGATTAGGTATGGGATGAAAGATAATTCCTTGAGGATTTTATACCTTTAGTCACGTATCTACACCTTGGTGATTGCTAATTTTTGGGACTTTATCTTTCCCCTTTGTGTTTAAGAATTATGATGCTAATGATGGTGAAGTTGGCCTTATACATATAGTCATAATATATTAGAATGGATAAGAAATTCATAATGATTAGATTATCTATCTAATGTTGAATTTCCACCAAAAGGTGGCAACACTTTTGTAATATCAAGAGTAATGAAATCATGGACCTATAGTGTATATTGAATATTGAATATTGAATATATATATATATATATATATATATATATATATATATATATATATATATATATATGTATATATATATATATATATGTATGTATATATATATATATGTATATATATATATGTATATATATATATGTATATATATATATATATATGTATGTATATATATATATATATGTATATATATATATATGTATATATATGTATATACATATATATATATATATATATGTATATATATATATATATGTATATATATATATATACATATATATATATACATATATATATATATATATGTATGTATGTATGTATGTATGTATTTGTATTTATATTTGTATAGTTACATATATATAATGGCGATGTGAGGTTATGTATATCTTCTCCATAACAGGAAGAGAACTAATACATTAATTTTTGGATTATTATAATTCATATATTCACGTTTTTGTTGATTCATAGTGCAGAGGATGAGTTGTGATTGATATTTAGTCGATGAGATTTGAGGGCTAAGGTGTTGTGTGATTCAAGTAAGCATGTCTTTTGGTACACAATCATAAATGATTCTCATAAGAATTTTTGGGTCCTTGCACACACCACATTTGACTTTCAAGTCTTGAGTAATAGTTGTGATGACTAATGCTTCAATTTAAAAAAATTATGGGTGGACAGAGAGGTGATTTATTGTTTATTTGGATTTGGACTACATGAAGGCCTAAAATCTATCTATATGATTGTATTTAGCAATCATGAGTTGTTTTTTCAAGGATTAATGGCAATGTTACAAATCTAAACTAAGTGTTGCTAAGGAAGGTGACCAATCTCTTTAGCCTCTTGAGTATCATGTGTGTTATGTCCTAATCATATATATTTTTGGTAGTGCATGATAATATGTTTCTTAAATTATGACTTTTTTAGTTTTTTGTTGACTTTTTTTGGTATTTATATATATATATATATATATATATATATATATATATATATATATATATATATATATATATATATATATATATATATATATATATATATATATATATATATATATATTGGCTAGTCTAGGGATCACTTCTTAAATATCATTAGAAACAAAAAATATTAATAAAGTAGTGATTATAAAAATAATGAATTAATGTAATATTTTTTAGATAAGTTGATTATAACTAATAATAACAACTAATTCATTTAATAATTTTAATTTTTATGGGTGTTTTAATCATAGTTATAATATAATAAATTATAATATTTTATATGAGATCTAGTTCACTATCCAAATAAATCATTTATATTTTAATAATGGAGATTCAAATTATTAATATTAACATATTTTACATAATCTTTTTTAAAAAATAGTTAAATCATAACTGTCGACTAACATGATCTCTTTAAAAATAGTTTTAAACAAAGTTCAGTATTCTTTTACTAACAAATATTAGTTATTAATATGATTAAATAAGATGTGGATTTTTTGTTTTAAATATGTTGAATTAAATTAAAAATTTAACATTAAGAAACACATTTAATAATTTTATATAACAATTTTATTTAGTGACTATCATAAAAATTAAATTTTATCATCTAAACTAAGCATGAAAACTGGAAAAACAACTCGAACAAAAATTTTAAAAATTATATGTTTTTTATAATCAATACATGTTTAAATATTATGTATCAAGGAATTAATAAGAATGGTCTTTTAAAATAATAATAAACTTGTAAAAAAAAGTTTTTATTCATCCAATTTTATTCCATTATTTTTGGTGAACCTACTACATATATAAAATAGATATAATAATCCTTCAATACAATTCTTAAATTAGAAATTAGCCTAGGCCTATACCTAATATTGTATCTTTGTTTTAGTTTCAATCCTTATGTAGATGGTTTGGCATACAATCTTCAATGTCATAATATTTTGAGGTGATATTTTAGTCAACATCTATCTACAAGGAAGTTGGAATGTTGTATCTTGTTTGAATGGTGAGAAAGCACTATTTTTAATGAATCTTGTTCAAATGGTGATGAAACCACTTGCTTTGAGTGAAATATTGTTAAAATGAAGAATATAACTCATTAAATATGATTAAGAGTGTTAAATTAAACTAAATAAAAGTATTAGAATATGGCATTATCTTTTTTATCTTTTAAATTTCCAATGACATGTAACTCACTCAGTAACCCATTCTCTTACCATGGTCAACCATCATTTTGAAATATTTTTGTTATATATGTTTTAATGCTTTAATTTTGTTAAGTGTGGAGCCTAATTATCTTCCAAGATCAAAGGTTAAAAATTTGATATTATTTCAGTCAGGTTTTGGATCTCATTCTTTGTATCCATGATGGCACAGGGGGTTGTAAGGGAGGTGAACCCCCTTGTGGGGTTTGGGAGGGCTATCCTCTCGATGGGGGGTCTGGGTCCGTGGACCCTAGTGGGGGTTCAAGAGAAATGCCCCTAAAGGGAAAATTTTATTAAAATTACCTTGTAAAATTTTAATTTTGTAGTCAATTTGGGCCATTGATTATAAGTTTCCAAATCTGACAGTAGAGGTTATGTTTAAGTGTTTTTCAACCCTAAAAGTGATTTAAGATATGGCTGTGAAGTGAGAGAGTATGATTTTACATAGTGAGGAGGTAGATAAGGTAGAGAGGTGTAACAGGTTTTGTTGTAGGATTTATTTCTCCCTTGTATTTTTGGAAATAATATACTCGACAAGTTTGGTGGATGTATCCCATCTTGGGTGAACCACATTAAATCTGGTGTCTCCTATTTTGTGCATGTTTATGATTATTTTTTGTATGTTTAATTGATTCATTTCATATTTTATCTTGTATGTGATTTGGGGATAAATCTATTTTTTATTTTATCCTAACAAGTGGTATTAGAGCAAAGGTTTTATTTACATAATTTTAAATCACAAGAAGAAAAGGGCTTGACCTCAAGTGGGAGCTATGGTGGATGAAAATAAACCTAAGGTGGAGAAGTTCAATGGATAGAAATATGGATTGTGAAAGTTGTAGATGGAGGATTACCTTTACCAGAATGACCTATATTTGCCATTGGGAGGGCAAGCCAAGAAGCCATCGACAATGTCAAATGAAGTTTGGGAACTATTGGATCAAAAATCCCTTGGAACCATACAGTTGTGTCTTACATTTTCTGTAGCATTCGACATATCATAAGAAAAGATAATAGAAGGTCTTATGAGTGCATTAGGAAATTTATATGAAAAACCCTCTGCCTCAAACAAAATATTTTTGATGAAAAAATTATTCAATATGAAAATGTCTAAAAATGGTTTAGTACCAGATCATTTAAATGAGTTTAACACGGTTACTAGTTAGTTACATTCTATAAACATTGACTTTGATGATGAACCTAGGGATCTTCTTATTCTTTCTTCCTTGCCTAAAAGTTGGAATAGATTGGTAATGGAAGTAATCAACTCTATGTCTAATAATGCTAAACAAAAGTTTGAAGATGTGGTGGATGTTATCCTAAGCAAGGAAATGTGAAGGAAAAGCACAAGTGAAATATCCATGTTTGAAAATGCATTAATAGTTGAGATTAGATGAAGATAGAAGAATAGAGGAAGAGGAAACCATGGAAAATCAAAAAGGGATGCAAGATCTAAATCAAGAGGAAAGATGGAATGTTGGATCTATGACAAGCTAAGACACACAAAGAAAAAGTATTGGTTTCAAAAGGATAGATTGGGTAAGGACCAATAGGAAGGTAATAGAGAAGAAAATGTAGTAGGTGATGTACTACAAGATGCTCTTATACTTTATTTGGATAATATTTCTAAATCTTGGGTTTTAGATTCAGGTGCTTCTTTTCATGTTACCCCTCATAGACACTATTTTATAGATTACAATTAAGGTAATTATGAGAGTGTTTACCTTGGTGAGGATGAACCCTATATTATTATTGTAAAAAGAAGTGTTTAGGTTAAATTATAGAATGGAAACACTTGGGTGTTAAAGGATGTTAGGCATGTTCTTATCTTGAGGAGAAATTGGATCTCTCTAGGGCAGTTGGGTAGTGAGGGTTGTATGGTCATATTTACAACTAAATCATGGAAGGTTACAAAGGGTTCCTTAGTGGTTGTAAAAGGTAAAAAAGTAGACACTTTATATTTGTCTATAGATAATTTTAATTCATCTTGTATTATAGCTATTATAGGTAAAGATGTAGCTTTGTGGCATTATAGACTTGGCCACATGAGTGAAAAGGGAATGAAGACCCGACATGAAAAAGATAAACTACTAGGTCTGAAAGAATTAGATCTAGACTTTTGTGGGCACTGCATATATGGTAAATAAAAATGTGTGAGGTTTCTCAGGGTTAGACCAACTAGGAAGGAGTAAAAAATAGAGCTTGTGCATACGGATGTGTAGGGACTGCCTCAGGTATCTTCACTTGGTGGTTCAAATTATTACTTTACCTTTATTGATGATGCAACTAGGAAGGTTTAGGTATACTGTATAAAAATCAAGTATGATGTTTTTGATACATTCAAGAAATGGAAAGCTTTAGTTGAAAATAAAATAGGTTTAAAACTAAAATGTCGTAGATCAAATAATGGAGGTGAGTACTATAGTAACACTTTTAATAATTACTATATAGAAAGTGGAATTTATAGATAGAAAATAGTTCCAGGAACACCACAATAGAATGGTGTGTCAAAAATAATGAACAGGACTATTATGGATCGTGTCAAATGCATGAGATTACATGCAGGTTTGCCTTTATATTTTTGGGTAGATGTTATAACTACTACAATTTATCTAATAAATAGAGGACCTTCGAGTGCTTTGGATGGTGGAATACCAGAGGAGGCATGGACTAGAAATAAGGTAGATTATTCTTTTCTAAGATTTTTTGGTTGTGAGGCATTTTCTTATATTGACAAAGCTCATAGGGATAAGTTAAAATCTAAGTCTCAAAAATGCACATTTATTGGTTATGGAATTGATGATTATGGATTTTGGTTGTGGAATCTAAAAGATAATAAAATAATCAGGAGTAGAGATGTGTTCCATGAAAAATTCATGTATAGGGACCACTTGCAAATATAAAAGGGAATATACAATATTAGAAGACATTATAGAAAAGCATGTCCCAAAAGTTCTTGATCAAAATGTGTAAAAGGAATAGGTACCTCAAACCTCTGTTATAAGATTCACAAGAGTAAGTAGACCACCTGGTCATTTTTCTCCTTCTTTATATTATTTATTACTTACTGATGGTGGTGAGCTAGAAAGATATGAATAATAAGCACAGATTGATGCCAAGGATAAGTGGGAGCAAGCTATGGATGAGGAGTATGATGCTATAATTAAAAACTAGACATGGGATTTGGTGGAGCTTCCCAAAGGAAAGAAGGCATTGTAGAATAAGGGTATACAAGATAAAGGAGGAAGACAAAGGTAAAAATAAATTCAAGGCCAGAATGGTAGTCAAAGGTTTTGCACAAAAGAAAGGTATAGACTTTGATGAAATATTTTCTCCAGTAGTTAAAATGACTTCTATAAGAGTTGTTTTAAGTTTGATAGCAATAGAAAATTTGCACCTTGAATAATTAGATGTGAAGACTACATTCCTTCATGGTGACTTGGAGGAGGAAATATATATGGAGCAGCCATAGGGATATGAATTCAAATGTAAGGATAAAATGGTGTGCAGGTTGAATAAGAGTTTTTATGGCCTAAAACAAGCTCCAAGATAGTGGTATTTAAAATTTGATAGTTTTATGACAGAACAGGGTTATTGTAGATGTCATTCAGACCATTGTGTATCTTTTAAAAGTTTTGAAAATGGTAGATACATTATTTTGGTTTTATATGTAGATGGTATTCATGTAGATGATTCCAACATGCACAATATTAATTTACTCAAGAAGTAGTTAAGTGATAGATTTTCTATGAAGGATCTAGGTACAACTGCATAGATCCTTGGTATGAGGATAACTAGCGATAGAAAGAATAGAAAACTAGAATTATCACAAGGAGAGTACATTAGAAAAGTGTTGGAAAGATTTAATATGCAAGATGAAAAATAATTTGGGACACCTTTGGATGCACACTTAAAATTAACAAAGGAACAATATCCTCAAACACAAAAAAAAAAAAAAACCTAATGTCTAAAATTCCATACTCATCAGTAGTTGGTAGTTTAATGTATGCAATGGTATGTACGAGGTTGGACATTACACATGTAGTGGGAGTGTTGATTAGGTTCATGAGTGATCTAGGTAAGGAACATTGGAAGGCAATAAAATGGATCCTTCATTACCTAAGAGGGACCATAGATATAGTGTTAAACTGTGGTGGATCATATGTGAAATTATAGGGATATGTTGACTCAGATATGGCAGGTGACTTGGATGGTAGAAGAAGCACTATAGGGTATGTGTTTACATTAGGTGGTACAACATTTAGTTGGGCATCATATTTAAAAAAGGTTGTGGCACTTTCAACCACAAAGGCTAAGTATGTTGTTGCTACAGAAGCAAGCAAGGAAATAGTTTGGTTATAGAGGTTGATGGAAAAATTAGGACATAGTCAAGATATATGTACTTTATATAGTAATAGTTAGAGTGCAATCCATCTAGCCAAAAAATTAGCTTTTCACTCTAGAACAAAACATATTCAGTTGCGGTATCATTTTATTCATTCAGTGATAAAGGAATGGCAACTAAAATTCGAGAAGATATATACTAGTAAAAATCTTATGGATATGATGACCAAGGTAGTTACAAGAGAGAAGTTAAAGATTTGTTTAGCTTCAATTGGTCTTAATGGATGATAATTAAATTAATGAACTTGTCTAGGTCTAGATAGTACAGTGTATGTAGTAGTGGTGGAGTTGTTGCAATTAGTCTTCAAGTGGGAGATTGTTAGGTGTGGATCTTGATTGTCTTCTAGGATCAAAGGTTAAAAATTTGATGTTATTTCAGCCAGGTTTTGGATCCCATTATTTGTATCCATGATGGTATGGGGGATTTTAGGTGGGTGGGTTTACCCCCCTTGCAGGGTCTAGTGAGTTTGAGGGCCATATGCCTCGGTGGGGGTTTGGGGGTAACACTCCCAAAGGGAAAATTTTATTAAAATTGCCTTGTAAAATTGTAATTTCATAGTCAATTTGGGACATTGATTATAGGTTTCTACATATGATGGTAAAGGTTATGTTTAGGTGCTTTTCCACCCTAAATTTAATTTAAGATATGGCTGATAAGTGAGAGAGTATGATTGTACATAGTGAGGAGGCAAGAAGGTAAAAAGGTGTAACAAGTTTTGTTGCAGGATTTGTTTCTCCCTTGTATTGCTGGAAATAATATACTGGACAAGTTTGGTGCATGTATCCCATCTTGGGTGAACCACATTAAATCTAGTGTATCTTATTTTGTGCATGTTTATGATTATTTTTGTATGTTTGTTTGATTCATTTCATAGTTTCTCTTGTATGCGATTTGGGGATAAATCTATCTTTTATTTTATTCTAACAAAATTCATTGAAATTGATTTATACTACTCAAAATTAATGAGGAAATTATGATTTATGATGAAATTATTAATAAGTTATGAGGTTGATGGTCCTATATAAATGCACCCAAAGCCATAGACCTAAGCCTCATGTATTTATTTAATTTCATTTAATCATGGGATCAATATCAAGTAGTATAAACATGATATTCAATTTTTATCTTTACAATAATAAAGCAAGTAAAATTTTAAGTATGTCCATATGAACATCTCTTCATGTGATGATGTCTTGTTATATTCCATTTGATGTAAAATTGGGCCACTTAAAAATGTTATTGTTCTAGAGTCAAGGCTAAGGCATTTAGTTTGGTTTTTATTCTCTTAATGAATACTTCAAATTTAAATGTTGGCACATGATATACCTTCCTTTAATTTTCATAGAATAATATTGTGTTATATTTTACATAGAAATAAATTAAAATTTGATGGTCTTGCATCTATAATCTATTTAAAGTGTTATAACATAAATCCCAATCTTCTAAATTTATCAAAGTCAAACATGAGATTCAAAAGATATAAAATTGAATATTAACATTTCTCCATTTTGAAGTTCAAATGCTAAGTTTATAAAGGTGTTCCCTTTTTTATTAGCTTTCCTTGGGATGTGAATTGTGTTTTGTGAATGATGACTCTTTTCTTTTTTTTTTAATATAAATGGAATTAATTTATAATTTATTAAATGGGTAGTTAATTTTTAAAATTGGAAATTATTGATTTTAATTCTATTTAGTTAAAAAAATGTATGATGTATTGATTTGTTTTCAAATGTGAGTCATCATTTATATATAGGCTTGTGTTCATTTTGTAACATAATCTTTAATGAAGTTTCATTGAAAAAAATTTAATGGTTACACATGTACCAACACATTAATAATTGTGCTTATTAGTTTCATTGAAATTGATTTGAAGGGTGAATAAAAAATTATCAATAAACAAATATAGGAGAAGCAATATTAACATAATTTTTATATTAAAATTGAATATGAGAAATTACACACACACAAATTTATACAGTACACAAGATTTACCTAGGAAACCCATACATGAAAAAAACAAATAACAATAATTTCTTTTACTATTGTATTAACATAATTGTTTCACAATATAATAATGTAATTATCTTTTTTTCTCTACCCTTACTACATGTGTAAGTATATATAGGCATATCAATAGGTAGCTACCTAAATAACCTTACAATATCATGGGTACCAAAACCATGGGCCAAAAATATAACTCATAATAATTTCCCATAAAACTATGGGTTATAACACCCTCCATATTATTGCTATAGGTAAAAATACCTACAAGATCACCAAAGTTTGAATTTATTCCAAAAAACAAATTTTCTGGGACTCTCACCACTAAACCCTTAATTGGGGAGCCACTAGTCACCTAAACCCCCTAGTTATGGTGATGACCCAAACACTAATTCTCATGCTTAACTATACAATACCTAATGGGCATAATGCATGTATAGTATACCATAAATATCTAATAGTTTCCCATTTATTGAACACTTTGCATAGGGTTTCATAGTTGCATAATGTAAAAAATTGATGGAAACCATGTCCATTGATATTATATTCTAAGAAAACATCTTAATACTCATAGCCTTTGTTAGTGAATTAACAACATTGTTATTTATTTCAATATTTTTGAGTAATATCTTTTTCTTGTTCACCATTTATGGAACATAATTATATTGGACATGAATGTGTCTTTTATGAGTGATACCTATGATTATTTGCCAAACATATAACATTATTATTGTCACCATCTATCCTTACAACATTTTGAATGAACCTAAGTGGAACACAATATTTTAATCCAAATGACTTCCTTTTTTCCATGGATAGAAACCATGTACTCACCCTCCATGATGTAACATCCATAATTGCTTGTCATTTTATCATCTAACTTATAGCTCCATTGAGCAATTTGAACACATATGCACTTATATATTTAGGGAAATCAAAATCTCCATCCCATTCAAAATCCACAAACCCATGTAGACTCATATTTTTGCAAGGATTACCTTAATATCATAATGCATACTTAGATGTCATACGTAAATACGTAAATATCATATTTATCACAAACCTACATTCTTTGCATGGATTTAACATTAATCTTCTCATTAGTGCCACTACATGAGAAATATAAAGTTTGGTACATACCATTGCACACATCATACTTCCATCAACACTAGCATATGAGACTTTAGATATGTCCTCAATTTCTTATTCTGTCTTCGGATACTATTTACTAGATAATTTTTGACCAACTAGAAAATAAGTACTCAAAAGGTTTAATTTTTTGTATCCTAATCATTTACATAATCATCTTTGTGTTTTTTTTAATCTAACTAAAATTTTATGTTTACACGATCTCTTTTAATTTCCAGGCCCAAAATAAATTTGTTATCACCTATATCCTTCATATAAAACTAAATTTATAACTTAGACTTAACTTCGTTGATAATATCCTTATTGTTACCAACTAACAACATGTCATATACATATTGTTGACCAATTTTGACCTTTAGGTCAAAATAGGGCACCTCTAGTAAAAAAATTAATTTTTAGGCCTATAAAGAGGTATAATATATTGTCATAAGGTGTTTTATAGGTTATTTTATGCCTTTCAATGTTATATTAACTTTGGCCACTCATTTCATTAATTTATCATGTCATTTGAAGTCATTTTAAGGGTCTAAATAGTGCATTTAATGCTTTACACAATTTTCTTGAAAAATGTGTAAGTTAAAAAGATTTTTATCATGTTTCATGTGTCATCAAGTTCTATATTAACTGTCACTAACTGAAAATTGGTAGGTGTTTTAGAATAAAGTCAATTTTCTTTGAAAAGAAAGAGAAAGATGCACTTGTATAGCCTCCTTAGGAAGTGTGCCACTTAAAAAAGTTTTAAACATAAATATCCATCTCCCAAAAAATCAAATACACATTTTTAATGATCTTAAAGTGTCATTTCCAAGCCAAAACCGTTCTGCTCCCTTCTTACTCTTTTTGGCAGATTGAAGTGACTTGTAGGTTTTTGCTTGGTACAGCTAACACAGTGTGTTTCAGGTAGAATGATTTTGGGAGGTTGTTATAAACTCATATACCTTAAAATACATATAATTTTTTTTATAAATTTTCAATCATGCTTCATGAACCATCCATTGGAAGTGAACAGTTCAAAAATACCTATCAATCTGTACACCCTTCAATTGTTCCTTCATTTTAGGCAAGTCTATACGAACAACTTACTGTGTTTACTTTAAGAGATTTATTAATTCATAATTTAATTACTCACACACTTTGTTTGATGTTTCTGGAGGTTTGGAGGTGTTAACCAACTCAATTTGTAGGAGGATGCAATTTTTTGAGTTGTGGGCAGTTTCACCATTTCCAAGATTTGTGTGCTTTATCAAGGGATATAAAAGTTTGTTTCATTTTCATAAATAGGTTTTAAATGTATCCTTTCCTCCTTGACACCTTTCATCTAAACCTCCTTGATTCTCATTTTTGCAATCCATATTTCCACCAGGGTAGATTAGTCATTTAACTCTACTTGACTTGTTCCACATGTTTGCAAGTGTTTTTTTTAGGTTGGAATAAGATGTTGAAGAATGATTCAAGAGTCCCATAGTGTTTAATATGAATTTTAAAGGATATTAAATATTTTAAAATGTTTTAGGATCTTCAACTTACAAATTTTCTTCCACTTACTGCCTACAATGAGAAACGAACATCTATAGGTGGTATTAGTAGTGAGCTGAGGTATCATAAGGGGAAATCGAGAAATGATGAAGCCTTATTTGAGTTCCTTAATGAAAAATAAGTCATATAAATATTCACAAAGATAATATATCACCAAATCAATTTAAAACTAGTTTCAAAAGTGGATGACTATGCATTTAGGGCTCTGGTCCCCAAAGGACTGAAATAGAGGTCTAGGGGCTTCTTTAAGATGTCCTAAAACATTTTTGAATGGTGTTTGAGAAATTTGGTTTGATAATTATTTTATCCATTGGTAATTACAATACCTCCACAAATAATAAATGACAATGTATTAATGAAGATAAATTGTTTGAGAATCCCAAAATCACATTTTATACACTGTCTTCAAGCAGTAGGTTCTGCAAGTTTGAGCTTTGAGTGATTTTTAGAGTCTTAAAATAAAATAAGATATATTATCATGTTGGAATTATTCCTTTGATAAATTAATGTATGATTAACATTAATAATAATTTCAAAATGGTGATATTCTAAACTTCAACCCTATTGACACCCACCCTTAGTCTGTACAATGAAGAAAAGGGAACCTACAATAGGGTATAGCAAACAGTGACCCTAGGTTGATACTAGAATGTTATTTTAGGGTTTAAAATGGAGATTAATAGTTAAAATAAGTACCTTGTGACCATAAATTTTCCAAATAATGTCTTCAAACACCATAATTTAATTCCAAGGAGTTAGTACTCACCTACAACCATGGTAGGTGATTGTGTACAAACATGGGCATAAAGCAAGGTTATTTCGACACTTTAAGGTGATTATAACCCAAAAAGATAGACAATAGGTCTAATAACTTACCCAATGTAATTTTAAGGTGTATTAGGGACTAATACAATATTTTCAAAGGTTTAAATTACATAATTCATCTACAGGCTCCCCAAAAGGAGCAACGCAATCAACTAAAGGTAATTGGGTAGATAATGAGCTTCTTAAGGTTGTGATAATGTTTCAAGGTATCATAATGAGGAGTGATAGTTATAAATACATGGTATTAGTATAGGATAGACTCAAGGGTTTTCTCCAAATTATAAACAAGATCCATGTGAGCAGATGGTCACCTATAGGTCAGGTAAATAGGGTATACAGGCAGGATAAAAGAAAGTCATCTCAGTCAAAGCAATTGGAAAATTCATTCATGAAATAAGATGTATGAATATGGGGAAAATAACTTAAAAAAAACATCAAGAAAACCTATATATTTACAAGGAATTTTTATTTATTTTGATTCTCCAAGCTTGGATCATGCACTAGTTATATACAACAAAGTCATCTAGCAGGGGTTAATGCCATAATATCCTAACACAGTCATCTCAAGAAATAAATATGAGTGTATGTGAAGAAAAAATTATATGAATGATATTTTTTATGGTGTTTATAACCTCATGTAATCCCTAAAATTCCATTCCAAAGAACTAGATTTATACAAGTATACTTACAGGTATACCTTCTAACCCTACATAGTCTACCTAAAACTCAGTCTTGGACTTTGAAGCAATTAGGAGCTCATATGACCTATTGAGGATCTGAATATTTGTGTAAGTAACATATATGAATTATATAATCTATTATAATGGCTATTTTTTAAGACAAACAAGGTAGATACCCCTATTCTATCTCAGAATAGGGGTAATTTCCTTATGCAAACACAGGCAGCTTGGGAAAGAAGAGATGGTTCGAGGATTTGAGAATGGTTTAGACCTTGGAGAAAAGTTTTAGGAGCTGAATAAAACCAAGTAAAAACATTATAACACCTCACATAAGGATGGATCCAAGTAAAATGGTCTGGGGAGCTAAGTTTGTAGGCAGACCCTAAAAGGCAAGTTTAGGCCAAGTAACCAAGTAAGAGGTCACTTTCGCTTTTAGACATAAATATGATTTAAAAATAGTTGGAATATGTTTTTATTGTCATATTAAATTTATTAAAGATATTCAACTGCAAGGAAATCAAGCAATAGGGTCTCACTCACCAAGGTTGCAATCAAACTCATGAATCAAGGCTATGCCTATAGCCCAAATGAGGAGTCTTTTTCATTTCCACCATGAAACATGATTTTAAACCTATTGTAACATGTTAACTGGACAAATATAAATTTTTTAAAACTAAAAACGTATAAATGAAGTCAAGGAGAAACCATTTTTGGTTTAAATCAACTCAAACTTGTGCAAAATGATGAAAACAAGCCCATGAGGCCATTTTCAATTACTCATATCTTTCATGAAACTTCTCATGGGAAAAAGAGAAGTTATGGGAAGTTATTTAATATATTTAAAAACCAATTTTTGTAATTTTTTAGTCACTTGGATGTCAACATTTTATGAATCATCCTTAAGACCAAAAATGGACCTAAAACCCTTTCTATACGCTAATTATGACCAGTTCATGAAAATTGAGTTATAAAACTATATAAGGGTGTATTTTTATTATAAAACATTTTTTAAATTGGAGATGACTCCATAATTATGATCCATGCTATGATTGGTTATGAACTTATACGGATGGAGGTATAAACATGATTTTTTTCACTATTTTGTGTGTTGTGCAATCTACAAAAGGAATTAGGAGATAAAAAAAAGTTTGGGTGGAATATTGAAACTAAATATAAATAAAAATATTCATTTAATTTCATTAATAAACTTCTAAGTTCCCCAACTAGGCCATTACTTTCAGCCAATCAAATCTAGCATATTGGGCAAGCTAGAGAGAAAGGAATAAATCTTCAATTAAAGTTAGTTTAAGGTACCCCTAATGATTAAAAGGACATGGAGGGTATTAAAAAGTTTCATATACTTCCTTGAATGTATTTCCATTAAAAACGGATGCCAATTTTGAATCCAAGTGTGCTGGGTACATGGAAGGGCAGTGTTCAGGATAGTAGATAATGATGGCTCCTTTTTAGTTAATTCTAGAAGACCAAGAATAAAACCAATGCATGGAGAGGAATTTATAATTTCCCTAAATTTAATTCCAATCATTATACTTTCTCTAAATTAGGTACAATATGTTTAAATAGGCCTAATCATGAAGGCAATTTTTATGTACACAAAAAGGAGTTATGTGCCACTTTGCATAAATTTGATGACTTGTATGGACACCTAGACTTACAAAAATTGAATGGTTAATCTCATTTCCTTATCACATGCACAATTAACTCCTTGTATCATCTTGACAATTGTCTTTGTGACCCTTGGACTTCTCTTTCTCTCACTCTCTCTCTCAAACTCTATAAGAGTTGGCCATTTTGGCATTGTATTATATGTTCCACCTGAGTAATGCAAATCCATACTCATTTTTATAACTTTTAATTAATAAAATTTAATAAATTTTACCTCTTCCCTGATTTACTTATTGTGTTCTACTTGAATGTTGAGTTTACTTAGTGAAGACTATGGATTCCTTTGTAAGTTGTCACATTCCTTCACCTATTTGCAGCTTCTTCTTACAAGTCATGTGAAGTGTTCAAGGATATGTTCATGTTTAAGAAAGTTTTTATTTTCATCAGTTTCATTCAAGGCTTATTTTCTAGTCCTTATATCATAAAACAACCTTTCATGACCTCATAATGTAACAGTGATGCAAGAAGACATTGGTTGAAGAGTGTATGTTTTAGTTGTCTTTTGATTTCAAGTGGGAGATACATATGGTTGGATGTCATCAACATATCTAGTATATCACCTCCATTAGAGTAGTTTTATTTTAGTTATCTCTCACTCTTTTCACCCCCAAAAGTTAGTAGTATTAGTAGTATTCAAGTGGTACATCAAGGGAGCCAGCCCTATCTAGAGACTCATTTCATTCCTTAGGTTGCCCACAAACCTAAAAGTGATTACATTGTGCCAATTAGATGAGGAAAGCCTTGGAATATCCTAAAAAGGTTTATATCTAATTGACAACAATTTTGGGCATGCCCGATGGGACTCTTGTTCCAAGAGATTGAGGGATTTTTGGTGTTGTCATTCAATAATCAGCCTTTAGAGGCATCTTTTCAAGCACCAATGGCAATTTTGAAGTTATATTAGCTATTAAAGTAGCCCAGGTCATCCATTTTAAGATTGATGGTAATGTATTTCTTTTTTTCCTTGATTTTAATGAAGATTCATGGCTCATTTTAGTTTTGAGCATAATTTTACACAAGTTGGTGAGACATTAGAAACTTGCCCTTTTCCTTATCAATATGAGCAAGTTCTTAACCAACCCTATCATGAAGTGTCTCGTCAGCCCCAATATGGTTTTTCATGGCCTTAATATGGTCATTTTCAGCCTTCACATGTTTTTTTATCAGTCCTATAGTCAGCCTTTCCAATGCCTTTCTTATCCTAGTCCACCTAGTCACTTCTCAACTCAATCCATTTCCACCTTCAAAGAAACTCTTTTGGGGTATGAGAAGTATGTACTATATCTTGATACTCAAAGTGGATGTATCCATGTGAGTCCTAATCATGTCATTAAAAATGTGAGAGATGCATTGGAGTTAATCAAGAGAGAGTGGGATCCTATTGAGAGGGAAAATTGGCAATGACCTACAAATGAGATGTTAGATATGAGTGGTTTGATTGCATCATTAGAAGACATGTTGATCATTCATGAGAGGTAGCCTTACCAAGTATATCAACCTCTATATTAACCTCCCAAAGCTTCCTATCAGCCATACATGACCCCTAATCCTGAGCCAAATCAAGCCTATCAAAGTCATCCTTTTCCCCATCAATTGGAGGAGAAGGTTGAAAGGTGAAGTCTTGTGTTTGAAGCTAATATTGATAGACAAATTGATTTATCTAATAGGCATATGAAACATTCCATTTTGGTAGTTAAGGAGGTGAATCTTGATCCCTAATTTCCCTCTCACACTGCATCCCCATCACCTCAAAAGGAGACTTTTATATCATGAGCCAGAGTAAGGTAGTTGAGTCATGGGGTTAAAAAGAGGAGAAGAGAATTAACCAAGAATGTGAAATTAAAGAGAAGTTTGATCCTATACAATCCCCTCTTATCCTTCCTCAAGAAGAGAGTTCCAATCTTAAGATCATGAGCTGGAGTGAAGTAGTGAAGTAATGGGGTAATAAATAAGAGAATAGAATTGTCAAAGAGTGTGAAGTGGAAAATGAAATTGATCCTTTGCAAGTACCTCCCTCCCTTCCTCAAGAATATTCTTATATTCCATGGAATCCTTCATATATACCTCATCCTCATGATGATTCCAATGAGCTTCAAGAAAGACTTTTTCAAGAGGATATAGCCAAGAAAATTGAAGAGTTAGAATCAAAGATGAGATTGCTAAGTCAAGATGAGATGGAAGATTTATACCCAAGAGAATATATTATACCTAAACACACCCCATCTCCCCTACCTCAATAGCTTCCTAAAGATCCTCCTATCTTCCACTCTCAATCTAATTTTGAACTATATATCCCATTTCTACCAACTAATTCCTTATATCATCATCCCATTTCCCTTTGCCTTGATGGACATGTCATATGGGAACCAAAAGAGGAACAGTTGGTTGACAAGGAAAGAGAGATCTTTCTTGAAGAAGACATACCTCCTTGGTAGTGCCATTGGGCTAAGCCATCAGATTTCAAGATGCCTAGTCTTGGCATCACCATGAAGGAGGCTAAAGATCTTGTATCCTTTGACAAACAAAATCAGATTATAGCAGCTAAGATGTAAATTGGTAGCCTTCAAGAGGTCCTAAGTGATGAATAAGAGGTGGGTTCTTGTCTTAATCCTCCTTGCATGATAATGAAGAGTGTTTTATTTGTGTTGAAGAACCTTTCTTGAGAGAAGCAAGTGAAGAAGAACATGCTCAATTTATGGCTGCTCAAGAAAACCTCATGAGTGATTATGAGGAAGAGATTAACACAGGTACTCCCTTTGATGAATAAAAGGATAATCCACAAGCTCTTAACTCCATATTTGAAGATATGTGTATTCATAAAACTAACTCTATTGCATCCATTCTTGAGGAGGAGTACATCCATAAAGGAGGTGGCCAAGATTTGAAGAAAGAGCTACATGATGAGGATCTCCAAGAAGGTTGTCATGGGCAAGATGATCAAGAAGAGGAAAATTCAGATTGATATGGTTTTGACATTGAGGAAGAAGACCTTGAGCATATTGAGAAAGTAAGTGATCCCTTTTGGGATGAAATTGAAGACTATTATGTTAGTTGTAACATTAAGTTAGATTCCCTTCCTCAAGAGAATAATGAAGAAATTAGGGATCAATTTGTCAATATTCTTTAATAAATAGAGAAGGATGAGTTAGTCTAATAAACATGCCAAGAAAGACACGAGCCAAATGAACCTTACCATGATGAAATTATAGCCATTGATGCATTGATGAGCTATGCTAGCATGAAGGACCAGATGAGACAGGATTCAAAGAGCAAGAGGAATACATATATGTTGGAGATATGTTTGAATATGATTCAATTGGATACCTTCCAACCAAGGTGACAAGTAAGAGGTATGAGTCACCAAGATTATACTTAAACAAACCACTTGTTTGGCATCATGAGGTTTCTCATCATGGAAGAGACATAAGGAACTTCCCCTTTGATCTAGGAGGAAGAAGAACACATCAAGTTAGATGTACATAAGTATTTTTCTCCCTATTTTGTTGTGTTTCCTAAGTGATTAGTGCACATATGTGTGTTTGATTTTCCTTGTTGTGTGTGTCTTTTGCTTTGTGTGAAAGAGGTAGCCATTGATGTCTTGTTGATCAAAGGTTTGAGTCAATGGTAAAAGTCTCTTGTTTGTCTCAGTCCTTAGATGACTCTATAAGCCCAATGGACTAATAAGGTTATTGGTCTAGTTAGTATAACATGCATTGTATCCCTTTGAGTCACCAATTTGTTGACCAATTTTGACCTTTAGGTCAAAATAGGGATCCCATAGTAAAAAATTCATTTTTAGGCCTATAATGAGGTATAATATAGTATCATAATGTGTTTTATATGTTATTTGATACCTTTCAACATTATATTAACTTTGGTCACTCATTTGATTAGTCTATCATGTGATTTAAAGTCATTTTAAGGGTTTAAATGGTGCATTTAATGCCTTGAACGGATTTATTGGAAAATCTTCAAATTTAAAATATTTTTATCATGTGCCATGTGTCTTAGGAGGTTTTTTTTAACCGTCACTAGCTTAAAATTGGTAGGTGTTTCAAAAGAAAGTCAGTTTTCTTAGAAAATAAAGAGAAAGAGGCACTTGTATAGCCTCTTTGGGAAGTGTGCCACTTGTAAAACATGTAAATGTGACTCTCCATCTCCCACACACTCAAATGCATGTTTTTAATGATCTTAAACTATCATTTCTAGGCCAAAACCATTCAGCTCCCTTCTTGCTCTTTTTGGCAGACTGAAGTGACTTGCAGGTTTTTGCTTGGTAAAGCTAACATAGAGGGTTTCAATAAGAATGCTTTTGGGAGGTTTTTATACACTCAGATACCTTAAAATAATTTTTTTTTTTTTTAATAAATTTTCAACCGTGCTTCATGAACCATCCATTGGAAGTGGATTATTCAAAACTACCTATCAATCTGTACACCCTTCAGGTTTTCCTTCATTCTAGACAAGTCTGTATGAACCACTTAGTTTACTTCCAATTTTTTTTTTATTAATTATATAGTCATTCACACACTTTTTTTCATGTTTATTTAGGTTTGGAGGTGCTAACCAACTCAATTTGTAGGAGGATGCAATTTTTTGAGTTGTGGGTAGTTTCACCATTTCCAACATTTACGTGGTTTGTCAAGGGTTATAAAAGGTTTTTTAGTTTTATAAATAGGTTTTAAATGATTCATTTCCTCCTTGACACCTTCTATCCAAACATCCTTGATTCTCATGTTTGCAAGCCATGTTTCCACTATGATAGATCAGTCATTCAACCCTGCCTGCCTTGTTCCACATATTTGAAAGTGTTTTTTTCAGGTTGGAGGAAGATGATGAAGCATGATTCAAAAGTCCCATAGTGTTAAATTTTCATTTTAAATCATTTTTAATAATTTTAATTATTTAAGGACTAATTTCCATACTCAACTTACAAATTTTCTTCCACTTGTTGCCTGTAATGAGAAATGAACATCTACAGGTGGTATTAGCAATGAGATGAGGTGTCGTAAGGGGAAATAGACAAATGGTAAAGCCTTATTATAGTTCCTTAATGAAAAAAAAATCATAAAAAACTTCAGCAAAGAGAATATATCACTAAATCATGTTGAAAATAGTTTCAAAAGTGGATGATTGTGCATTCAGGGCTCTGGTCCCTAAAGGACTAAAACAGATGTCCAAGGCCTTCTTTAAGATGTCATAAAACATGCTTGAAAGGTGTTTGAGACATCTAGTTCAATAATTATTATATCTATTGGTAAGGAAAATACCTTCACCAAGAATAAAATACAATGGAGGAATGAAGATCAATTGTTTGAGAAGCCTAAAATCACATTTTATACACTATCTTCAAGCAGTAGGTTCTGCAAGTTTGAGCTTTGAGTGTTCTTTAGTGTCTTAAAATAAAATAGGATATATTATCATGTTGGAATGATTCATTTGATCAAGTATTATATGAGTAACATGAATAATCATTTCAAAATGGTGATATGTTAAACTTCAACCCTAGTGACACCCACCCTTAGTCCGTATAATGAAGAAAAGGGAACTTACAACAGAATATGGCAAACAATCAACCTAGGTTGATACTAGAATGTTATTTAAAGGTTTAAAATGGAGAGTAATAGTTCAAATAAGTAAATTGTGACCATAAATTTTCCAAATAATGTCTTAAAACACCATAAGTTAAGTCTAAGGAGTTAGAACTCACCTACAACCATGGTAGGTGTCTGTGTATAAACAAGGGCAGAAAGCAAGGTTATTTGGACTCTTTAAGGTGATTATAGTATAAAATATATATATAAGGTATAAGCACTTAAATAATTGAATTTGAAGGTGTATTAGGGACTAATTCAATGTTTTCAAAGGTTTAATCTACATAAGGTCATCTATAAGGCCTCTAAAAGGAGCAATGCAGTCTGTTGAAGGTAACTGGGCAGACAGTGAGCTTCTTGAAGTTGTGACAATGTTTCAAGGTCTCATAATGAGGAGTGATATATATAAAAACATGGTAAGATTATATTATATATCAATGGTTTTCCCCACACTAAAAATAGATCCATATGAGCATATGGTCAACTACAGGTTAGGTAAACAGGGTATACAGGCAGGATAAAAGAAAGTTATCTCAGTCAAATCAATTGGGGAATTCATTCATGAACAAAGGTGTATTAATATGGGGAAAAGGAATTTAAACAAATATAAAATTATCCTATATAGTTACAAGGAATTTTTATTTCTTTTGATTATCCAAGCTGTGATCATGCACTAGTTATATACAACAAGATCATTTAGCAGAGGTTAATGGCATAATATCCTAACACATTCATCTCAAGAAAGAAATATGAGTGTATGTGAAGAAAAAAGAAGATGAATGAGAGTTTTTATGGTGTTTATAACATCATTTAAACCCTTAAATTATATTCCAAAGACCTAGATTAATACAAGTGTACCTACAGGTATACCTCCTAACCCTGCATAATCTCCCTAAAACTTAGTGTTGGACTTTGAAGAAATTAGGAGTTCATATGAGCTAGAGAGCATCTTAATATTTGTGTAAGTCAAATATATGACTTAGATAACATATTATAATTTATATTTTTTTAAGATAAATAGGGTAGATACCCCCTGTTCTATCTTAGAATAGGGGTACTTTCCTTATGCAAACATAGGCAGCTTGGGAAAGAAGAGATGTTTGAAGAGTTGAGAAGGGTTTATACCTTGTATAAAGGTTTTATGAGATTAATAAAACCTAGGAAAAACATTAGGACACATCATATAAGGATGGATCCAAGTAAAATGGTCTAGGGAGCTAAGTTTGTCGGCAGACCCTAGAAGGCAGGCGTAGTCCAAGTAACCAAGTATGAGGTCACTTTCACTTTTAGACATAAATATGATTTAAAATTAGTGGGAATATATTTTTAGTGAAATATAAAATGTATTAAAGCTATTAAAAAGTAAGTAAATCAAGCAAGAGGGTCTCACTCACCAAGGTTGTAGTCAAACTCATGAAGTAAGGCTATGCTTATGGCCCAAATGGGGAGTCTTTTTCATTTCCACCATGAAACATGATTTGAAACCTATTAGAGCATGTCCATAAGAAAAATATAGATTTTTTTCAACTATAAAGGTGCAAAAGAGGTCAAGGAGAAACCATGTTTGGTCCAAAACCAACTCAGACTTGTGTAAAATGATGAAAACAAGCCCATGAGGCCATTTTCAAGTACTCATATATTTCAAGACACTTTGAAAGGGAAAAAGAGAAGTTAAGGGAAATTATTTAAGGTATTTAAAAACCAATTTATGAGATTTTTTATCAAATTGGATGTCAGGTTTTTATGAATCATCCTTAAGACCAAAAATGAACCTAAAACCCTTGTTAAACCTTGATTATGACCAGTATATGAAAATTGAGTTATAAAGCTAATCTAAGGGCATATTTTGATCAAGAAACATTTTTAAACTTAGAGAGGACTTCCTCATTATTATCTATGATATGATTAGTTGTATGTACTTGTATGGATGGAGGTAGAAACATGATTTTTCTCATTATGTTATGTGTTGTGTAGGTTAAAGAAAGATTTAGGAGATGAAAAAAAGTTTGGGTGGAATATTGGCACTTAAGATAACTCAAAATATTCATTTAATTTCATTAATTAACCTCTAAGTTCCCTAACTAGGCCATTAATTTTAGCCAGTCAAATTTGGCATATTGGGCAAGCTAGCGAGAAGGGAAAAAATCTTCAAGTAAAGTGATTTTAGGGTATCCCTGATGCTTCCAAGGACATAGAGGGTATTTAAAAGTTTCATACACTTTCTCCCATTTATTTTCATGCATAAATGATTCCAATTTTGAATCCAAGTGTGCAAGGTGCATGGAAGGGTAGTGTTTAGGACAATAAATGATGATGGCTCCTTTTTAGTTGATTATAGAAGACTAGGCATGCAAAAAATGCATGGATAGGCATGTGTGATTTCCCTGACTTGAATTAATATCATTATAATTACTTAAAATCAATTATAAGATGTTCAAATAGGCCTAATCATGAAGGTAGTTTTTATGTGTGTAAGGAGTTTTGTGCCACTTTGCAAAACTTTGATGACTTGTATGGACACTTAGACTTACAAAAATTGCATGGTTCATCACATGTTCTCACATACACAATTAACTCCTTGTATCAGCTAGAAAATTGTCCTTATGACCCTTGGAATTCTCTCTCTCTCTCTCTCTCTCTCTCTCTCTCTCTCTCTCTCTCTTTCTCTCTCTCTCTCTCTCTCTCTCTCTCTCTCTCTCTCTCTCTCTCTCTCTCTCTCTCTCTCTCTCTCTCTCTCTCTCTCTCTCTCTCTCTCTCTCTCTCTCTCTCTCTCTCACACACACACACAGAGTTGGCCATTTTCAAATTATATTCTATGCTTCACCTAAGTATGGTGAATCCCTACTCATTTTTATTCCTTTTGATCAATAAAATTGACTAAGTGTTACCTCTTCCATGATTGTACTTAGTGTGTTGTACTTGAATGTTTAGTTTGCTTAGTGAAGACTAAGGATTCCTTTACAAGTTGTCACATTCCTTCACCTATTTGTAGCTTCTTCTTGCAGGGAATATGAAGTGTTCAAGGATATGTCCTTGTTTAAATGAGTCTATCTTTTGATCAGTTCCATTCAATGCCTCTTGTCTAGTCTTCCTAGCATAAGACAACCTTTCATGACCTCATAATGTAACATTGATGCAAGAAGACATTGGTTAAAGAGTGTACGTTTTAGTTTTCCTTTGATTTCAAGTGTGAGATACATATGGTTGGATGTCATCAACATATTTGGTGTATCACCTCCATCAGAGTAGTTTTCTTTCAGTTATCCCTCACTCTTTTCAACTCCCAAATTTAGTAGTAGTAGTCAAGTGGTACATCAAAGGAGCTAGCCCTATCTAGAGACTCACTTCATTCCTTAGGCTACCCACAAGCCTCAAAGTGATTCCATTGTGCCACTTAGATGAGGATATCCTTTGAATCTCCACAAAGGTTGCATATCTAAGTAATAACACATACTATGATAGTTTTGCTTTCATGTTTGAAATACACACCAGATCAACTTTCCTTCATTCAAGCCCAAGTCCAAACACATACCACCAAATTTTATATTCCAAATTCCTAAGGATTTTTTTAATTTTTAAGGATAAATTTTCAACCTACACATCAAATCCTCCTTTTCCTTTCCCTTAAAAATGTTTGGTTTCATCAAGTAGATTTCTTCCTCAAGCTCGACACATAGAAAAAGTTCTCTTTACATCCATCCATTTTATTAAAAGTATGAAATTAGTAGCAATAGCTAAAATAATTATAATAGAATTTAACATAGAAAGAAGATTAAATATCTCACCAATATTAATTATGTTTACCTAAGAGAATCCCTTTGCTACTAGGTGATTTTTATACTTATCAATTTTTCATTTTATATTATACTTCTTCTTGAATACGATTTGCATCCAAAAAGTTTTCAACATGGAGATAATTTCACCAAGTCCCTATATTATTTTTATTTAAGGTATTCATTTCTTCTACATTTCCTTCTTCCAAGACTTATATTTATTTTATTTATGTTCCTCCTATATAGTCTTGGGGTCTATTGTTGCTTACACAACATGCCCTAATTCAACCTTGAAAAAATATGCAACCTCTTCTTTTTGCTTTGGATATTGATATTTGGTTTGATCAATTTTACTCCTTGGGTCTATTTTAGTTATTGATTTGATTTTAAAATGGGTCCTTAACAAGTTGTAGCTTTGATATTGTATTGACTTTAATCTTTGAATTGAGTTTGAACTTAAAATGTATATTGTAGGCACTTGGTATACATAATTTATATTTGATACAATTAATTGATTTTTTATAAATTTAATAAGTCTTGATCCATTTTGACTCATGTTTTGAAATTCATTTAAACCTTCCATTTTGTTTGTCATTTCAGTTTACATTCAAGAAGATTATCTAATTATTTCAAGGTTTTCATGGTCTTTTTTCTAGTAATCTAGTTTATATTTTTCCCTTTGTCAAATTATAATGACTAAGTATTATTATGGTTTCAATTTAAGCATTAGTCACCTTTAAATAATGGATTGGTTTCAATTTTAATTTAAGGCAAAAGACTTTTTTATGCATAGGCTTTTTTCCCTTTGTCTTTCCTTGTGTTTTTACTTAGTCATTTTTTCTCAAGGTTTGAATTTGAAACCTAACGGTCCATTAGTTTCCCCTTGAGCTAATGGTCACTTGTTTTCCCACGAGTCCTCAGGAAAGTGAGTAGCTTCCAATTTTTTGTCACTCAATCCCTTGGGTTCATTTAGGACTTAGTCATTTTCATAAAGCCTTTTGGTCATTTGGGTAAGCAAAATGAGGATGCATGGCTCAATTTTGGTTTCTCACCTCCCTATGTCCCATTAGTTTATTACACTAACCATAGGCATCCTCGATAACTAAGATGCTGATAAGTCTCATTATCTTAGTTACTCATGTATTTTGGATTATATATATGTGAACTTAGGCCATAGACCTCCTAGATATGTGAGATCATGCCACATGGCATAATCTTGTTTATTCAATCCCCTGAGATAGTCTATTTATTTATAACTAATATTAGACATCTTAGATGCTTGAGATCATGTCACATGGCATGATCCCATTTTTCCAAGCTATAGGGTAATCTTTATATTTGTAAGTCTCTTGTTAGGTCCAAAATGAATGAGATAGGGACAAGTGTCAAGATATATTTTTTCCATGAGTATATAGGTCATTTGCCCAAAAATAGACTCAATTAGACATGGAGTGAATGAATACATGTCACGTGGAAAGAATTTCCAAATAGATAACATGCTGGAATCCATGTTAGAATTACACCTAATTAAATTTGATGATCATCTAGCTGATCATGATTGGCATAAAACTAGCATGTTTTTTCCTTTGGACCTAACTATCAAATATGCTTAAGTCTTTTGATTTTGAGTTTAATTAACAACTTAAGAGATCAAAAATGAATATGTTATATGTTCTTTTTATCTAAATATTTAATCATTCATCTAATTGAAATGATTAATTATGTCTTTGGTGAAAGACCCCTTCCTGATTATTGATTTTATAATCTTTTCATCCTCCCATTTTAGGCATTTGTACTTAGTTTATTTTCATTGAATTTGAATTCTAATAGCTAGTTTATTTATCTAAAGTCTAATGACTAATTTTTTATCTTGTAGGTTTAGATTCACTGAGAGGATGCCACTTGTTAACATCTTGAGTCTTTTCTTTTTTAGAATACATCAAACAAATAACCAGATCATTCAAATATATGGGTGGTTGGGATGATGCCACATGGCATTAACCCACTTTTACACAACATAGGTTCAAGCGAGATTAGTACAAGGCCGAGATCAAATGTCTTTGAGATAACTCCACATGGCATAATATTAGAACTCTATGACAAATAATACATAAAAAAATTAATGAGGACATGTGGAGCTATGGGTAAGCGAGTTATTACCACTTTTCAAGATCTCAATACCCAAATTCTAAATAAAATTCAATACCTTTGGAAACTCAACACACTAAGAGTTAGTGAAAATTTGACACATAGTGGGATCAAAAACATATCATGGACACATTGGCTTTCTCGAATCAATGATAAGTAGACACACGAAGGGATCAAAAACATATCATGGACACATTGGCTTTCTCGAAGCAATGATAATTAGACACATGAAATGACCCTTTAGAATAATATATGTGGACCTACACAAATATAATCAAAATGTAAATTTGATGCCCACCTTTCCCATCTAGGATATTAAATTTTATGAAATGGATTGCGAGTCCAATCAAATTTGTGTAGTGATTGAATATCTCATTATCTAGTAAGAAAATAATCATGGAAATAGATTAGAAGGTAGGCCATATTATGCATTGATTTAAACAAATGTCATTAAAATCAAGATAAAATAAGTGAGGATCGTAAAGGGATAAAATTGCCTTAAATAGGCATGATCACCATAGTGAAGCATTTGATCAACTGTCAAGAGAAGTATTCACATCTAGATGATAAATCTTGCCCAAACATTTAATACATTAGTAACTAATCAAAATGACTAAGATTCATTTGGACCTATTTAATTTGAAATGATGTGTTAGTCTAATATTGTCATGTTATCAATATTTAATGGAAAAAGATATACTCAAAAGAGATTTTGTTACCTTGAGGGTAAGCACACATTGAATTTGTGCCTTAGTTGGGGCCTTTTATTTAATGTTTGAAACCACCTAGTGTCTAGGTGAGATTATTGAAAGTCTATATAAATTCATCGATAATACTTAGAAAGGGTTGGTTGATTAGTGTTAGAAAGTATATTAGAGTACCAAACATTATTTTCCTATAATTTCTTACTTTCTTAAGTTAGTTTTTCTTATGAACAATGTTATTTTTTATAATTTTCCTAATTTTTGTGGATCCAAATACTATTTTTCAAACAAATATCTATCAAATTGAAAGGCATTGCATATATATAGTGATTTTTCCCATATTTATTAATAGATGAATACCTCATACTCTTGCATCATCTATGTATAAGGTTATGTGTATAGTATCTAGGAAATAGATTGGCTCCATGGAATTCATCTAATTAAAATGAATAATAATTATTTTAGCTACAAAATGGGCTTACATCTTTCTATTTACCTTTACCTTTTTCTCCTTCTAATACATTTGTTCGAGTAGGTCAAATAGATCTGAAATTTACAATCCATTTTTACAAAATTTATTTTGATTACAAATCTTGTCATTATTGCTAATGTATTATTGAACCCATATATGCAATGAACAATTATTGAATCAGTTGTATCTTCATGAAAACATCATTTTTTCTAATTATATGAACAAATGATCTATAGGATCATATTTATCATTTATCTAAGTTTATTTCAAATAAGCCTCTTGAAATGAAAGAGTTACACATCAACCACTAGGTTACCTAGAAATACCAAGACCTAGTGATATAGACCTTGGGGAGATTTCATCTCCTTTTAAGAGAGGTTGGGTGAATCCTAACCCTACCTAAGTTGGTGTTCCAAATAACCCATCAATAGATTGGTCCTAAAAGGAGGGCCTGATTTTAAATATGTCTAAGTTCTATGATTGGTTTTTATTTAAAACGAAGGTATTAGTGGTGAAACATTACCTACATTGAGATATTTCAATTTTCAAATCTATAAAATATAACTATTATCATAAGGTCAAATTCTATTGAGTGTGACTTTGAACTATTATACCTCACTCAACATAGAAAAAATAGATCAAACAAAGAGAAACCAAAGATTATATATCATTAAACTAATATTTATCCTAAGGATATATCTTCCTTTATCAATCTATTTACTATCCTTATAAATCCATCAGTGGTTTTTGCTTGGCTTGATGGAAGCAATTGCCTTGTGAACATTCCAAGGGTCGGCCATGATTTTCCAAATAATCTTGAAAAAAATTAT
Source organism: Torreya grandis (assembly GCA_037957365.1). Taxonomy (NCBI): domain Eukaryota; kingdom Viridiplantae; phylum Streptophyta; class Pinopsida; order Cupressales; family Taxaceae; genus Torreya; species Torreya grandis. Next base: position 850,238 of record JARHVA010001420.1, read on the forward strand.
CCAAAATATATGTGCAAGGTGGGATTAAGATTGTTGAAGAGCACATTCAAGCTTTCAAAGATTCTATCATAATAAATCAGGTACCACATGAGGATATGACTTGGCACTTGTTCCTTTATTACTAAAATGAGGCTGATTGGTTGGTATCTTGGCTTGCTAGATGGATCCATTACTTCTTTAAATTATATAGTAATTATGTGTTTTAATCACTTTAAGGTACTTATTGATCATACTATCCTATATAATCACTTTATTTTAGCTCATAGAGAACCAAATAAACCAATGTGTATTTTTAAAACCCATTTCCATAATTTTTACAAGAGATTAAAAGAGATTTATACCCAAAATAAGGTGGTTATTATTAAAAATTATTTAAGATCATTAGATCGAAAGACATCCATGTTCCTTAGAAGAACCCAATTAGATCTTACATCTTTGTCTTTAGCATACAATAAAATAATAAATGTTAAGAAAAAAAATGATGCCACAAGGATCTGGTGTTGGTCCATCACCATCTTTATTACAACCAAGAGCATACAACCAAATCCCAATGGTTAATAAAATACTTATACATAATATGCCAATAATGAACCAGATCTAAGAAGCTTTTTATCCAAATAAAACATGACTTACAATACACTCTCCTTCAATCAAATTCTTGGGAATCAATTTGTTCCTCCAAATCAAATGTTGCCTCAACTAGGTAACGAATAACTTCTTCCTATACCTTCAAATAACCTTATTGTTTCACATAACATGACTAGTAATCATGTTCTAACTCACAATCAACAAGTGGTACCCTCATTTTTAAATAATCAAATACCTCCCAATATAGTTCATAATCAAAAAACAAATCATGTATCTGAATTTTTTAACCCTATAGCCCCTGTAGCCAACAAAATTAGAATAATTATATGGGTAATAATCATAACACTAATTTAAATCTTGAGTCAGAAAACTTATAAAAACTAGTTAGGAAATTGATTAATGATGTAGTTGACTTAAAAGGATAAGTACCTCAGAATCAGATTACAAATAACCCTCCCCAAAATATAAATTTTAACTTTCAAAGGATTAATCACCAATGGGATAACAAGCCTAACAATGGAGGTGTACCTACTCCCTTTGATAAGGTAAATCAGACCAATAATAATGTTTCAAATTATGTAAAGTTAGTTGACTTGGCCTTATCCAATTGGTGTATATTGCATAACACAACAAATCATGCCAAAATTAATTGTGTTGATTCCATGTTCATTGCAAACATATTTTAAAAAGAAATGGAAATTTTATAAATAGTCCCTATAGCTAAAACTAACCAAGATCAAGTTGGAACAAATCCAAGTTTAGCTTAGTCTTAAAAACCTATGAATTCTCAGGGGAGAGTGACAATGAACCAAAATATAAGTTAGATGAAGTTCAAGATTTTAGAAAATTTTAAAGAGAAAAAAGTTACATTTTGAGGAGTAAATTGAAAAAACATTTAACAATTTCTACTCCTCAAAATAACACTCAGGTCCCACCTGATGAAAATTTGAATAACAATCAATTGCCTTAGAAAGGGCCTCACACATCTTAACAATCAAAAAACAATGCCACTTCTTTAGAAGTTGAAAAGACATTAAAACACATCAAACTTGGATACAACATTGTAAAATACTTAAATAAAACTAAAGCTAACATTTGAATGTTTTAATTGATGCAAATGACTAATCAAAAAGAGCTGTTTTTTAAATCTTTGTCTCCTTCAAAAGGAAAAGAAATCAGTAAAGTAGTGGATGCACATGTTGTAGTCTGAAACTCCTCCTTTTCATTTGACAATTTGGATATAAAATTATATAATTTTTGGTGGATTTAGGTGCTTCAAGAAATTTAATTCTATTTTTAATTTTTCAAAAATTAAGATTGACTCCTACCAAGTCAAATAGGAAGGTGTTGTAGTTAGACAAATCATAAGTCAAAGTTCTTTGTAAGTTGAATCATATTCACATGTAATTATCTTAAGATCCAAGGGTAAAATAATTAATTAAAATTCAAGTGGTTAATATCCATGATGCTTATGGTATGCTTTGGAGTCGTGATTAGTCTAGACATTGAACGGATATATGGCAACTAATTTTTCCCATATGTGGCTTCCATGGCATGGTATGCCAAATCAAATTAAGATTGAGAGGGAACCAAAAATGAAACATTTGATCACTAAATACAATAATTCCAATGAGATCTTATATGAATAATTTGATCTTAGTGTTTATACTCTTGCAAATAGAACTGAAGAAGTCTTGTTCATTGGTGTTGTTTCACCTATTAAGCAAGAGATGATAGCATATAGTATCAATGTTGTTGATGCTAATGATAGAATAGTTGTTTTAGATGAGGTAATTTTTAAAAACTTTAATCTTAACATCTTTTCATGCAATAAAAATTAGAAGATATAAATACTCAACTAACAGATGAGATTGAGGAGTTAGAAACTATTAATGAAGAGGATTTATTTTATGTAAGTGAGATAGTATTATCATCTATTGTTGTCCCTACTTCTATTCATTCAAATTCTTTTGAACATTAATGGAATTACTACAAGCCACCATGCCTTATATCATTGAAGACAATAGAGACTCAGATAGAGAGTGGTTCTAAACAAAACAATCTAACTAAATATGAATACTTAACGAGGATCAAGGCTAGAAAGACCTCTACATTGAACAACACTACATGTAATTTTGCTCCTAAAGAGAGAACCAAGAGGGAATTGTCAAGTGAATAAAATGATACTTTCCTTCTCAATGTCAAGAGTAGAAGTAATGATACTGACTTTGTTGTAGCATTCATATCTCAAAAATAGCATCAAACAATGGACAACCAGTTATGGATCTTAAATTTTGATGGTTCCAAATCTAAATAAGGTTTTGGTGTAAAAATTGACTCGTCAATCCAAAAGGGAAGGTTTATTTGGTTGCATTTAGGTTGAAATTTTATTTTACTAATAGCATTGCTAAATATGAAGCATTAACTCATAGACTTCAGTTTGCTCTCAAGAATAAGGTTAAATACCTGAAGGTATTAAGTGATTCAAATCTTGTGGTTAAGCAAGTTATAAGCCACTATGCCTATAATGACAAATATTTTTTAAGACATCATAAATATTATATAATTTAATATAATATTTTGATGCCTTTAACATAAAAATAGTATCTTGTATAAGGAATCACACATCAAATGCTTTATCAATAGCTAAAAGTACTTTAGAGCCAATTGTTAATTCATGCTTGAAGATATTTTTTAGGTGAATTGATTTCCATTCCTTCTATCATGGATAATATCAAAACTTTATAGGTTTTAAATGATGATTAACACATTATTTACTTTATCACTAACATGGATGTGTTTGAATCTCAAATAATTGATGAAATTGATAGGGATGACATTGAGCTATATGAATAAGGCATCTTCAGCCTAAAAACAAATAACTTCCCAAAAGGTATGGTCTCTTTAGAAAGATTATTTGACATGGACTATCAATGTGATAGAGAGAAATAAGCCCATTATAAAGCTATGATGCATGATCCATGTAATATGGGGACTATAAATGATTCAAAAATATTACTCTTAGGCACAACTTGTACCGAAATAGAGAAGAATGAACTTACACAAGATTTGAAAGACTACAAGGATATGATAGCTTAGAGTTATGAATACTTAAAGGTATTTGACACTTTAATCCTTACTCATACCATTCCTCTTAAGCCAGGAGTTAATCCATTTCATCATGATGACACCCTGTGAATCATTTTTTAGAACCCCTAATCTTCAAGTACAAAATTTATTATTAGCCAAGATTATTTTTCCTATTAGGCACTCTACGTGGGTGGTTAACCTTGTTACCATATATAAAAATAATGGATAAATACATTTATGTGTGTATTTTAGGAATCTGAATAAAGATTTAAAAAAATATAATTACCCATTGTCATCATTGGATGAGGTGTTAAAAATTTTGAATGGTTAACAGATGATGTCTTTTCTAGATGGATATTCTAGTTACAATCAAGTCTTGGTGAACTATGAGGATAAAATAAAAATAGATTTCACCTCAAAATGGGGAACCTTTGCATACAAGAGAATGTCATTTGGTCTAATCAATGATGTTGCTACATTTCAATTTTATATGGACTTTACATTTAAGGACCTAATTAGTAAGTGTATTCTAATTTATATGGATGATCTAACTATATTTTTAAAGAGCTAAAGTGATCATGTGAAATAATTATGGTTTTACAAAGGTGTAGAGAGCATGGTATCTCCTTGAAGCCAAATAAATGTATATTTTTAATTATTGAAGGCAATTTGTTGTGTCATGTTATTTTTGAAAGATTCATATCCATAGATCCAGATTGGTAAAGACAATTCTGCAAATTTTCTTGACTAGTAGAAAAAAGGAGTTGAAGTCATTCTTTGATCAGAATTTTTTTTATGAAAATTAATTTTAGGTTTTGTCGAGATAGTTAGACAATTGAATAACATATTGAAAAAATATTCTAAGATTAAATGGACTAGTGAAACACAAGTTACATTTTCTTAAATTTAGAAGTCAATTGTGAACTCCTCAATGTAAATTAGTCCATATTATACATAACCCTTCTATATTTACTAATTTTCCTTAGAACATTCAAGTTTTATCCTAACTCAACTAAAATAATTTGGAGATGACATACTAGTGTCTTTTATGAGTTCCCCACTCAAAAATGTAGAACTCAGGTAATCTACCATTGATAAACAAGAACTTTATTTAATTAAAGCAATTAAAAAGTTTAGATATTATATTTTATGTAGTAAAATGTTTTATAATGTACATGTTTTTATTGTAAAGACAATGTTGATGCTAAATTAGTTGGGTGATTGTAGAGGTAAATAGATGACTATTTTATAGGAATTTGATTTATAAATTCAGCCAATGAAGATAGTAACAGGTCAAGGATTGATTAAAATGATGGTTGAAGTTGATTCTTGTATTGTATGTCAACATTACATGTTGTAATCCATCACCAATGATGAATAGTATCAAGAAATTGTTTATTACATATTGAATAACATTTGTCCTAAATAATTTAATTCCACTCAAAGAAGAGCAACAATTTCATGATAAAACCAGATTTTTTATACAAAAAGAATCATGAGGGTGTTTACCTAACATGTCTAAATAAAGGTATATCAATTAAAGTACTAAATATTTTCATGAGAAGTATGGAAGTGGACATGGTTCAAAGAATTATATATCTCACCAAATCCTATAGATAAATTATTGTTAGCCACACATTTTCAAGGATGTTCATGCACATGTGAGAAGTTGTCATACATGTCAAGTTATTGCACATAGAGAATGCCTCCCTATTATGCCTTTGCAACTTGTTATTGAATTCTCATCCCTTTGAAAATTGGTAACTATACTCTTTTGTATCTATCAATGTCAATTCATTAATTAAACATAAGTTTATCTTGACAAAAAATGACTATTGTACTTGTTGGGTTGAAGCTCAAGATTTTAAAAATTGCACAATTGAAGTGGTAATCAACTTCTTTGAGGACCATATCATCACCAGCTTTAGAATACCATTTACATTGGTATGTGATAATGATTTTGCATTATCTTATTTTCAATTCATAGAGTGGGCATACGTTGATAAGGTAAGCCTCAAGTACTCTTTTAATTATTATCCACAAGGTAATGGTGTGGCTAAATCTACAAATATTAATTTTATTATTGTGATTAAGAACATTTAGGATAAAAATTCTAGGGATTGGTATAACATGTTGAAACTTACACTTTGGTCTGACAAAATTAGAATCAAGTCATCCCTAAGCACTTCTCCATATCATTTAGTGTGTATTCAAGAGCCAATTTTCCCTACACACTTGAAAATACCTACCTTAAAATTCATGACAGATTATCTTGCAAATGATGATAAGTTAGAAGCTAGGCTCTTGAACCTAATATAATTAAAAGAAGCAAGAGATGTAGCCTTATTCCACTTTAGCAAACATCAATGATAAAAGCCTTTAGGATTGTTGATCTTGTCCTGTTATGGGATAAAGCTCATGAGAAAAAGGGACAACATAGTAAATTTGATGCCTTTTGGTTGCATCCATTCCAAATTTATGTGATTATAGGTGAGAATGATTTTAGGCTAAAATTTTCAATTAATTAGGATATCCCACTAATTGTTAATGATTAATTCATCAATCACTATTTCCAAGCATGAGCCCACCTCTTGTAACCTTGTACCTAGTTTACTATTTTTGTTTTATTGTTTGTTATTTTATGTGTTTATGTTTGTTGCACATAGTTGGTTGTTGGTTTGTCCTCAACCTTTGCCTTGAATTTGGTTTTGTCTAGTCTTAAGCTAGGTGGTACATGTAGATCATGGAAGAGAAAAGGATATGTTGATAAGAAACCTCAATATGTTTTGTTGATTAAATATTATGCTTAATTTATTATTTAAGATTTTGTTTATGCATTTGGTTTCAAAGACTTGGACTATTATATATGCTATATATATTCATGTTTTGATGACTTAGAGTAAATTTTTTGACTTCTACAAGATATTCTCCCAAAACCTTACACAAAACACACTTAAATTCATTTATGAGTTTAATTGGATGAAACTATTGTAGTTAATATCTAGAGTGAAAAATCTATAATTTTATCCCTTATTTTCCATGGTAGTCCCTAACCTAGAAATGAGATGCTAAAAATAAAATAAAATAAAATATATTACCTAAATTACTCAATTTTGGGGTGATTCAAGTAATCTCTATCGAGGATATGGATGTCTGGCTAGTAGTAGAGCAAAATTTTGAGTTGGATCATAGATAACTATGTTAGGTATATAAATACATACTTAACAATATATCACTATCCAAGTATTCATCCAAAGGTAAAATTCACTAGCTTGATGGTCTCAGCTATAATAACTAGTTATTGTATATTCTAGAAAAGGGAATAAAGACATTTGCACATATTGGTCAATGTGAATATCTGGTTTTGTTTTTCAACCATTCCCTTATTTTCCTTTCATGAGTTTTTCCATGTTTTATCTATTGTCTTAAGCCAAATATTCTAAGTTCATAAACACATTTATTTGTTTCAAAATACTCGAGATTATTTTCTAGCAGAGACCATTTGTTGTTACTTGTACAACATGCTCTAATTTCACCTTGAGAAATTAGGAAAGACCTTTTTTAATTTAGGAAATTGATCTTTTCTTTGATCAAGTTTATTTCTTGGGTTTGTTTCAGTTGTTGATCTAATTTGAAAAGGGGTCCTTGACAAGTTATCACTTTGATATTGTATTGAATTTACTCTTTGAACTAAGTCTAAACTTAAAATATCTATTATAGGTACTTGGTATAAATATTTTTTAAATGATACAATTATCTAAGTTTGGATAAATTTAATAAGTCTTGATCCATTTTGACCAATGTTCTGCAATGCATTTAAACTTTCCATTTTGTAGGCCATTTTAGCTTACATTCAAGCAGATTGTCTAATTGTTTCAAGGGTTTTATAGTCTTTTTTATATTAATATGATCCATATTTGCCTCTTTGTCAAAGTATAATGAATGAGCATCAAGATATGGTCTAAATTTAATTATCATTCATTTTTAAATAATGGATTGGTTTTAGTTTTAAGATAAGGCAATAGACTATTTGTATGCACATTCTTGTTTCCTTTTGTCTTTCCTTGTGTTTTGCCTTAGTTATTTTTGCTCACCATTTGAATTTTAAATATAATAGTCCATTAGTTTCCCCATGAGCTAATATTCACTTGTTTTCCTATGATTCCTTGGGAAAGCTAAGAACTACCAAGTGTTGGTCACTTGCTCCTTCAGGTTCTTTAAGACTCAGTCATTTCTATAAAGTCTTCTAGTCCCCAAGTAAAAGAGATGAAGACATATGGCTTGATCCTAGTTGCTTGCTTCCCTGGGTCCCTTTAGTTTCTTCCACTAACCATAGACCTCCTAGATAACCAAGATGTTGAAAATTGTCGTAATCTTAGTTACTCACATCTTGTGGCTTTTATATCTACAAGCTTGGGCCATAAACCCCTTGGATATGCAAGATCATGCCACATGGTGTATTCCTATTTACATGGGCCCCTGAATAATCTATTTATTTCTAATCAATAGTATACCTCTCAGATGCCTGAGATCATGCCACATGACACAATCTAATTTCTCAAAGCCCTAAGGTAGTCTATATGTTTGTAAGTCTCCTGTTAGGCCTTGAATGAATGAGATAAGGATAAGTGTCAAGATATCATTTTACCAAGAGTATATAGGGCATTAGCCCAAGTAGACACTTAATTAGAGCCTAAGTGAATGAATGGATGTCATATGAAATGAAATGCCAACTAGAGAACACATTGACATCTACATAAACATTACACCTGCTTAAATTTGATGGTCGTATAGCCTGTCAAGACTATCATAAAACTAGCATGTTTTTCCATTCAGACTTAATTGTTAAATTTGCTTAAGTATTTTGATTTTATATTCAATTCACCACTTAAGAGATCATAAATTATTTATATTTATATGTTATTTCTTATCTAAATACTTAATAATTCATATTATTGAAAGTATTAATTGGGTCTTTAGTGAAAGGCCCTTCTCAATTGTTGATTTTATAATTATTTTATCCTTCTTATCAGGGATTTATACTTAGTCAATTTTCAATGAATTTAGAGTCTAATGACTAGTTTGTCTATTTAAAGTCTAACAACTAATTTTTTATATTTTAGGTCTAGATTCATTAAGGGAACACCACCTACCAACATCTTGAGTCTTCACTTATCTGAAAGACATAAAACAAAGAGCCAAATCCTTTAACTCTCTAGTTGCCTAGGATGATGCCACATGGAATCATCCTACTTATTGACATCTAGGTTTAATCAAGAGTGGTATGATAAGTACAAGATCAAATGAATATTTGAGATGATGCCACATGGCATAATCTTAGGAATCTAGGGTAGACAATACATGAAATAATGAATTAAGACTTGTAGATCTCTAAGTGAGTCATATATTGACACTTGTCAATATCTTTCTACCACATAGTCTAAATAAAATTCAAGACCTTGATACCCTCAACATGCTATGAGTTAGAAAAAATTGACACGTAACAAGATCTTAGCATAGATCATGAACATGATATCTTTCTCAAAATGGTGAGAAGTGGAAACGTGGAGTAACTTTTCCAAATAATATGTGTGTACCTTCACGAATAGAATTAGAATATAAATTTGGTGCTTTCCTTACCCATTTAGGCCATCAAAATATAAGAATTAGACTATGAGTCCAATTGGATTTGTTTAATCATTTAATATATCTTTATTTAGTAAAAAAATGATCATGGAAATAGATTCCAAGGTAGGGAAAATAGTGGATTGAGTCAAAAAAATATCATACAAATCAAGATCAAATAAATGATGATCACAAAAGGACAAAATTTCCTTAACTAGACATGATCACCACAATGAAGTGGTTGATCAATTGTCAAGATAAGTATTCATAGGTGGAAGATAAAACTTACAAAAATATTTAATATATTGGTAACTGATAGAAAAAAAAGACTCATTTGGACCTATGTGATTTAAAATGATGCATTAGTCCAATATTGTCATGTCACCAATATTTAATGGGAAAGGACATATTCAAAATAAATATTGTTACCTTGAAGATAAGCACACATTAAATTTGTACCTTATTTGGGGCCTTTTATTTAATGTTTGTAACCACCTGGTAGCTAGGTGAGATTGTTGAAAGTCTATATAAATCCAACAATAAGACTTAGAAATGGTTGGTTGATTAGTGTTAGAAAGTATAGTATAAGACCAAACATTATTTTCCCACAATTTCTTGATTTCTTAAGTTATTTTTTCTTGTGAGCAATGTTGTTGTAAAGCATTTTTTGTAATTACCATGATTTTGGTGGATCTAAAAATTATTTTTTAAGAAAATAACTATCAAATTGAAAGGCATTGAATGATTAAGTTCATTATATGTTCATGTACATGGTGATTCTATCCATCTTTCTTCATTGTTGAATAGCTCATACTCTTGCTTCATCCATGTTCAGGTTGTGTGTATATTGTCTAGGCAACAGATTGGTCCCATGAAGTTCATCTAAGTCAAATGAATCAGAATTATTCTAGCTACAAAATAGGCTTACATCTTTCTCTTTATCCTCACATTTTTCCCTTTTTTATACATATGTTAGAGTAGGTAAACTAGATCTGATAGTTGCAATCCATGTTTATAAGATTTATTTTGATTGAAAATATTATCATTATTGTTAATATATTTTTGAACCCATATATGTAATGAATAATTATTAAATAATCTATATCTTCATGACAAATTAATTTTTATTGACTATATGAACAACTGATCCATAGAACCATAATTATCATTTTATCATAACCCTAAAATTTTGAGTTTTCAAAAACCCTACTTTAAGGAAGTCATGCCTGCAAAAACTAGCATACAAGTCAATTAGTGACTAAAACATTTTCATAACTAACTTTCACAATGTAAAAATACATCAGAGTTTAGAAGAGCCATGGTAGAAATGGAAGCAACCATGAACACTACAACACAAAGAATGAGTGCTTAATACAATGAATGAAACTTTTAAGTTACATATACACATTAACATTGTTCACTAAAACATGAATTATAATAAGGCATTAATTCATGGATTTTGAACTCTATGTTAGTTTCTTTTAAGTTTGAATACATGTTAAACTTATATGAGTTCATCAATGAAAGCTATGGTCATAACCACAATTATACCACCTTTCTCACTAATTTTTAGCATAACCAGGTATTCATGGAATCCAATAAATGTTACTTACATTATAGAACCATAAATTGGAAATCATAATGTAGATATTTCAATTTTAAAACATAAAATAAAATTACTTTCTAACTAAATAAAATAATATATACATTCTCACTCGAAGCATCCTTAAGCACAATACTCAATCAAATAGTATTCCAAATGTGTAATTAGTTATACATCTTGAATGCCATTGATGAGATATTTTTTAGATCATAAGATTTATTTGGATATTTAAGATTTAAATATTCTTTCAAAAAGGTAAAATAACCCACAGAAGTAACTGTATCAAACAACTACCTAAAAAATATGAGTGAAACCCAATAGAATAATTCATTAAGTTATTATGACCGCACTGAATTCCCTATAGATTTTTGGTGTAATTACTGATGATCTTGATGAGAATATAAAGCATACATTAGATCTTCTCATTTAAAACATAATAGAAACAACTCAATAAATATAGGCCTTACTAATATTTAAGCATACCCTTGCACTGATATTGATTATAGCCATGACTTATGCTTTGAGATGTTTATTTCCTCAATATCTTATTATTCATGAAATTAAATATCATAAGGGATCACGACCTAAATTAAATAGAAACTATAAGATAATCTAAAAATAACCTAAGGTATTCTATCTAGGTTCTTCAATTTACCATCTAAACTTACCATAGCCATTCACTTAACCAATATGCAAATTCAAACACTTAATCATTTCTACTCAACTTCCATAATGGTATACTAAAAGAGAGATGAGAGAAAACTAAACTATAATTTAATAAAAAGCTTACACAATCTCTATATATCTACTACATAAATTCCCGTAGGAGCATAAATACACCAAGCTTTATCACTTAATTCTTAAGAAACAATCAATACACAATAACCATCAGTATTTGAATCAATGTTTCACAAAATAAAAAGAATGTTCCCAAACATACCCAACATTTAGTTCAAACACATATCTCATCTCATATGAAATAAAATTTACATTCAAACAGTAATATTAAATAACCCCAATCGTTATAAATTTCTTATTATTGTTAAATGACTCAATGATCCCCATGATTTCATAGATTGTTAAAATAATATGAAATGAGAACGTCAGGTCATTATCACTAATTTAGTTCCTAAAATATTACTCATACAAACTTTCTAAGAAAACCAATATTAATAAGTCAATATTCATATTTACAAACAAGTAAATCATATATATATATATATATATATATATATATATATATATATATATAGTTGGATGCGCCAAGTGTAAATCACTACATCCATATGCATGTAACAATTCAAAAATTAAGCCGTAAGTAATTAATACAAAATTAATTCAATTATATTAAATTTTGAATTCACATCCCAAAATTAGAAACTTGATAACCATTTTGTAAATTTCCATTGAAACAAACATCAAGTACAACCAAGTTATAATCCATAATAATTTAAGGATTATTATTCAAACTTATTTAACAATGGTAATCAATACCAAAACCTCATCAACATTTACCCAATGTTAATGAAATAAAATCAATGGATTCATATTTTAAGTTAATGGTGATTTTTGAATAATAACCAAATTGACCAATTCATAAATGAATTACATTATCAAACCTAATGATTCATAATATAAAACTTTTGCAATAGACAACCAAATTATTCCAATAACATTACAATAAACACATAAACACATAAGTCATTGTTATTTGTATAGAACACAAATTACATTCTTACTCATTACTATGCATCGAAACAAAGAGTCACTTGCATTCCTTTCTTAAGTTCATATACAACTATCAAAGAGTTAACAAGTTGACACTCAAACTAATGTCTATACAATTAAAATCAATCAACACTAACATAAGACCTTACAAACATCCATTCATAAACCTGATACAAGTAGAATGATTCAAATAATACAAGTAAAATAATACATATCCATATTGAACATTATGCAAGAAAATATAATGTTTCTCTTAAGCTTGTCTTTCACTATGAATCCAAAATTGACTCACATCCAAGTAACAATGCAAGTTTATTTAAGATTGGACACTTTCCTTTATTGCCATTCAAAACTATGACTGTCCCACTATTTAGAGACATGGTTCTTCTTAAATCATAGTAATGAATAAAAATAACCATTTCAAATGCAAGTCAAAAATCATAATTATGATCTAAGTTGAGCTTCCAAAAATTAGAGTAAATCAACTGATCTCTTTTATTTAATTCCAACATACTAATACACATAAAAATTAAACTTGAGAAAACATTTATAACTTGTCATGGATTGGTAACAAGTATGAAAAGCACTATATTGACCAGCAAACATTAAATTATGGTCTCAATCTTATCTAAAAGTCATTTTTAGATTCTATATGAAATGCATTGTACATAAAGCATTCATTTCACAAAAAATTACCTCGTTATTAAATCAATGAATGTACACAATGAAATAAATAAATAAGTGATACAAGAGATAATTTTTTACTCCTTAAAATCTCAATATTATCAAAATGGAAAACTCTATAGTTGAATACAAAAACATCATTGACACAGTCATATAAACACTTGCTAAGTTGAATCCACATTAAGTTACAAAAATGTGTTACAAGTAGAATGATCAATAAATCTCTTTCACCACCAATTGAGTCCAAATGATGTAAACAATTCATACAACCCATCCTCCTATGTAATTTAATCCCAACTTCAACAAGTATCCCTACCCACCCCTACCATTGATTGGTGGTGGAAGTAGGTACCCAAAAACTAAACTTACAGCACCCAAATAATCCAACAATCATAATCCAATAGTGTCACAGCTTAAACATGGGTTTACATAAACAATCAAAGGTTTAATACAAGCATAAAACAAAACCCAAATGTCCATTCTAGCCAAACTTGACTCGACACACACACACATAACTAAAGTATACATAACATAAAATAAGCATCTAAAAGAGACTAGGTTTCAAAACCCAAAATCATCCTAGAGACACAAAGCATAAAATTAAACCAATAGAGCAACCAATGAGTCTTTACAACATTTTATTATACCCATATGCCATCCATGGGTGAGGTGTCACAATGGTCTCACCTTGCATAGGTTCCTCGGCCAATTATATAAGGCAATAAACATATTTAGGTCTATTCATGATCCCATATGCTTCTAAACCTTAAACCAAAAATTTATTTAAAGTAAGCAAGCACCCAATAAACACATTGATCCATACAACAAATCATCTAAATTCACTTACTTGGTATTAAGATGTAATGTTTTACCATAAAGGCTCGAAACCCAAATCTTCTTGGTTTTTTGGTATTTTTTCCACCTCCATCATCATCTTGTTTTCTTTTCCTTTTATTTTATTTTATAATACATATTTTTTTATGTAAGTTCCACCTAGTTGAACTCTTGATTCCATTATATGTAACTCCTACCTAAAAATTATCATGCCTAGATTCTACATTCTTGAAGTCAAGTTCAAAACCCTTAGTTCCCTAAATGCAACCCCTAAAAATTACCATGCACACTATCCACCAAGCCCTTGAGTGAATCAATCAAAATGATTAACCCTAATCTAGTATTCCCATAGTCAACAACAAAATCCCTTTGTGATTGGTTACTTGACCATGGTAAAATAAAATGCCATTGACCTAAGTTTCTTCAACTTATGGTTGAATCTAAATAATTCCATCACCTTGGACTTCCAAACCTTAGCCATTTATTGGCTTCATACTCTTTTTATCTCAATCCTTTCATAGACTATTGCCAATTATTAAACACTTTAATTATTTTAATAAATTCAAACTTATTCAATTGCCTCAGTCTAAACCTGGACTCATAAGGTTATGGTGTCAACCTTCTTGGTAACCACTTCCAATTACCACTCAAGCTTAAACTGGTCTTGAGTAAAGAATAATAAAACTTATCAAAGATATTATGACCTTCAACAACCTTATATTTATATTTGAATGCTAACTGTATCTAGAATTTTTAGAACTCTTCATATAGATGTTATAAAAAACACATTATCATCCCAATGTGCATTTAGTTGCTCAAAATGACAACATTAAAAAAATGATAAATTGAAACAATGAAAGAATTCAATCAACACAAGACTGATAACAAGGTGGATCAACACAACTCAATACTAACAATAAAAAGACTCAAATTAGGTGGTGATAATATTACATCAAGCTTCAACATTAATTGTATACTCCACCTTTGTCATTACAGATAAGCTTCCAAAACTAGCCTACACTTATCTATAACAAATATGTAACCAAACCCACTAAGGCATCAACAATATATGATCATAATCAAAATTATACAAGTACATAAATATAATGGTATATAGATATTATTTTAAAACTAAATTAAATGTTTTGTAATAAATCATAATATCCACAAATCATAACATTATCAATAATCAATCAAAATTAATGTACTAGGTAGGTGTGGTCTTGACACCCACCCCCACTTAATAATTGCACCATCCTCGAATCTTTAAAAGAAATGAGGATACTTTTGATGGAAAATATTTTCATCTTCCCACATTACACTCATTTCTCCCATGTGATCCCATTGGACCAAAACTTATTTCAAATTTTTGTCCTCAACTCAATGTTATGTTGAACCCAAATTTTGATAAGTTCAAGTTGAATTATCTCTTTGTACTCCACTTGGAGATCATTCTTATTTGAGAGGGGATTGATACATATTTTCTCAACAAGGCTTCACAAAAAATATCATTGGCTTTAGACAGAGAAGGAGGAAGAGTAAAACAATAAGCCTCAAGGATGATATTTCCAACTATTTTGAAAGGTTCAATATAGAATGACACTAACTTAATAGCTTTGCCCAGCCTAATTAAACTTTTCTAGAGTCTTACCTTCAAAAATAATTTATCCAAAACTTTAAATTCTTTATGCGATATTTTCATATTTGCATCACTTTTATATCGATCTGAATAAGCTTTTAATTTTTGACGTATGACAACCATTTATTCATCATACTCTTACAAAGTTTTAGGGATTGAAAATACATGATTTTTGAGGTTATTCTTGACCAAAGGAATTCTGCATTTTCATCCATACAAAGCCTAAAATGGTGTCATCCTGATCAAAGAATGATAGGAGTTATTATAGGAAAATTATACCAAGTGCAAGAAATCTATCCACTTGTATTATTGATTCATGACTTACATTCTCAACATGTCCTCAAAAATCATATTTAGCCTTTTGGTTTGCCCATCCATTTTTGGATGATAAACTAAACTAAAAATTAAATTTATACCAAAATCAGCCATCGTGGTTTACCAAAATTGAGAAGTGAACATCTTATCCCTATCTAAGATAATCACTTCACTTACTCCATGAAGGTGAACCACTTATTTTATAAATATCTTGGCAAGGATGGA
The DNA here is from genome assembly GCA_037957365.1 of Torreya grandis. Taxonomy (NCBI): domain Eukaryota; kingdom Viridiplantae; phylum Streptophyta; class Pinopsida; order Cupressales; family Taxaceae; genus Torreya; species Torreya grandis. The sequence continues at coordinate 866,569 of JARHVA010001420.1, forward strand.
AGAATAATATCTGATACTAATATCAATAAAGTATGCCACTTTAGTGAGTTTATGAATCACCACCAAGATTGAATCATGTTTATTACAAGATTTTGGCAATCTTGTGATGAAATCCATATATATTCCAACTCATTTTCTTTTCAGAATGAAATGAGGATAAATCAATACTCTAGGATGACCATGCTCATCTTTTAGAGGTTGGCATTATAAAAACTTGGCTAAAAAGGTAGCCATATCTTTCATTAACTTGGGCAAAAAATACAACATTTTTTAGCTTTTGTGTCAATTTATTAAAACCTAGATGAGAGTAATGAGGTGCAACATGCACTTCACTTAAAACATGTTCCCTAAAATTTTCTAAGTTTGAAATGAAAATTATAAATTTTTGTCTCAACAAACCATTTGGATCAACTAAAAGATTGGAATTAGAACCTTCAAATTTTATTTTACCATAGATTTTAAGGCATTCAAAATCAAATTTTTGTTATTTAAGCACAAAAAAATTAAAATTATATTGAAGAATGGTGATGGTAGTAATTTAGGTTTTCCTACTTAGAGCATTGCCCACCTTATTATCTTTCCCTTTCACATAATCAATATCAACATCAATATCAAAATTATTGATAAATTTCAACCACCTTCTTTGCCTTGCATTTAGCTCATCTTGATCAAACAAATGCGTAAGGATGTGATGGTCAGATTTAATCTTTAAATGTTTTTCTAATAGGAAATGCTTCCACTATTTTAAAGCATGAATAATAGAAACTAATTCTAAATCATGAGTGGGGTGATTCTTGACATGAGTCTTTAGTTTTTTGGATTTATAGGTAACCACTTTGATATCTTGAGTCAAAATAGCACCAATGCCTAGTTTGCAGGCATCAACTCAAATTTTAAAGTTGTCATTTAGATATGGTATATTCATAATAAGAGATGAAGTTAGCAAGCATTTCAGTTCTTGAAATGTGGATTCACATTTAAGGGACCAATCAAAATTATTTCCCTTCTTTTTTAAGCAAGTTATGGGGTGATTAATCTTGGAAAAATATTGCACAAACCTCCAATAGTAACCAACAAGACCCATGAATCTTCTCACTTCACGTACATTCTTTAGAGTTGGCCACTCATTAATGGTTGTAATCTTTACAAGGTCTACTTCAAATCCATCCTTACAAATCACATGTCCTAATTAGTGAATTTTAGATTAAAATAAAGAACACTTGGATAGCTTTCCATATAAGTTGTGTTGCATCAAACATCGTAGTACTATCTTTAAGTGTTGATCATGCTCTTATTCACTCTTAGAATAGATTACAATGTCATCTAAAAATACTAACACAAACTTGTAAATAAAATCTTGGAATACATTGTTCATTAAATTCATGAATGTTTTAGGATCATTAGTTAGTTTAAAGGGCATAGATATAAATTCATAGTGTCCATATGTAGTTCTAATGCAATCTTATGGACATATTCATCTTTGATATAGAGTTAGTGGTACCCCAATTGAAGATATATATATCAAAATATAGTTTCTCATTTTATTTGATCAAAAATATCATCTATGTGAGGAATAGGATATTTATTCTCGATTGTGAATTTATTGATCATTCTATATTTAATGCATAGTCTGAGTATCCCATCCTTCTTCTTTATAAACACCACTAGATTTCCCCCAAGGTGACACACTAGGGTGTATCATTCCCTTGTCTATTAATTATTATAGTTGAACCTTAAGTTCCCTTAGATTAGTTATGTTCATCTAATAAGGTGATTTATATGTAGGTTCTGTTCCAAGTGTTACATTTATTTCAAAGTCAAATATCCTTTTGAGAGGCAAACCTATTAATTCTTTCAAAAAAACATCCACAAATTCCTCTAAAATTGGGTATTTGGAGTATAGAGGTGGTTTCCTCAAAAATTTCATTTAATTTTAGGGCATACAGTCGACATCCCTTTCTAATATCTTCCTTAAGTTCTATAGCTAAAATAATTTGTTGAGTTAAAGGTTTATTGATTCCTTAAATAATTATCAGTTTTCCTTCAATATCTAAATATTGAACTCTTTTGTTGAAATAGTCCAGCTTAGCTTTATGTGTTTGTAACCAATCCATGTCTAGGATAATGTCATAAGATCTCAAGGGGGCAAGGAATAGGTTCATATAAATCTTGACATTATCCAAATTAAGTTCAACTTTCTTTAGGCATTTATTAACAACCACTTTCTTCCTGATTCCACACTCTACTTTCTATCCTTATCTAAGTCTATTTGGTTTGATTTTATACTTCAAACCATTAAAAATATAAATAAAATTATCATTTTCTCCTAGATAAATCAAAATATAGCATAAAAATTTAAAAGTTATGCCTCTAATATCAATAGGTGTTGACTTAAATTCTAGATTTATATTATCTAAATCTACATAGACCTTGTGGTTATTATTTAACTTAGGGTAATCTTTGTCATAATGATTATCTTTGCATTCCTAAAATTTCACAATAGTGTTAGTTGTAAGAGGAATAATATTCACTCCTATGACTGATCCATGAAATCCTTGTTGATTACAAGTTTCAGTATTCTTCTTTATAAAAGGGTGTGATTAGAACTTTTTGTATTATAAAATTTATTTATAGAATTGTAACCTTTCTCAATAGTCCTCTTAGAGTTATTTTTCTTAAAATTCTTATTTACTAGATGAATTTATAACTTTGACTTTCCTTCTTGCCTATTGTTCCAAAAAAATTGTCTTTCCTTTTGGTGAGGCTTCTCTTTTTTCCAGTATGATGTGTTGATTCCAAAGTAGTAGTTAAGGTTTTTCGATTGGTCATGTTTACATTGTGCAAGAGTATTTAATTTAACCCTAGTTTGAACCTAGTTACCTTCATTTCCTCATCCTAAATGTAATTTATATGACACATGATTCCCATAAACTTGTTCTTATATTCATAAACTATCATAGTTCCTTATTTCAACAACTAAAATTTTATAATTTCTTACTCTTTATAGATGATGTTTAGATACATTTTTTGAACTTATTTTCAAAGTTTTTTCATGGAAGATAAATGGGATCATATCCTTTCAAGGCACACAAATGATTCAAACACAAAACAACATCGCCTACCAATTGATAAGCTTTGATGCATGCTTTACTATTATAACTCATATTGTGTAAAGTGAAATACTTTTTGTAAATTAATCAGCCATGCCTTAGTGGCATCCCTAGTGTCTTTTTCAAATAATGTGGGAAGAGGAAGCTTTTTTATTTATTAATAATGGGTTCCACAACCTCTTGTTGTCATAAATGTTCATTAGGAAGATCTTCCTACCCACCTTCTTATAAATTTACTAAATGGGTCAACCTTTGACTGAAGCCTTCCATTTATCTGTGACTACCATGTAATTCACCCAAGATGTCATATAATATAAAACTTTGTTCCTAAATAACTTTTTGTTCAGGGTTATCTTGATTTACATCATGGTTACCGCTATGTTCCACATCTGTGTCAGCATGATCATGTGGATTTGGTTTATGATTATCAACTAGATAACTTTCATCATTCTAAAATTTATAGTTTTCTATAGTTCTAACCATCCTAACACATTAAACATGCATTTTTAAATTATTTTTTTTATGATTCAACCTAATAAAGGCTCTAATACCAACTGTTATAACTTTAAAATTTTGAGTTTTTAAAAACCCTACTTTAAAGAAGCCATGCCAAAAAAAATCAGCATACAAATTGTTAGGGTGTGGAGCTAAAAGCTTCACCTTGTTGCAAACATGGAGGATGTTGAGTATGCAATCACCGACGTCAGTAGGATCACCGATGTTGGTCAGTGGATAGTGCAAAAGGAAACCAACCTCGACATCAGTTGGCTGATGTCAGTCACCTCCAAGAAGACAGGGACCGACGTCGATCGCCTGTGGCAGTTCCAAAACTGCTGTTGACGAACAGTCAGTTAGTTGAATGGAGAGTTTGTATGATAAAGACTACTTCAAGTCTTGAGCCACTTGTCTAAATTAGTGTATGCATGAGATCTATATAATAGACTCATGGGCTGTATTGTTAAGTGTAGAACTTGGAGAGTTCTTCCCATGATAGAATCAAGTAGAATTCTTCATGTATGTAAGATCAGGTTTGATATGCAGGGTGTTGCAAGATCATGGTGGAGATCTACATGTGATAAGTAAGATCAGGGTTGGTCTACAGGGGTGTGTGTATGTGAGGTTCAAAAGGAGATCGGCAGGGGAGCAAGATCTAAGGTGATAGCAATACATCAAGGAGCAAGATCATGGTGAGATCTACTTGGAGTAGCGGTTCGTACTCGGTTGTACTGGCAGTACAATGAGGTGAACAATAGCTTGTGTTAGCTATGTGTTGTGACCTATTGAGAGAAGATTACTCTTGAGGGAAGATTATTGTAAGCCCACGAAGTGGAAGAAAGAGTGTGATCTCTTTGTTGTAATTTCCTTCTAACTGAGTTGAATACAATTGTGTGTTGCCTCTCATATTTTGTGTTGTTTCTCATTGATAGTTATTTGTTCTTCTAGTAATTTCTGCATCTTAAGTTGCTTATACAATGGTAATCATGTGTGCTCTTAATTTTGACAAGTTGTGTTAGAGCTTTGGGGAACCTTAGGTCCTATCAAATGGTATTAGAGCCAGGTTGGACGTTCTCAGAGTGAGTTTGACTAACAGATGGCCCAGATTTGGTTAGTGTGTGTTGATTACAAGTTACTCACAGGGGTTTCTGTTTGAGTGGGAGTATAGCAATGGCAAAAGAAGGTAAGCTGAGAATGAAGAAATTCAGGCATAGGATTAACACCACAAGGAGTATGGTGGGTAGTCTTCAAGATTGAGCTTGAAGAGGAATACAAGCTAGGATGCAGATTAGACAAAGTACTGGTATAGGTACAGGTGCAGCTATTTATCTCCAACTGGGAGATTGTTAGGGTGTGGAGCTAAAAGCTTCACCTTGTTGCAAACATGGAGGATGCTGAGTATGCAGTCTCCGGCGTCGACAGGATCACCGACGTCGGTCAATGGACAGTGCAGAAGGAAACCGACCTCGGCAGCAGTTGGCCGACATCGGTCACCTCCAGGAAGATAGGGACCGATATTGGTTGCCTGTGGCAGTTCCAAAATTGATGTTGACGAATAGTCAGTTAGTTGAACGAAGAGTTTACATGATAAAGACTACTTCGAGTCTTGAGCTGCTTGTCTAAATTAGTGTATGAATGAGATCTATATAATAGACTCATGGGCTATATTGTTAACTGTAGAACTTGGAGAGTTCTTCCCATGATAAAATCAAGTAGGATTCTTCATGTATGTAAGATCAGGTTTGATATGCAGGGTGTTGCAGGATCATGGTGGAGATCTACATGTGATAAGTAAGATCAGGGTTGGTCTGTAGGGGTGTGTGTATGCAAGGGTCAAAAGGAGATTGGCGGGGGAGCAAGATCCAAGGTGACAGCAATACATCAAGGAGCAAGATCATGGTGAGATCTACTTGGAGTACCGGTTCATACTCAGTTGTGCTGGAATTACAACGAGGTGAACAACAGCTTGTGTTAGCTATGTGTTGTGACCTATTGATAGAAGATTACTCTTGAGGGAAGATTACTGTAAGCCCACGAAGTGGAAGAAAGAGTGTGATCTCTTTGTTGTAATTTCCTTCTAACTGAGTTGAATACAATTGTGTGTTGCCTCTCATATTCTGTGTTGTTTCTCATTGATAGTTATTTGTTCTTCTGGTTATTTTTGCATCTTAAGTTGCTTATACAATGGTAATAATGTGTGCTCTTAATTTTGACAAGTTGTGTCAGAGCTTTGGGGAACCTTTGGTCCTATCACAAATCAGCTAGTGACTAAAACATTTGCATAACTAACTTTCACATTGCAAATATACATCAAAGTTTAGAATGAGCCATAATATAAATGGAAGCAGCTAGGAATGCTACAACATAAATAATGAGTGCTTAATATAATGAATGAAACCTTTCGTTTATATCTAAACAATAACATTGTTCACTAAACCATGAAGAACAAGAAGACATTCATTCACAACTTTTGAACTCCATGTTAGTTTATTTTAAGAATGAATACTTGTTAAAATTATGTGAGGTCATCAGTGATATCTATGGTCGTAACCATAATTATACCACCTTTCTCACTAGTTTTTAGCATAACTAGGTATTCATGGAATCCATTAAATGTTTCTTACATTATAGAGCCATAAATCAGAAATCGAAATCTTACTATTTCATTTTTAACATATAAAATCAAATTGATTTCCAACTAAATAAAATGATTTACATGTGCTCACTTGAAGTATACATAAGAATAATCCTTGATTAGACCATATTTAAGATGTGTAATCACTTATACATCTTGAATGCCATCCATGATATCTTTATTAGGTCATAGGACCACTTATGGATCCTTGAGACTTAAATGTTCTTTCAAAAATGTAAAACAACTTGTATAATTAACCACATCAAAACACAACCTAAGAAATATGAGTAGAATCCAACAAAACCATTCATTAAGTTATCATGGCCCCACTGAATTCTCTATAGACCTCTAGCATATTTAGCAATGATCTTAATGAGTCTATAAACCATACATCATCTCTTCTCATTTAAAACATAATAAAAATAACTAAATAAAGATAGGCCTTACTAATACTAAAACATACCCTTGTAATGATATTCATTACAACCATGACTTTTGATTTGATATTTTCATTACCTCAACATCTTATTAGTCATAAAATTAAATATCTTAAGGGATCACAACCTAAATTATATATCAAATGCAAAACAAATAGTGATCTACAAAATAATCTAAGGTTTTCTATCTAAACTCTTCAATGTACCACCCAAACTTACCATAGCCATTTACTCAACCAATATGCAAATTAAAACATTTCATCATTTCTACTCAACTTCTATAATACTATACAAAAAGAGAGATGAAATAAAGCTAAATTATAAGTTAATAAAAATCTTACACAATATCTCTATGTTTACTACATAAATTCCCACCGTAGCATAAATACACTAAGCTTTATCAATTAACTCTTGAGAACCAATTAATACACAAGAACCATTAGTATCTGAATCAACATTTTGATAAATAAAAAGAATGTTCCCTAGCATACCCAACATATAGTTAAAAAAATTATCTCATCTCATATTAAATTAAAATTATATTCAAACAATAACATTAAAGAACCCGAGTCATTACAGTTTTCTCATTACTTTTATTTGACTCAATGATTCCCCATGATCTCATAGGTTGTTAAAGCAATATGAAATGAGAACATCAAGTCATTATCACTAGTTAAGTTCCTAAAATATTACTCATACAAACTATCTAAGAAAACCAATATTAATAAGTCAATACTCATATATATATATATATATATATATATATATATATATATATATATATATATATATATATATATATATATATATATATATATATAAATAACAACCAGTTTTGCCAAGTTTAAATCACTACATCCATATGCAAGTAAAATTAAAAAATTAACACATAAGTAATTAATATAGAATTACTTCAATGATATTACATTTCTAATTCACATCCCAAAATTAGATACTCGGTAACCATTTTGTAAATTTCCCTTGAAGCAGACATCAAATACAACCAAGTTGTAATATATAATAATTTAAGGATTATTGTTCAAACTTATTTAATGATGGTAATCAATACCAAAACCTCATCAAAAATTGCCCAATGTTAATAAAACAAAATTAATGGATTCGTATTTCACGTTAATGGTAATTTTTGAACAACAACAAAATTAACCAATTTATAAATTAATTACATTATCAAACCTAACAATTCATAATACACAAATTTTACAATACACAGCCAAATTATTCCAATAACATTATAATAAACACAACCCCTGAAGTCACTTTCCTTTGTATAAAACCTAGACTACATTATTACTCATTGCTACGCATTGAAACAAAATTTCAATTCCATTCCTTTCTTAAGTGCATATATAGATATCAAATAGTTAGCATGTTGACACTTAAACAAATGTCCATACTATAAAAATCAATCAACACCAATATCAGACCTTACAAACATCCATTCCCAAACTTGTTATAAGCAAAATGATTCCAATAATACAAGTAAAATAATACATATCCATATTTAATATTATGCAAGAAAATATAACGATTATCTTAAGCTTGTCTTTCACTATAAATCAAAAAATGACTCACAACCAAGTCACAATACAAGTTTATTTAAGATTGAACACTCTCCTTTATTTCCATTCAAAACTATGGTTGTCTGACTATTCAGAGACATGATTCTTCTTAAATCATAGTAATGAATAACAATAACCATTTCAAATGTAAGTTAACAACCAAAATTATGATCTAATTAATTTAGCTTTGAGAAATTATATTAAAGTGACTAATCTCTTTTATTTAATTCCAACATACTAATATACAGAACAATAAACTTGATAAACATTTCCAACTTGCCATGGATTGATAACAAGTACAAAAAGTACTCTATCGACCAATAGAAATTAAGTTATAGTCTGAATCTTATCCAAAAGTCATTTCCAAATCTCATGTGAAATGAATTATATATAAATCATTCATTTTAAAATACATTACCTCATTATTCAATCAATGAATGTACAATGAACTAAATAAATAAGTGATACAAGAAATAATTGTTTACTCCTTAAAATATCAAGATTATCAAAATAGAAAACTTTACAACTGAATACAAAAACATCATTGACACAGTCATATAAACCTTTACCAAAATGAATCCATCTTAAGTTATAAAAATGTGATACAATCATAATGATCAACTAATATCTTTTACCACAGACTAAGTCCAAATGATGGATATCATGCATACATCCCATCCTCATGTGCAAGATAAGCCTAACCATTGGTAGGTTTCCCTACCCACCCAAACCAGGAAGCAGGTACCCAAAAACAAAACTTTTAGTACCCAAATAATCCAACAAACATGAGGCAATAGTTTTATAGCTTAAACATGGGTTTCCATAAATGTATACACAACACAAAGTAAACATACAAAAGAGATGAGGGTTCAGAACCCAAAACACCTAAAATCATACAAAAGACACAAAAGACAAAACTAAACCAACAAAGCAACCAATGAGTATTTTTAGCATTTGAGTTTACCTATATATCATCCATGGGTAAGGTATCTTCATGGTCTCACTCTGCAAGGTTTCCTCAACCAATTATGCAAGGGAATAAACAAATTTAGGTCTATTCATGATCCCATAGCTTCTAAACCTTAAACCAATAATTTATTTAAAATAAGCAAGTACCCAATAAACACATTGATTCATAAATCAAAGCCTCAGAATGCACTTACTTGGTCTTAAGATGTTATGTGTTTCCAAAATAGCTCAACCTCCAAATCCTTTGATTCTTTTTGTTTTATTTTCCACCTCTGTCATCCTCTCCTCTTATTTTATTTTTATTTTCTTTTATATTGTATTTTTTGTTGTCAAAATTTTAGCTAGTTAAACTCATTCCAATAGATAGAAATCCCACCTCAAAAATATCATGCCCAAATTCTACATTCATGAATTCGAGTTCAAAATCCTTGGCTTCATGTATGCATCCCCCAAAAACCACCATGCACACTGTCCACCAAGCCTTCTAGTGAATCAATCAAAATGATTAACCCTAATTGAGTATGCCCATAGTCAACCACCAAATACCTTTGTGTTTGGATTACTCGACCATGGTAAAATAAAATGACATCGACCTAAGTATCTTTGACTTATGGTTGAATCTAAATAATTCCATCACCTTGGACTTCCAAGACTTATACATTTATTGGCTTCGTACTCATTTCATCTCAGTAATTTCATGGACTATTACCAATTATTAAATATTTTAGTTCTTTTAATAACTTTAAAATTATTTAATTACCTTAGTTCAAACATGGACTTATAAGGTTATGGTGTCAGCTTTCCTGCTAACCACTTGCAATTGCCACTCAAACCTGAACTAGTCTCGAGTAAATAATCATAAAACTTATTAAATGTCTTATGACCTTAAACAACCTTATATTTGTATTTAGATGCTAACTACATCTATCCTTATCAAAATTATTCACATTGATGTTATAACAAACACATTCTCATCCCAATGTGCATCTGGTTGCTTAAAACAATAAAAATAAATTAAAATGATAAATTAAAATAGCAAAGGAATTTAACTGACACAAGATTGATAACAAGACAAATCAACATAACTCAAGACTATGAATAAAAATACTCAAATTATGTGGTGACAATATTGCATCATGATTCAACATGAACTACATCTCCACCTTTGTCATTACACACAAGCTTCTAGAACCAACCTATCTCTCATCATCAAAATTATACAAGTATAAAAATATAATGTCATATAAAGATCATTTTAAAACTAAATTAAATGTTCTATAATAAATCATAATATCCACAAATCATAATAGTATCAATAATCAGTCAAAATTAGTGTACTAGGTAGGTGTGGTCATGACACATTTATTTGAGTTTATTCTAAATAGGCCCCATGAAATAGAATAGTTACACATCAACCACTAGGTTACTAAACAATACCAAGACCTAGTGATATAGATCATGGGGATATTCCATCTCCTTTTAGGAGAGTTTGAGTGAATTCTTACCCTACCTAAGTTGGTGTGTCAAATGACCATCAAAAGGGTCTTAATTAGTAACAAATAGAACTAATTAAATAAATTCAGAATGAAAATTATGACTATATCTCTCTGGTTTTCTTATCACTCGCTCTGATCTTTTCAAAATTGGATTTTTTAGTTTCACATATTTTGGATCCTTATTATTTACTTCATCTGAATATTCCTCTTGTAATTCCTTTTTTGGTTAATCTTCTGTAAATTTTTTGGCTTTAGACACAAAATATCCCTCTTTTAGTTCAACATAAAACTGTTCAGGTTCATTCTTTGGTTTTCCTTCCTATTTTTAAACCCATTTAATCTCTCTAAAGATAACATTGACTATAAAAATTCTTTTTTCATTTTGGGTTTCATAGCTTATATCCTTTTACACCAATATTATATTCAACAAATATACACTTTGATGAATTTTTATAGCTTATTCCTTTTTTATTTTGGAATATACATATAAGAATCACAACCAATGCTTCCTATGGAGTTTGATCAACCAAGGCTAATGCGGGAAATCTATTGATTAGGTAACAAGAAATCATAATTGCTTCTCCACAAAACTACATTTCTAAGCCTACAACACATAGCTTACTTCTCACCTTATCTTACTTCTTACTTCTCACCTTATCCAGTCCATTTCTATCCTCAGGAACAACCAGGCTATTACATCCATCATTAACAGTGTTTGTTTCAATCTTAAATAATGTTCTGATGTAGATTCCTCTTGTTAATACCATGGCTCCACATACCATCTTGTAACCTTCCTTGTTAAATATCACATGCACACCCACATCATTCATCTTTATTAAAAAAATATAGATTTCTATCCAAATCCAAAATGTGCAAAACATTGGGAGGGTTTTAACCCTTCTATATTTGAACATTAGTTTGACTTTCCCTCAACAAACAATCTTGTAGAAATATTTTTATCCCAAAATGACATCACCTCCATTTATTTTTTATTTTCACAAAACCACTCCATGTGGGAATTCATTTGAAAATAGGTACCCAAGGCAATCAACCATGCATCATGGCATCCATGGGAGATATATGCTATCAAGTATAAATCCTCCAAGTCTTCACTAAGGGTATTTATGTCTACAAATTGGGAATAATTGGATGACTTGCCTTTTTAAACCTTTTTATATGTACAATGTTTCTTATCAACCATGCATCATGGCATCCATGGAATCTAGATGCTCTATCAAGAATAGATCCTCCAAGTCTTCACTAAGCATATTTATGTCTATATACTAGGAATAATTGGATGACTTACCATAGTTCTAGCATTTCCTCTTATCTTTTGTTGTAGTCTTATATTTACTTTTATACTTTGACTATCTGGACATCTTTTTATTTCTCTTATGAATCAAATCTCACAAATGAAGTATATTTTTTTTATAATCCTCAATAGATTTCTACCTCATTTCTTCTAATAATAATTCTCGTACTAAGTTCTCAAATTTTATTATTGATGCAATAGTAGTTATTATCGTAACTAAATTATTCCAAGAGTCGATCAAATAACAAAGTAAATTAATACAATTTTCTTCTTCATTAATTTTAATTTTGACATGAAGTAACTTACTTACCATAGTATTTAAATAATTCATATGTTAAGCTATAGAGTCGCCATCATTCAATCTCAATGAATAAAACTTATTTCAAAGAAAAATCTTGTTCACTAGAGACCTTGTATAAATACAAAGTTTCCAAATTCTCCCATAATTCCTTATATGTTTTCTCCATCAACACATTCAAAAAAATGAAATCTGATAGACACAATCTAATTGAACTCTTTGCCTTCCTATCAACCTTTTTCCAATCATTTTTATGCCCATAGGTTGCACTCATGTTACAAAAACCCAATGATCTTTATCCACAATAATATTTTCCATATTTAGATTCCATAACTCAAAATATTGACCATTAAATTTTTCAATTACTATCCTTGTGCTTCCTATCATTCTCCTTCACACAAATATTCCCATGCACATAGTTCCCACTCCTGAAATAGTTTATCATGGGCAAATGAAATTGTAACTCTTCAAAAAAAAATTAAAACATACCTATGATACCAAATGAAGAGAAAATGATAGTTAAACCAATACAAGAGAAAAATTATTAATATAATATTAATGGTAAAATTAAATAGGATAAATTACACACACAATATTTCACCTAGGAAACCCTTACGGCAAAAAATCTAGTATAGTAATGTATTTTATTATTATATTAACTTAATCATCTTGCAATATGATAGTGTACTTCTCATTTATTATCTAGCCCTACTATACATGTGATTATATATAGAAACTTCAATAGGTAACTGCCTTGAGCATTCTTACAATACTATGGGTACCAAAACCATGGTCCAAAAATACAACCCATAACGGTTCCCATAAAATTATGTGTATACCACCATCCATATTATTACTATAACGGACCCATAACACAACCCATAACGGACCCTAATTTTTATCCCAGGCTATACAATATTTAAGAGTTGTAATAGATGAAAAGTATATAACAAATATCTAACAAAAGCAAGTGGCAAAATCAAAATATGGTAATTTTTTCAAACAATTTAGCAAATGAACGAAGACAAAAAAAATGCTATGAGGAAGGTTAGGGAAATTCAAAGGGAATAGACACATCAAATAAAACATTGTTTGAAAGGACAAGGATAATATTAGAATCGTACTTGAATTTGAGAGGCAAGTAATAAATCTTCAATTGGTTGACTTTATGCTCTAAATATAAAATGATAATATTTAATTCAAGTATTTAAATTAATTAAAAAAAATCTAGTCAAATTATATGTACTCTTGAGAAAAATGGAAATTAATATGTATTCATTGAAGTAAAATGTCTCATAGAATGTATAAATTGGGAGAATCAAAGTGGACCATTGTAAGTTCTTTATCTATGTGCTTGGCTAGAACACATTCAATGAAAATTTGTTATGATTTGTCTTCAACCTGATATGTGATTGACTTGGATATTCCAGTTTCCAATTATTCAACATAGACTTAAATTTACTTATGTGTTGACTCAATGTAATTAATTGCTTAAATCATTATACATAATGCATGCAAATAGTGTTTGTTACCACCATGGCTACCATCTATGTCTTCTATTCAAAATGCAATATGTACATGTCAAAATCCATGCCTACATTGATGAAAATTGATCTTATATACTTGTGTGATTTTCTCATACACAAATTCAATGGTATATAGTTTTTTATGCTTTACTTGTTTTTGGAATATAAGGATTATGTCCAAAACCAACTAAACATATAATTTATATGTTTTATTAAGTGTTGGAAATGACATCCATTTATAAGAAATAAATAATTTCATAGACAATAAGATGGACACACGATATATTATATAGATAAATCTAATACATTAAAACTCCAACAACCTATTTATTTTTCACTTGGAATGTGTCATTTTTAATAAGTGATATGTTGTATTATGGTGGAATGTGTCATTTTTCAGAAAATTATAAGTTCAACCTACATGATAGGTTTGACCATGGGTGAATGAGTCACTTTCTAACATTTGGAAGTTTTCTTTAATTGAATATGCCACTTTCTAGTAGGTGGAAATTTTGTCCCCGATGTAACTTGTCACTTTCTAATAGGTGATGATTTTGTCCATAATGGATGGAATGTCACTTTCTTGTGTTTATAAAAATTGAAATTTTCTAAGGTACTCAAAGAGTTTGGACCATTCTTGGAACCACTACACACTATTCCAACCTTACATAATTTCTTGTAACATTTTTGTTAAACAATTTCCATCCTGTAGTACAAATATATGTATGGTGTTGTCTTAATAATCATACAAACTAATTAGAAAATTAATTATCTAAATTCAATATTTTAATTGATAAATTTATGATCAAAACACACATAAATAACGTATAACAACCCTTTTATTTCAATTATTCTATAGATATTGTATTGATATATTTTTTCTCAATAATTTACTTCTAAATATTGTAGGATGCACTATTTTTATGAGAGAATGAAATAAGTTGTTTGAACCATACCATTATTTTATGACAAGGAATCAAATTTCATACATTTTTAAAATAAGTGAAAATGATATGCAAGGAAACATTGGTAAGGAAGGGAATAAATAATTACTCAGTGGAATTGAAATGATTTATTGAAGTCTTACATTGAAATGAGTCATTTTGATTCCAAAAAAGTATTTATCTAACCAATCTTGCATTTACTCAAATCTCACATGTTTCATTTTTCCATCCAAATGTATCCCTTTATTACATCATTATGAATTTCTCAAAATAAATTTAATCACAAATTATGCATACTAATGTATATATTATAATAGAGCATTGATCATCAACTCATTGGAATTAGAGATGTCTATATTTTATTAAAATATGATGATTCATCCTTGTGTTTAAAAATAATAAAGCTACCATGCTAAAATCATGGATAGACTCGTTAAAAAAATTAGATTACCAATATCAATGCCAATATTTTAGATTGGTGATACGTGGCTTATGAGGAATTCGGTGGAAAATATTCTAAATAAATATTTAGATGTGTTATATACATATGTGGAAGAACTACATCAGATAATATTCAAATTATCAAGAGAAATATAGTAGAATTGAAACATAAAGTTTTATTTAATCTATGCAGTTTTTACATGGCATACTCTTGAGAAATATGTATGGTTGTCTATCTTCTATACTAATTGCTAACTAAAACTACAGATGTGTAAACATATATTACAAAGCAGAGAATGCATGAAGAATTGTTATGGATGTTAAATTCCTTCCACGTGTGACTCTTCATATACTAATGATTATGTGGCTTTACTGATAGGTGTGCAATATGTTGGAAGATGCTTTAGGATAATGTGAGCCCTATGAGTGCCACTTGGCATGACATATGGACTATGTTGATTAGCATCATAAATTTAACACTCAGAATAACTTGGTACTACACAATACAATTTAATCATTATGGTTTTCATGGAGGCATGTCATACCCTATTTATGGCAATGATGGGTAACAAAATTTTGGGTGCATGCATGGGTGGTGTCAGGGCCAATCTACATAAATTGCATTACACTACTATTGGAGTGTGTGTGGCATCTGTTGGACACAACATGATGATCTTGGAGGTACTACAAACCTCTGAATATGATTTTATTTTATCATAGACCATTGACCAAGAACCCTAATTACCATAAGCTATGAGAATAGGCCAGGAGGTGTTATTGTAACTATTATTGGGAGTCTTTATGTGGTTCAAATTCCCAATATTGTTGATAATTTATGCTCTTGTTGAGTCCCATTTATATACTTTTTTATGTGGTTCAGATTCTCTCTCACCCATTCTCTTATCTATGGGTATGCACTTCTTGAATTCCCATTTATGCTCTTGTTGAGTCCTTTGCAGGTTTTGAAATTGAATCCACTTTTTTCGTGAAGATATGGCACATGAAGGAAATCCTCTTAGATAAGGAAGGGTGCCTAGAGTTGCAAACTTGGTAAAGATATTGAAAGGAATCAAAATGAGGTTGGATGCAATGGAGACTACATAAAGATAAATAACTATTGTTGTTGATGTAAAAGATGGTGAAGAAGCATAAACTCAAGAGATTCATGTGGAAGAGATAACATATGAACATGAAGATATATTTTTTAAAGATATTGTAAATATGGGAAGAAAACTAAAGTTGGGCACAAATTAATATGGAGAAGTCCTGAGCCCTAAGAAACTTATAAATTGATCATGTATATTGAAAATTATTTTGAGTATGAGTCAACAGAGGACCCCAAGAAAGTGAAATTTTCACAAACTAACCTGGAAGTTTATGTATCCTTATTGTGGGATCATGGGTAGATGGAAATGGAGATAAGAGGAAAATGTTGACTCAAATCTTAAGATAGAATGGTCACAAAGTTGAAATTTAAGCTCTTTCATTCTTATTATCAACTATATTTGTTCAAAAAGTTGTAAAATGTGAGGTAAAGGGAGTTGAGTGTGAAATAATAAGCAAAGGAGTTTGACAAGCTCACCATTAGAGTGGGTCATATGGAATATGATCAAGAAAATATAACAAGATATGTAAATGGACTTTGTATTTCCATTCAAGATGAGTTTAGAATGCTTAAACTGAATATAGTGTAAAACACCTATCAATGTCTGTTGAAGGCAGAGGAAAAGTTATCAAGAAGGTAGCAACTTAACTCTAAAGATAAAGGAAGGTTCTCAAGAAGAAGAGGAAAAATAAATGGTGGTAGAGGAAAACATACTAATGAAGGTGAAACAATCACTTCACAAAACTAGAATCATACCCAAAGAGGAAGAGGGTGTTCTACCATAGATAGAGGATACTTTGGAATAAAAAGAGGTATAGTATTCATCGGTAAGTGATTTGAATGTGGGGACATTGTAAATTGATCTTTTGAATGTCCAAAATCATTTAAAAATAATTGAAGTAGAAATGAATACTAAAATTTCTCATGCGGATGAAGAAATTGAAACATGGTGAATCTATTACAATGAAGATAATGGTGTTGACAGCATCCAAGGAATAAGATGAACCAGTGAAAAGAAAATACTTTCCATATTATTTTAAAAGTTGTAAGTACATGTTGTAAGGTTATTTTTTATTAGTGGTAACGAAAATAATTTGATGTTAAAATAAATGGTAGAAAAGCTTAGGCTGAAAATAATTATGCATCCCAACCCATAAAAAGTTCCTTGTTTACTTAAGGGTCTTAAAGTGTTGGTAAATTAACAATGTATGGTTAGTTTTCATACTAGATTATATAAATATAAATCATTATGTGACGTAATGATCATGGATGTAATTAATGTGTTATTGGGAATACCATGTAATTTTGACACAAAGGTTGTGCATGATGGTAGAGAAAACACCTACACACTTATGAAGGATGGTAGAAGATTTACATTGAACCCATTGAAAGAAAGAGGATAAGAGGTGGAAAATAGTCCTAAGGTTTTGTTGGATTCCATTAAGAAATTTTTGAAGGAAGCAAAGAAGGAGAAACCATTGTTTGCTTTCATCCCTAAACTGATGCAAGTTGTGATTGCAAACAAGGAGAGTGATATTACTTTTGAAGTTCAAATTTTTTTTGATAAGTTTGTTGATATTGTTTCAAAAAAATTCAAATGGATTGCCTCCTATGAGAAGCATTAGTCATCATATTAATCTAGTGCATGGAGTTATTTACCAAAGAAGGCATCATATAGGTAACCACCTATGGAGAATGAAAAAATTAAAAGGTAGGCGAATGAGTTGTTGGAGAAGGTTTGATAAGGGAAAATTAAGCCCATGTGAAGTTCTAATAGTATTGGCAACTAAGAAACGTGGAGATTAGAGAATGTATATGGACTCTAAAGCTATTAACAAAATCACTATAATGTATAGGTTTCTATTTCTAAGGATGGATGACTTGATGGATTGTTTGAGTGGAACAAGGTACTTCACAAAGATTGTTTTGAAAAGTGGGTATCATAAAATTAGAATTAAAGAATGTCATGAATGGAAAACTATAATCATGATGAAGGATGATTTGTATGAGTGGCTTGTTATGCCATTCAGATTATCAAATTCACCTAGTACATTCGTGAGACTAATGAATTAAGTGTTGAAACTTTATTTGGGTAAGTTTTTCATTTTTTTTTAATAAAATTTTGATTTTCAATCATATAAGAGAAGAGCATTTATTGCATGTAAAGTTAGTATTGTAAAGATTGATGGAAGAGAATTTTTTGGTCAACTTAAAGAAGTGTATTTTCATGAAGAGTTTATTTATTTTGTATTTTTATCTCACATGAAGGGTTAAAAATCGACTTGAAAAAGGTAAGAGCAACAGTTGAATAGCCATCACCCAGAAGTATGTTTAAGGCTAGAAGTTTTCATGGGCTATCAAGTTTTGATAGGAAATTAATAAAAAACCTCAACAATACATGTGCACCCACCACACAAAAAAATGAATAATGATAAAAAGAAGTTTAAATGGACAATTAAATTAGAAGATCTTTCTAATTTTTTAAAGAAGGTGATGAAATAGACATTGTTGGCATTGCAAGATTTCAACAAGATATTTCGAGATGATTGTGATACTATTAGAATAACCTTAGGAGCAATTTTGAGTCAAGAAGGTAAGTTCATTGCTTACTTTAGTGAGAAATTTAATGAAGAAAAATTAAAATATTTAGTTTATGATCCAAAGTTCTACGTTATGGTACAAGTGCTCGAGAAGTGAAAGCATTATTTTTTTCATAAGGAATTCGTGTTTGACATGGATCATCAATTATTGGATTTCATAAACAACCAAGGTAAGTGATTAAAAAACACATGAAGTTGGCTGAATTTATTCAAATTTATTAATTTTTTTAAGCATAGGAGTGGTCAATCAATCATTTTTTTGGTTGTTTTGAGTAGGAGAGTTCTTGTAGTAAATGTGACATGAGTATAAGTAATTGGTTTAACTCAATGGAGGAATTATATGAAGTGTATTTGGATTTGTGAGATGCATGAGCAACATCCATGATTCCAACTAGCAAGGATATAACTCCATCGCTAAATATGTATTGCACTATAAGTTTTTGTTTAAGGGACAATGGTTGTGCATACCTCAAGGATAAATGAAGGAGAATTTGTTAAAGGAAAAGCATAGTGGAGATCTAGTTGTTCATTTTAATATTGATAAAGCATTCACACAACTAAGTGAGAGTTACTATTGACCAAATATGAGTGTGGATGTCATAATTTCATGCAAGAAAGTATATTTTGTGAATCCAATAAGGGAAAAAGTCATAATTCAGGTTTGTATCAACATTTACCAATTCTGGAGAGGCCATGGCAAGAGATAATCATGGATTTTATTCTTGGGCTTTTAACAAATCAAAGAGGCAATGATTCTAACTTTTTTGTTGTAGATATATTTTACAAGATGACACACTTCATAGCATGTAATAAGATAAGTGATGACACACATTGGAAAAATAATTCAATAAAATAGTAAGACTACATGGGTTTCCAAGGAGCATAGTATCATATAGAGATACAATAATTTTTGGGCACTTTTGGAGGACTTTGTGGAGGAAATTGGGCATACGATTAGATTTAAGTTCAACCTATCCTCCCCATATGGATAGAAAAATGTAAGTGGTGAATCAAAGTCTTGCTAACTTGTTGAGACGCTTGGTTGAAGACAAGCCAAAATAATGGGATAAGACATTAGCACACACTAACATACAACAACTTAATGAACATAAGTACAAAAATTAGTCATTTTTGAATTTTATATGGTTCCATCCCTATAGGAGTTTGTGAGTTGAGAAATATAATGGATATGAGGAGAAGAAGTGTTGAAGTGGAAGATTATGCAACTAGTATACATGATGTGCATCAATAGGTGAAGAGAGTAGCATAAAGTAAAATAAGTATGTTGATCAAACAAGAAGAGAGCATGATTTTCAAGTTGGTGACTTTTCTTTTGGCACATTTGTGTAGTGAAAGGTTTCCCAAGGTAACATATAATAAGCTCAAGTGGAAGAAGATTGGACCTTGTAGAGGTTTGAGAATATTTTTAGTGAATGCATATGACATAGAGTTATCAAATGTGTTTGATTTACTACCTATCTTACACCTAGTAGATTCATACCCTTAATTTTCAAGACAAAGGAGTGGTGATGCATTAAGTTTGTATTATTCAATTATTAATTGGAAGCAACAATTGCTTGAGAAGGCAAGAAAGGAAGTAGAGGTAGTATTAAATATAAGAATTGGCAAGAAGACAAGAGACAATGAATGAAAGAATGAGTAGGAGATACACAGGATCCATAGGATCAATCCAAGAGAAAGAACCCACAACAAATAACCTACAAATAATACCAGAGAATAAAATAAATTTCTCACACCCAAAAAATAGGTGATAATCTTATAAATTCTCTGTATTCTCTCATTAATCTCTCATTATTTTCTCATAGATTGGAAAGTATATATAATACAAATAGTTTGTTTCACGACAACAAACTATTTGTTTTTTATTACAAAATAGAGAAAACAAACTATTTATTTTCACATACTACGAACAAATATATTGTTGAGAGATTCTCAACAATAAAATAAATTAACCTGGGTAAATAAAATTAACCCTAGGTAATAAATAACTTACCCTATTAACCCTAGGTAAGCTTAAATATTCATTATTTCAACACCCTCCCTTAAGCGAAACATAGGGAGAATGACAAACAAAGATGGGTCCTGGCTACTAGGCCTGATAAGGTACCTATGTACAAACTAATCAAAATATATGAAAAATAAAGGAAGGACTTCATGGGAAATCCCCCCCAAGGACAACTTCCTTCACCCCAAGCATTGCTCACAACTGAAGATAACGAGGAGAAGCCAAAGGTTTAGTGAAGATGTCTACAATCTGCTCAGCTATAGGCACAAACTCCAAAGAAAGAACTTCATCCTGAATAAGATGTCGAATGAAGTGCATGTGAATCTCAATGTGTTTTGTTCATTGATGCTCAATAGGATTGCGTGAAATAGCAATCGCACTTTGGTTGTCACACCAAAGAGTAGTAGGACCCTACAGTGTGAAGCCAAACTCTCCAAGCAATTGTCGAAGCCAAAGTGTCTCCTGACTAGCTTTGACAGCACCTCGATACTCAGCCTTAGTAGAGGACAATGCAATAGCAATATGCTTTTTGCATGCCCAAGCAACTGGACCTGAACCAAGTGTGAAAGCAAATCTGCAAGTGGACTTGTGAGTGTCAACATCACCAGCCCAAGTAGAGTCAGTGTATCCAACAAGCTATGTAGAACTCTGTGGTGTGTAATGTATACCAAAGTGAGTGGTGCCCCAAATGTAGTGTAAAATATGTTTGGTTGCTTGCCAATGACTCTCATGAGGCTCATGTGAGAATCAAGAGACAAGGTTCACAGCAAATGTGATGTCGGGACGGGTATGAGTCAAGTATAAAAGACTACTTACAAGTTGCCTATACAAAGTTGAATCAACAAGAAGAGTTGTACAAGTGGCAGACAACACAATGCCTAACTGATATGGAGTGGGGGCAGGCTTACAATCAGCCATGCCAAATCGATGAAGAAGATCTGTCGCATACTTTTGTTGTCAAATAGAGATGCCCTTAGAAGACTAAAAAACTTGAAGACCAAGAAAATAATGTAGAAGTCCCAGATCTGTCATATCAAACCTATCTACCAACTTGTCCTTGATGTCATGTATCAAAGAATCTGAACTGCCAGTGAGGATGAGATCATCAACATACAAAACCAAAATGACAAGCTCCTCACCTTGCTTTAGGATGTATACATTGTGATCTAACTCACAATGAATAAAACCAAAACTCAAAAGAAAACTATCCATCTTCTCGTACCAAGCTCTAGGAGCTTGTTTGTGGCCATAAAGAGAACGACGGAGTCTACAAACCAATGATGAGTCCTGCACAAATCTTGGAGGTTGCTCCATATAGATCTCCTCATGGAGATCACCATGTAAGAAAACACTCTTCACATCCATCTAAAAAACTGATCAAGAATGTGAAGCAGCAAGAGAGAGTACAAGCCGAATAGAATCCATCTTAGCTACAGGGGCAAAGGTCTCAAAGTAATCAACTCCTTCAACCTGTGAAAAACCTTAGCTACTAATCTAGCTTTGTACTTATCTATTGATCCATCTCTAGCATATTTGGTCTTATAGACCCATTTACATTTTACAAGTTTTCTTCCCTTAGGAAGAGGGACAAGATCCCAAGTATCATTCTTCATCAATGAATAATACTCATCATACATTGAAACATCCCACTCAGGTATACCAATGGCCTCATAAAACAACACTGGATCATATGTACAAGCTTGTCCCAAAAGAGCAACACCAGATGTTTGTGAGCGAGTGCGATGAGAATCAGATGGATCACCAATAAAAGAACCAGCTGCTATAAAGTGCTCTTTGCCCACTTGGGCAAAGGTGGTGAAGAAGATGGTTGTGGTGGTTGAACAAGTGCAACATCATCATCATCAACAATAGAAAGCAAATCCTAACTATCCTCAGTAGGAGGGGGAGAAGAAGAACTAGATGTACACTCCTGTGGAGTGGGTAGCTCATCAACCTGAACATCCCGTTGAAACAACACATCATGTGTGATAGGATCAAAAAGACGGTAGGCTTTTACATCTTCACAATAGCCAAAAAAAATGAGTGGTTGGCTTTTCTTCTCTAATGCTTTGCATTTTTCATCAGGAACAAACGCCCATGCTTGACTCCCAAAGATGTGAAAATCTGAAATATTAGGCTTGATCCCAAACCAAGCTTCTTCAAGTGTCATATTTTGCACAACTTTGTGAGGCATACGGTTTTGAATGTAGTTTGCACAATTTACAGCTTCATCCCAATATTGTGGACCCAAATTTTTAGAGTGAATCATTCAATTAGCCATCTCTTTCAATGTTCAATTCTTCCTCTCTGCTACACCATTTTGTTGAGGAGTGTGTGGTACAATGACCTGGTGTTGTATCCCATGCTCAATACAAAAATCATAGAAAGCATTACTGTCATATTCCCCTCCATTTTCAGTGCATATCTTCTTAAGAAGAAGAGATGATTGTTTTTCAACAAAGGCTTTGAAAGCCTTAAAAGTCTCAAAAACTTCACTTTTCAACTTGAGAAAATATACCCAAGTTTTACGAGTGAAATCATCAATGAATGTGAGTGCATATTTAGCCCCTGAAAAAGAACGAGTTGGAAAAGTCATCAAATCACTATGAACCAACCCTAAGGGTGCATTTGCACATGTGGCCTTACTAATTGGAAATGGATCCTGGTGATGTTTACCAACTAGACAACCGACACACCCCATTAATACATGAGACCTTAGGAAGGCCTTTTACAAGATGTTTTGTACTCATTTGTTGCATATATCCATAACTCAAATGTCCTAATCTCTCATGCCACAATTTTTTGAGATTATTACCATGTGCTATAAGTGAAGAACCATAAGACATAAAAGACTCAAACTTATCAAAAGTATAGAGTCTTGCAGTATGGTCTGTTGTACCTGTAGCAACTATCTCACTAGGATCATTACATTCTCTTATTAAAACATCATGTGAAGTAAACTCCATAGTTTTACAAGTACCAAAATTACATATTTGATATACAGAGAGAAGATTAGAAGAGATTTGGGGTACAAGCAATACATTGTTAAAACACCCATCCTATTCGTCAACAATACCAGATCCCAAAACTTCAATCTGTGAGGAGTTACCCATAACAATATGTGATGTAATGCAATCTATAAGAGAAGACAATAGATCCTTAGAATGTGTGAGATGGTGAGAATCACCTAAGTCAAAAATCCATTGATCATGACATGAAGATATAACCCTGGCTGAAAGTGTTTTCCCTTTTCATGTAGGAGAAGTGGAAGGAGATGGAGATGGAATGGAAATTTTGTGTTGTCTGACCGCTGCCTCTAATGCTTCCATCTTCTTAAAACATCTACTTTCATCATGATTAGGACCACCACAAAAATTACATGGACCAAATGTTTTCTTCTTTTGCTTAAAGGACTTTTTGGTCTTAGTAGATTTAGAATGATGAGGTGTTTGGGTGGTGGACTCTGGAGGGTTATATGAAGGTGCTTGCTTTTGTTTAGACTTAGGTGAAGGTTTTCCTTTAGAAGAATTAGCAACTAGAGCATGACTAGAACCTGGTAGAGCATCTAAGGCCATTAATTTTGTTTGCTCCCTAGTCAATCTTTCACAAAAAACTTCAAAGGAAGGTCATTTGAATTCATCACCTAATGTATCCATCATAGTATAAAAAGTAGAGGAAAAAACACTATATGGTCCTTTCAACTTCAACAAAATCATGAAAATGCACTCCTGATCACTTTTATCCTTGTCCCCAGCTTTCAACTGTGGCATTATAAATTTGAATTTCGCCAAGAATTCATCTATTGAAGGGAAATCTGATGGAGAGAGAGTATTCGATTCTGCATCTAATTGCAAAATTTTAAACTCATTAACTTTTCCAAAAATGTTTTTAAATTTTTCCCATACCTCTTTTGGTGTTGTAGCATCTACAATGTGAAATTGAAGATTATCTAAGACGTTGAGGCAAATCAATCCAAGAGCCTCATCCTGCTTACAACCATATGCATATTTGTCTTTTTCAGTGGTGAATGCTACAGGTGTTGTTTCAAAAAAAAATCTCCATATACCCTTTGATTGAAGGAGTTGTTGCATTTTTAGCTTCCAAACATGGTAATTTGTGGAGTTTAGGGGTTCAAACAATTGAGATTCCATTCTCGAAGAAGACGAGGACGTTGACAAGAACAACCTAGACATTCATTTTTTCTCAAAACACCCCTCCCGTTACAATTTAATGTCTCCCGACGAAAAAAAAATTAGCCTTAGCTTATACAAAAGTTTAAAAAAATGGTTTTATGCAAAAAAAATGTAGAGGGATTTGACCCCAAGACTTCCTCCCTACAAATTTTTAACAAAATACTTGTAGCCTCTTTAGCAAAGTCAAATTTATACTTTTAAAGCTAGAGACTTGCATTTAAACCACTAAAAATTAAGAAATTAATAAAAAATAAGCCAAAATGACTCACACGTGTGAGATAAACGCTGAATAATCTTTGGCTTTATCATAAATAATCTCTTGTTCCAGCAAGGTGTGGTGATCAGGGAAATTTTTGAAGAATTTTGTAAACACTGGCCAAGGAAAAACACCTCCAAGCAAATTCAGAATTAGCTCCATAGGGTCTACCCAAAGGACTATACGGCCTAATCCAAATCAATACTTCTCAGCTGAAAATGAAAGCCTGAGAAGTCTGCTAACACATAAAATTATCAGATTTTGATTTTATGCAGTATAAAGCTTTCAAAATGGAGAAAATTGTACGGCTATGCTACAGACTAAAAATAGATTTTTTAATTCCTGTTGTAACCTTCCAAAACGTTGTACGAACTAGTCCAAATCCATACTAATTTATATGGAATGAAAGCTAGCACAGTCAGCTTCCATGAACAGGTCTCAGATTTCAAAAAATCGACCGTACGATTTGCCACATCAAAAAACCGTACAGGGACTGCAGTCTGTCAAAAAGAACCAGTCAGCCGATTTTTTAATGAAAGAGTTGTACGGCCAACATGGAATGAAAAAATTCAACTTGAAATGGATTCTTGACTTGATTTTCTATGCCCCATGAAAGAAAATTCTGGTTTTGGAAATTTGTACGGTCATAAATGAGTATAAAATACAGAAATTTCTAAAAAAAACTTGTAAACAAGAACCAGAATGTGAGAGAATAACAAATATCTATAACACATCAATAAAATAATGTTTTTGACTGTGTTAATAAATGAAAAATGATGAAAATATTGTAGGGAAGAGGATCTTCAACTGGAACTCCAAGCTCTGATACCATGAAAGAATGAGCAAGAGATACACAGGATCCACAGGATCAATCCAGGAGAAAGAACCCACAACAAATAACCTACAAATAATACCAGAGAATAAAATAAATTTCTCACACCTAAAAAATAGGTGATAATCCTATAAATTATCTGTATTCTCTCATTAATCTCTCTTTATTTTCTCATAGATTGTAAAGTATATATAATACAAATAGTTTGTTTCACGACAACAAACTATTTGTTTGTGATTACAAAATAGGGAAAACAAACTATTTGTTTTCACATACTACGAACAAATATATTGTTGAGAGATTCTCAACAATAAAATAAATTAACCTAGGTAAATAAAATTAACCCTAGGTAATAAATAACTTACCCTATTAACCCTAGGTAAGCTTAAATATTCATTATTCCAATAATGAATACAAGGAGTATCTAATAAACTGGAGAAATAGAGCAGCTAAAGATGCAACTTGGATGAGTACATATAAAGTTTATAAGTACGAAAAAACCATTGAGAAGCTCATAGGAGGTTCATGAATAGTAACTCATGGATAATTTCATTTACCCTAGGTGTTTAATACAAGATCATTTCGGTTAACAAACAATCTTGCATTGTCCAAAAGCATGGGTTTAAGTTCTTGTGCATGTTTTTTGGTGTTGTGCAACTTGTTGACTTTGGTGACAAAGTTGTGCACGTGGAAGATTTTGAAAACACTCTAGCAAAAATTGTCAAGAGTCTAGCATGTCAAAAAGGTGAAGGATAATTTTAGTCTTCTCTTAGAGTTAAAATGACCAATTTTAGGGATGGTGACAAAATACTTCTTAATGCAGGTTGCAATTTTGAAACTATTAGTCTACATTAACTAGTGGTTATATAATTGACAGTCTATATCAACTTGTAATTTTTCTTGCAATAAGGGCATTGGTAAAGTAACTGCCCAGAACAATAAAACATAACATGTGGATCATTTTCTAAGCCAAATGGAGATTGAAAAAGCCTGCAATATATTAGTGTTAGGAAACCATGAATTGGATCAATTTTGGAGAAGAGTTGAGATTCAGTTAGAAGATAGGTATATTTTGAAAGAAAAAGTTCCAACTCTAGGAGAGCAAAGCTAAGATCGACTGAGTTTAGCTCAAAGAGAGGGAGAAGCAAATCCAAGAGCCAACAAAAGTGATGTATGTCCATTTAATCTAATCATTGGACTGTGTGTACATCTTTTTCATAGTTAATAGGGGGAAGGGGGATTGTGTGAGTGGATTTATGTAACACAGCTAAATCATTAAATAAAGAGTGTTTGATTTCTATTTCCAATTTATTATGCTTGTGTGTGTCCTTGAGAGATAGTGTGTAACACCTATTGTGGAGTAAGGAAGTTGTTCATTTGGCCCCTTCATCCTCATATGCGTCAAACATCAATTGGCATTGGAGAGTGATATGTGTTCCTTTATTTTTTAGGAATTGAACCATTTTAATTCGTAAAGTTGTGGATGTTGCATGGTTGTAACATTCAGCTGCTTCGTAATTTCTTCATATATGAGTTTCTTCATGTTACCACCTTTGATGAGAAAATCTAGTCCATGCCCTTGCACCCACATCTATAAATGGAATACGGGTTATGGTTCAACATCTTGCCTTATTGGTGTTGCTTATGTGGTGGTTATCACAACAACTGGATCTACATCAATGATTTTGTTAGAGCACTTGACTTCATAAGCATTTATTTTTGCACGTGTAAGAAAACTCTTTTGAGCATGGAACTTTGTGTTGGAGTGGGTGTTGTGTGTTTGTCACACAATTTCCTCTCTTAAATTAGTGTTTCTTTCTATTTAAAGAAGACAAGTTTTTTGGTGCAAATAATGTGTACCACTTGCTCTTTATCTTGAATTCTTCCTCAATAGTTTATGCATAGCGAGAGGCTTCTCCCATCGTCTTGACATTAGCCAACTTTAGTTTGGACTAAATGGATGATTGTAGGTCGGTTTGGTCCTTGTGAACTCTATGTTTTTTATGAATCGAATGAGCCGAATCTTACATACAGGTTATGGAAGGCATTGGTGTAATCTTGGACCAACCGTTCATATCCTTGTTGCAATGTTGCCACTAACTCTAGCAATCATCACAAACATCTTCAAGATAATTTTCATCCTTGAATGATTCTAGGAACTTATCTTATGTTGGCTCAAATTATGGCCTTTCTCCTATAGAGAATGGGCTGCCACCATTTGTTGATACGTGAAGAAACTTTTAGAAGCACAATCTTGATTTTCTCTTCATCAGAAAAGTCATTCATAGAGAAATATAACTCTAACAAATCTAACCAGCTATTTATTTCATATGCACTTATTTTACCCTTAAACAAAGGAATGCCTAGATTTTTTTGAAACCTAGGAGTAAATCGACCACCAAAAGTTTTACCTAAACTAACCAATCAAGGACTTCAGTGAACTAGTTGAATAGAAATGTCTTTTGATTGTGAAGTGATTTTGCAATGTTTTTATTGATTCTCTCTTAGATTGCATCTTGTGGGTTATTGTCTCTTTCCATTTGAACTTACTTGAAACAACACAATAGGTAGTATGATGGGTCTCTTGGTTTGACGTCGAGAATTAGATACTTTTACCTTGTTCGATGGGACATGCACGATCAAGATGAACTGCTCTGATACAATTGATTTGGGGCCCAAGAGGAACTCAGTGAACAACACTCTAGATGTGTTATATGTGTATGTAGAAGCTATATCAAATAATATGCAGAGAATCAAGATATATGTGTGTGTGTGTGTGTGTGTGTGTGTGTGTGTGTGCATAAAATATAATCTCTGTGTGTGTGTGTATACATACATACATACACATACACACATACATACATGTATGTGTGTGTGTATGTATATGTATATGTATGTGTGTGTGTGTACACACACACACACACACACACAAAACTAGAACAAAAAAAAATTATTTAATATGTGTGTTCTATACATAGCATACTCTTGATAAATATGCATGGTTTTGTATATCTTCTACACTAACTACCAACTAAAGTTATATATGTGTATGCATATATTACAAAGTTGAGAAGGCACACAGATATGTGTGTGTGTGTGTGTGTGTAAAATATAATCTCTCTCTGTGTGTGTATACATATATACATACATACATACACATGCATGCATACATACATGTATGTGTGTGTATGTGTATGTATATGTATATGTATATGTATATGTATATGTATATGTATATGTATATGTATATGTATATGTATATGTATGTGTGTATGTATATGTATGTATGTGTGTGTATGTGTGTGTATACACACACACACAAAACTAGAACAAAAAATTTTATTTAATCTGTGTTCTATACATAGCATACTCTTGATAAATATGCATGGTTTTGTATATCTTCTACACTAACTACCAACTAAAGTTATATATGTGTATGCATATATTAAAAAGTTGAGAAGGCATGAAGAATCGTTATTGAAGTTGAATTGCTTCCATGTGTGACTCTTCATCTTTTGATTGTTACATAGCTTGATTGATTGGGGTGCAATATGTTGACAGATTATCTAGCATAACGTGAGCCCTTGGAATGCCACATGACATGGCATAGGGACAATGCTAGTTGATGTCAAACATGTAACACTCAAATAAACTTGGTACTACACAATGTGAGTTATCATGTGCAGTTTTCCCTAAAGGTTTGTCAAACCCTATTGAGGCCCATGGTAAGTACATTAGGAATTTGGATGCATAAATGGGTTGCCCCAAGTCCGATACATAGAGTATGTGCAATATCTATTAGAGATGGGATGATGATCTTGGAGGTAGAATGAACCCCTAAATGTGGTTCTAGAGTACCACAAATCATTGAGCAAGAATTGTAGTTGCCGCAAACTGTGAGAACATGCTTGGAGGTGTTACTAGAACTATTATTAGGAGATCTTCATGGATTAATTACTATCAAATCTAATGTTACATGTTAGATCATAAGAGATATTGTGTTTCAATAGTTCCTAAGATTTAGAGAGAATAACTTATGGATAAAATTGTGTATGCCGATTTTTGTTGACATTCTGGATCACTCTATGATCCATCATTGAGAAAACAATAGAAAACATAGATTGCAAACTTAGGTTCCTTTGTTCATAAAGGAATAAAAAAAAAATTAAAAGAAGCTTTTGTTTACACAAATCATAATGATATGATAACTAGGGTTCATCCAAGTGAGTTCATAGATATAAAAGAGACTATAGTTTGTATGTATCATCTATTTTCAATTATGTCCAGAAAATTAGGGCCTATTGTTTGTCATAGTAGGTGCCCCCTACTTACAACTCTCCATAGAATTTTCCATTACATCTAAATAAAATCTCGATGAATGGGCATGAGAATAGTTAGGTGCATTGGTAGATAAAACTGGTATTGTCTTCCAGACTTTATTTTTTATGGATTAGATTCTTCTATCCAAGTTGATTACTATGAATGAATGATTGATGAGTTGAGAGATTAGTGGTCTTGCAAATGGGTAGGAGCTACCCAATCGCATAGAAAGTAACTCCTCTTGAATTTTTAGCATGCCTTAAATCCATCTATAAGTTTGTGGAGTTACTTGATGGGATCAGTACCAAACATTACAAACATGGTAATCAAGGTTTTATCCTTTTATTAACAATGCAAGCATAGTTTTAGGCATACCCATGATCATTTGATCATACCAGGACATATTGCTATTATATGTTGCTTGTAAAACATCTTCCAAATAATGTCGATGTAGAATCAAGGCTAAGGTTGTTCTCTTAATGAATACTTCACATGTAAATGGTGTCATGGATAATGCCTTTTTTCTATTAGAAATAGAGGATAACCATATTGTGTTGTATCTTACACCAAAATGGAAATCAAAAATTAATAGCCTTGTGGCTATGATTTGATGCTTGTATCAAGTTAAATTAAGTGTTGGACCATATAAGTCATTATTTCAAAGTTTGCAAAGTCAACAGTTTAATTCAATGGACCTACCATTGAGTACTATCATTTCTCCATTTGGTATTTTAGTGGCTAAGTTTGTAAAGGTGCCACCATTGTGTTCATGGTTTTCATACACCTAACTCTCTTTAGCATGGAACACACATTACCATAATTTACAATTCATTAAAGAGGTGACTTCTATACTAAATTTTGAAACTAATAAATTTGGTGCTTTTTTCAGAATGTTTGTTCAATGTCAATGTGTAAGAATCATATGGGTTCAACTACATATAAAAAAAAAAAAAAAAATTGACGTTCCAGGGCTTATTACTGGACTCATCATTAATGATAAAAGAATTGAAGCAAATGCTTGAGAAATAGAAAAGAAGGGTTTCTGATAATCAGATGCCCAAAACAAAAGTAGAGAGTCGCTCAACAAAAGGAAATAAGAGAGAAATGTTAGGAGAGAAGAAAGGTTTGAAAAGTAGAGTAAGTAAGGTCAATAACTAATTATTTGAATAGATTAATTAATCATTTCGATAATGAATTATTTGACAAGATAAATTAATCACTTAATGAGCTAACTAGCCCAACATTTTTTTTCCATGTATATGCCTTTAAATAAGCATTTCCTTTTGTTATGTTGTTGCAATTAACCTCTATTGGTGACATGTGCTTCAATATCATGTCCTTGAATATTCAACTGCATCACATACCGACACTTAGGTTGTGTTTACTCGCTCTATCGACTATTAGTTTATGAAAAGGGGTCAATTGCAATCACAAGTGGGTCAGTTTAACAAACAAGTGATGATACATGTAAAGAGCATGAAGATACCATAGGGCAAGGCAAATTCGAAGGGATTAGACAAATCAAGAGAAAATTGCTCAAGGTACTTATATTGTGTTCCATCTGAGTTTGAGAGGTGAGTAATAAGGCTCTGATTGGGTGCCTTTCTACTCTGAAATATAATTGTTATGTTCAACCAAAATATTCTAATTAAGAAACAAGGCAGTCAAGTCTATGCTTATTGAGCAAAATTAGGATTTAATACCAAAGTATAATGTCAAGGAGAAATTGGAAGTTGTGAGGATCAAAGAGGAACCAATGCGAGGTTTCTATATATACATAAGTATAACTAGCAAACATTCAATAAAAATATCGTGTAGTTTCTTTTAATATGCAAGTTGATCCCTATCATTTATTTTGTCTCAATGCAGACATTTTAGTGGAGTAATTATCATGTTTTGTAACAACTAATTAATTCCAAACCTTTTACTTCCAAATATTGGAGGATGCATTGCATGTTGCCTCGATAGAATTGATTAAGTTGTTTCAATGATTAATTACTTTGGATGAGGGTCCACATTGTCAATGATAGGTTTTTAATACCTCTTTCCTTAAACATTGGTAAAGGAATAAATGAATAAGAGGACCTCTTGTAACTACATATAAATTCAATGATCTAGAAGACATATATTTTACATTAAGAGTGCAAATATTGCATCAAAGTAAGTCACTTGGACTCATAGATTTGCACTCTTAATCTCAAGTATGTCTTCTAGATCATTGAATTTATATGTAGTTAAACAAGGTCCACTTATTCAAATGTTGCATCAAATTGAGTCACTTTCACTCAAATATTTGACAAATTTACTAATGCTAGTTGTGGCTCAGATTTCACATAGCGATTTGACAAATTGGCAATTGTTGAGGGTTTCTTTCCACAGTGGCTTTTTTTCCATCATAGATTTCCCAAAATAAATGTAGTTTAAATTGGTGCATACCATTCTATATATGCTTCTAGATCATTAATTGTCCACTCGTTGGCATTGCCAAAGCCCCTTCCCTCCTCCCACGCCCCCCTCTAATCCCATGGATAGAACCTTGTTTAATATCAATAGAATAGAATATTAGTGCACTTTGAGATTGGTTCTGGGCATTAATGTGGCATGTTGGATAGTTTTTGCTCAAGAAACTTTTGCTTAGAAGATGCAATATTATGTGGTAATTAGTGTTCATCCAAGCAAGTACATATACTGTATAAAAGATCATCTTGTGGAAGTGTATGAACCTGAAAACTGGTGCATGAGATCAGACCATTAGGCTTCTCGTAGAAGTCCCCACTACTTGACACCTACAAAAAGCCGTTACATAGTGAGATCTAGATGAATAAGCATGAGAATAATTACGTGCCAATAGTAGAGAAGTTGGATTACCTCCAATGCTAACTTCCTATGAATTAGTTTCTTCTTGTAATCAAGAATGTTCCTAGAAGGGTTTGATATGCAAATGCTAATAGGATATGGGCTCTAATGCAGTGTCTCAAAAAGGGATGGGCCTACCGTTTACAGTATTTTCACTAGAAATAATTATAAATCTCAAAATAAATATATTTAGCTAAGTTTTATTTAGCTTATAATTATAAAACTTTTCTCTTGGACCATTTCCGGATTAGTGGTCTTCATTCAGGGTGACATGGTGTTTGATTTGTTGTGGGTGTCTGGAAGTTCTGTTGTGGGAAGAATGGACTGCTTGTGTGCCCAAAAGACTAGTTGAGGGCAAGCGTTTAATAAGATGTTCATACTGGTAGGTGTGTTGGGTGAATATTTTGTCACTAGCTAACTGATGGGCAAAATAGGTTGTTTCAACCACAACATAAGGAGATTGGTCGGTCAAATGTGCAAGTTTACCACATCAAAAGGGGACAAATCTCTCCTCTTATTAAGGAAAGGTTCCCTATAAATATGAGGGGATATATATATATATATATATATATATATATATATATATATAAAATAACACTCAGGGGTAGGTTAACACCATCCCTCTTTTTTTAGAGATAATGTTCACAGATAAAAGAGAAATTCTAGTGAAATGACAGAAGGCACTTCTCTTCTTTCAAAAGTGGTCTGCAGCAAACAGCAGAAATTCTCTCTGAAAAGTAACAGTCACTGGACGCAGTAACAAGCAGAATGAGGTGTAGCACAAAGTCTCCCCCTCAACTGCCAAAGAGTGAAACATGAAAGATAATGGGGGCACAAAGTCGTCCCAAGATCCTTTACATAGAAAGAAACTAAAACACACACACACACACAAAAGACAATTGTGGCAGCACAAAGTCTCTCCACAGTTGGCTTCAGGACACCTTCCTGATTACTTCCACTAGTCCTACTTATTTCATTAAAATGGACAAGAATGCATTCAGAAAACAGACATAAGAACAATCTTCTAAATGACACAAGTTATTATAGCACAAAGTCTGAAAGTAACTATTTTTTCATTCAAATAAAGAACTATGATTAACAATCTGAGCTCAAAGTCTCAGTGATCGCCTTTCAATTTTGGTAGTTTCACTTCTATAACAGAGAGATCTCCTTTTGCATAAAATAAGAGATTATAATATATAGCGCTCCAAGAAAGACTTAGGCGCTTTGTTTCATAAAATGGCCCATGCTGCATTCAATGCCTTGAATGCATTTTCAGTTATGTCAAGGTGTCATGCTGGAACAGGGCATCGGCCTTAACTATGGCGTGTCAATTCATCTCAAATGTCTCCTTTTGAAGTATGGGTCGCCTGGTCATTTTCCTGATATGTGCGCCACTGTCTACTTCCCATTTACTCGATGGAGAAAAATAGGGGCGTTCTTAAGTGCTCGCACTTTCTAATGTCCACTTGGTAGACTGTTTCACCTAATGGAATAACTTATACGCAGATATTTTTGGTCTTTCTACATCATTCTCTCTTTCATCGCCACGTCTTGTCTTTCATTGGTGAGCTGAGCTCTCGCGCTATCTTCTCGCTTTCTACTAGCTCCTTCGGCTTCTTCTTTGGCCGATCGCTGAATTTGTTCACAGGGTCCGCTCCATATTTAAAAATCATCAGATATTTTATTACCTTGAATTTGACGTCCATGAGAATGTTATGATCACTTAGTCGCTTGAACTACTTTGAACTTTGAACCTTGGAGTGCATCGGTTCAATGGTTCAAAGTGGTTCAATGGTCGGCGGTTCAATCAGCTTGTCTGTTCACTCAGCGCTTTAGTTCAATCGTTCTTCGAACCCTTTGGTTGAACTTCTTCTGCTTCTTCCAATCACTCGAAGCTTCCTTTCTGCACTTTGAACTTCTTTGAACCCTTTGAACCTTTGAACTTTGAACCATTTTGGTTCAAAGTTCAACAGTTCACTCTCTTTCTTTGAATATTTTGGTCCTTCAAATTTTCTGAATCATTTTTTTTCTGTTGAACTCATTGAACCTTTGAACTTTGAACTCTTTTGGTTCAAAGTTCAATGGTTCAATCTTTCTTCTTCGAAGTCTTCTTTCATTTAAGTCTTTTGATCTTATTGAACTTGTTGAACCATTTTGGTTCAAGGTTCAACCGTTCAACCTTTACTCTTTGAATCCTTTGAAGCCGTTGAACTTTCCGAAGCGGTTGAACTTTGAACTTGTCGAAGCGCTTAACTCTTTGAAGTTTGCCAATGTCGTGGAACTTTTGAACCCTTTGAACCTTGCTAAAGTGGGGTTCAATGGTTCAACGTTTCATTCCATTTGTTTGAACCATGCCGATAGACTTTTTGGTTGAACTTCGGCATTGAACCAGCGTTGAAATGCCAAAGTGTTTGGAAGTTATTTTTTTATGAGAGCCCACCTGTTGAAGTTGTTGAACCCGTTGAACCTGTGAGTTTTTTAGCTAAAAATGCTTGAATAATTGAAGAACTTGAGCGCTCAGAACATTTTTTGAGAATGGAAGAGAGAATTTTGGCCTGCAAGACCAAAATAGTTGATATGTTGTCTCCAAAAATGAGTGACGGATTTTGGGAACAGCAACTAGCTTCAATTGGAGAACTTCCATCGATTGTAAAAACAATTGAAAG
Source organism: Torreya grandis (assembly GCA_037957365.1). Lineage (NCBI taxonomy): Eukaryota > Viridiplantae > Streptophyta > Pinopsida > Cupressales > Taxaceae > Torreya > Torreya grandis. The sequence continues at coordinate 902,669 of JARHVA010001420.1, forward strand.
GAGTAGAATCCAAAATCTATAGTGCCTTTAAGTGTGCCATTGGGTTACGGAGTCATGCTACCCAAAAAAAACATCAAAAAGAAATGAAAATGAACAACACAAAACAAGCTAAAGACTATACAAAAATTATACATATGTACAAGTTGATCTTATCTGATACTTCAAAGATTGAAGTGCTTCAGATGCTGCCTACTGTGAGGTAGTGAAAAGGGCGTGTCGTCTTGATATATCAGCAAAAAACTATTTTCTCTCCAGAAGCGATGATTGGCAAATGGACCTCTCCACTAGGAATCAATTTTTTTGTGCATTCCTTTTGGTTCTCTCCTCTTACCCCAACAAGACTTGATTTCTAATCTGAAAATCATGAATCCTTGTTCTCTTGCAGAAGAGTTTATTTCCCTGATTTTGACGCGTAGCAGTATGGTCCATTATCATAGTTTGTTGTTCTTCTGGTCTAGTGAAGCACATGATTTAATTTTTAGCATCAAACTCCTGCCAATAGTTGGCATTATCAGGTACACTTAGTCGAAAGACCAGTTTGATAGTGTAACTATGCTCTTCAAAGTCTTTGTGAGGAACCATGAAGGTTGCAGAAATAGCCAATGAATCTGCATGATTATGAAGCTCTCTGGGCACTGCAGAAATATTGAAAGCATCAAAACTTTCAATACAGTCTCATACCAGATTGCGGTAATGGTGCAATTTTTTATTCTTGGTTTGACATAGGTTCCTCACCTAACAAACAATCAGTTTAACATCTCCTTTAGCATGAAGGAGTTTAACACCTCTGTTTTGAGATGTCTTCAACTCGAGTAACAGAGATTCATACTTGGCAATGTTGGTGTCGCTGAACTGCAACTTATACGAAGAAGAAAAATATCTCTTTGAAGAGATATTAGAACAATCTCAGCTCCAGAGCTGGGAGAAGAGCAGCTGCCATCGAATCTCAGAATCCAAACATCATCAGAAACTGATCTTCTGTCAGATTTTTCTTCATTAGAGAGGGAAGATCTTTTTTATTTGTATTGTGCCCTACCAATTTTTCTGATGTCTTATTTGAATCAGTTTTTTTATTACCACCTACAAGACTTTCATCCACTGTAATAGGTACGTCTTCAACAGACAAAATAATTACCCATACCTGAAGACTCAAATAGAATTTGGGTTTCAGGGACTAATGTTTGGGTGACAATATATTTTGCCTCCTTCTTAAGAAGCAGTCTCTACATAATGCCTTTGACAAGGATTCTCGCTTTGGACAAGGCCATGTTTATTTCTCCTCCAACATCTTTGCATAAATTTCGTCCAAGAAGGATGTCGTATGACGCTAGGACGTCGGCCACCAGGACTGTCATTTTGATTCTTTTTTTTTGAAAAAGCTGCAAATGCAAACTAGGCATCTTTGATTTGTCCCAGCAGTGATACTTGTTTGTTTTCCATGGAGAAGCATCTCCCAAATGTCTTGGTCAGTGTGAGACCAAGGGATTCTACCACTTTGACACGCATGACATTGTCAGATGCCCCTGAGTCTATGATGCAATTGTTCAGCTGGTGTCTATTTATCAGCAGGGAGACATAAAATGGTTCAGTCTTTTCGAGAGTAACAGAAGCAATGACAAGGTTATTTCGGGTGGATGTGGGAGTCACCTTTGGAACAACTGGTCTTGCAGGGATGATTTTATTCTTCACACATTCCACTAATTTATCCAACTGCTCAGGTTTGGATTGCAAGAATTCAAATTCAGACATTTAAATTTTAGTTTTCTTGACATAGTCGATTATGTCAAATCTCTGAAATGAATTATGAACAGTAGAAAGAAGTTCATCTTTCTGATTTTTAAAGGGGGAGGACTGATCTGCGAAATTAAAGAGGAAGGAGAAGGCGTACTTGAAGTACTTACTTTTTTATTACTCACTGGGCTTTTCGCTGAAAAGGCAGAGAAGTTCTTCATTTGGCAATTGAAATCGCACGCTGAACTCACTCTTATTTTTTTTATCAGCGTGCTGCGCTGACTGATTCTAGGACCGGGTGAATACAGCGTATGATCCATCAAATGCTTCACCTTTACTTCTGGGTTCATTGGTAATTCAGAAAACTAATGTTGGAGTCCCCAACGAATTCTTCTCCCTCTATGAAGAGATTAGCGTCATCTTCTGAGTTCAACTCAAGTTGAAAAGAGAAATCAGATTATATTTCAAGATATCCAATTGCTGAATTGGTTGGAGGTGTTTCAATAGCATGTTTCCCTTAAGGGGGAGGAAGACGATTTGGCTGCCCTTGATTCCTAGCAGCATTGCTTTGGTATATCTTTATACGAAAGAACAGAAGACATTCCTTACACCATTTGCTCCCTGAGAGCTAGCAACTCATTTGCCAACGTCTGCACCATTAAATCAGTGGTACCTATAGATGGGTATTCAGAAGATGAAGAAAACTTACCTCTGTTAGAATCTCTCCTTATCTTCCCTACCAAGATGAGATCATCTTCCACCTCAATAGCCAAATCTTGCGCTGTAGCAAGGTCTATGTGACCAGCGCGTCTCAACAAGAAACTCACTTCATGAAGCTGAGAGTTGTTGAAGAAACATTTAAGGTTTTCAACTGTTGGCTAAGCAATGGTAGTCCAACTTAGCTATGAAATCCCTCATAGGCTCATTAGGCTCCTTCATTTGTGCGCACTGACAGGGTTGACCCTGTCTTCAAATTTGGCTTTGAAGGTGTTCCAGTCAGTCACAGTCTAGGCTTACAGAGGATAGAACCATTTTGCAGCAGCGCTTTGTAAAGTTTCTACGACCCTGACTGCTATATCTTCGTATTCCACACCTATCATGCATAGGATATGTTGAACGCCGCAATATGTTCATCTAGATGAACTCTCCCATCGCCAAAGAACTTGGAGAAATTCTACCTAGAACTACGAGACAGTTCATGTAGAGGTGGAGTTAAATTGAGTGGGCCAAAAGAGTTACCCCAGGGGCCTTGAACTGCGATGATTTGATTATGGAAAGGGGGGATAACAAATCTAGGTGAAGTATGTATAGGCAAAGCTCTGCTAACAACAAAAAAAGTTGTGCCTTGTATTGGTGCCCTGATATTGGTAAGAGGAAGACTCCTAGTTCGTTGAAGATGAAGTTGTGAAGGAACAACTCAAAATTACTCTGCTGCACCAACTCAAAAATAGGGTCAACAATACCTTTGAACCTCTGGCTTCTTGTATAATGTGGCGCTGTCAGAGTGTAGAATAAAAATGAAAAAACTCTGGACCTGCTTCAGCTTGGAGCTTGAGGCTTCAAACTGCGCGTTCTTCCCTAGCGGAGTTGCCAAAAACTGTTGGCGTGGAGCTGGTAGAGAATTGACTTTTGAAATGAAACGTTCGATCTCCGTCTCTGAATTCGCAGCTTAGAGTATATAATATAAATGGATAAGGCTATAATGATAATGGATAAGACACATGTGATGCTTCAATCTGAAGCTTGAGGCTTCAAATTGCGTAAAATTGTTGTCCCCAACAGAGAAAATGGATAAGAAAAAAAATTGAAATTGTTCGTTCTTCCCCAGCGGAGTCACAAAAAACTGTTGGGTGAATATTTTGTTCCCAACTAACTGATGGGCAAAATAGGTTGTTTCAACCACAGCATAAAGAGATTGGTCGGCTAAATGTGCAGGTTTATCACATCAAAAGGAGACAAATCTCTCTTCTCATCAAGGAGAGGTTCTCTATAAATATGAGGGGCTATATATATATAGCCCCTCATATTTATAGAGAACCTCTCCTTGATGAGAAGAGAGATTTTATATGCAGAAAATAACACTCAAGGGTAGGTTAACACCATCTCTCTTTTTTTCAGAGATGATGTTCACAGGCAAAAAAAATTCTGATGAAATGATAGAAGGCACTTCTCTTCTTTCAAAAGTGGTCTGCAGCAAACAACAGAAATTCTTTCTGAAAAGTAATAGTAACTAAACGTAGTAACAAGCAAAATAAGGTGTAGCACAAAGTCTCCCCCTCAACTGTCAAAGAGTGAAACACGAAAGATAATGGGAGCACAAAGTCGTCCCAAGATCTTTTACACAGAAAGAAACTAAAACACAAAATAATTGTGGCAGCGCAAAGTCTCTCTACAGTTCGCTTCGGGACACCTCCCTGATTACTTCCACTAGTCATGTTTATTTCATTAAAATGGACAAAAATGCATTCAAAAAATAGACATAAGAACAATCTCCTAAATGACAAGCTATTACATCACAGTCTGAAAGTACCCTGTTTTCTCATTCAAATAAAGAACTATGATTAACAATCTGAGCTCAAAGTCTCAGTCATCGTCTTTCAATTTTGACAGAGTTTCACTTCTATAACAGAGAGATCTCTTTTTGCATAAAATAAGAGATTACAATATATAGCGCTCCAAAAAAGACTTGGGCGCTTTGTTTCATAAAATGACTCATGCTGCATTCAATACCTTGAATGCATTCTCAGTGCTGTCAAGGGGCCATGCTGGAACAGGTCATCGACCTTAACTATGGCATGTCAATTCATCTCAAATGTCTCCTTTTGAAATATGGGCCGCTTAGTCATTTTCTTGATATGTGCACAGCTGTCCACTTCGCCTTTACTCGATGGAAAAAAGCAGGGGCGTCTTTGAGTGCTTGCGCTTTTTGATGTCTACTTGACACACTGTTTCACCTACTGGAATAACTTCTACGCAGATATTTCTGATCTTTCTGCATCGTTTCCTCTTTCATCGCCATGTCTTGTCCTTCATTGGCGATCTAAACTCTCAAGCTATCTTCTCGCTCTCTGATGGCTCCTTCAGCGTCTTCTTTGGCCGGTCGCTGAATTTGTTCATAGAATCCGCACCATATTTGAAAATCATCGAATATTTTATTACCTTGAATTTGACGTTTGTGGGGACGTCATGATCACTTAGTTGCTTGAACTACTTTGAACCTTGAACCTTGGAGTGCATCGGTTCAATGGTTCAAAGTGGTTCAATGGTCGGCAGTTCAATCAGCGTGTCTGTTCACTCGGCTCTTTGGTTCAATCGTTCTTCAAACCCTTCGGTTGAACTCTTTGTTGAACTTCTTTTGCTTCTTCCATTCACTCGAAGCTTCATTTCTGCACTTTGAACTTCTTTGAACCCTTTGAACCATTTTGGTTCAAGGTTCAATGGTTCATTCTCTTTCTTTGAATCTTTTGGTCCTTCGAACTTTCTGAATCATTTTCTTCTCTGTTGAACTCAATGAACTTTTGAACTTTGAACTCTTTTAGTTCAAAGTTCAACAGTTCAATCTTTCTTCTTCGAAGTCTTATTTCGTTTAACTCTTTTGATCTTATTAAACTCATTGAATCTTTGAACTCGTTGAACCATTTTGGTTCAAGGTTCAATAGTTCAACCGTTCAACATTTACTCTTCAAAGCCTTCTTTTCTTTAAGTCCTTTGAAGCGGTTGAACTTTGAACTTGCCAAAGCGCTTAACTCTTTGAAGTCTGCCGATGTCGTTGAACCTTTGAACCCGTTGAACCTTTGAACCTCGCTGAAGCGAAATTCAATGGTTCATTCCATTTGTTTGAAACCTGCCGATGGACTTTGTGGTTGAACTTCGGCGTTGAACCAGCCTTGAAATGCCAAAGTGTTTGGAAGTTGTTTCTTTATGAGAGCCCCCCTGTTGAAGTTGTTGACCCTGTTGAACCTGCGAGTTCCTTAACTGAAAATGCTTGAATAATTGAAGAACTTAAGTGCTCAGAACATTTTTTGAGAAGGGAAGAGAGAATTTTGCCCTGTAGGACTAAAATAGTGGATATGTTGTCCCCAAAAATCAATGACAGATTTTGGGAACAACAAGGTGTTTGAAATACAATCGAATATTACCATGTATAGGTTGTTCCCATATTGTGTCTGCTAGCTCAAGTTGAATCCTATCTAGAAGTGATTATCCTATATAAATATTGATCTCTAGGCAAAATAGACTGCCATATTGTAACTTCCGATGCCACAATATACCGATTTCTATTCTTAGCAAATATGCTTCCCAAAACTCCAAGAAGCGAATATTAGCACAACCAAATAGGGACGGAGTAGATCAGTTCTATTCATAAACCATGAAACTCCTTCAAGGCAGTCCATTTATCTTCTTATGAGGGGAATATCGCTGTAAAGTATCCTTGACATGAGCATAATCTACATGGGGATAAAAAAATCCTATGGTGGGTCTCATAGACCTACATTTTTTACGCTGGGGCACATGTCCATGAAACACAGATAAGGGCCTTTTCTTTCAGTATCCATGGGTGTTGCTCAACTTCTTCCAAAGGAAATCACATTTTAGTTATAGCTTTTGAGCGCAGATAAAACCAATTCAAGAACTTAGATTTAGCTAGCATACCACTATATGACATGGTGTTTGAATTGCTACGGTATATCTGTGAGTTCTGTTGTGGGAAGAACGGACTACTTGTGGGTCCAGTACAGAAGACTAGTTGAGGGCAAATGTTAATAAAATGTCCATACTGGTAGGTGTTTGAAATTCAATTGAATATTTTCCATGTATAGGTTGCTCCCGTATTGTATCTGCTAGTCTAAGTTAATCCCATTTAGAACTGATTATTCTATATAAATATTGATCTATATGCAAAATAGACCGCCATATAGCATTTTCCATTCTTAGCAAAGATTCTTCACAAAACTCTCCAAGTAGCGAATATAAGCACAACAAAACAGGTACTCCAGAGGGCAGCCTCATGAATAGACCAGATCTGTTCATATACCATGCAACTCCTTGAAGGATGGTCCATTTATCTTGTTTCAGGGAGAGAATATAACTGGTAAAGGATCCTATTGCCACGAGCATTAGCTACATTGGGGATGGCAATTTGCTATGGTGGGTTTCACATTCCTTATATCAATTTTGGGGCTTGGGTACAGGCCCATGAAACAAAGATAAGGGTCTAGTCTTTCAGTCTCCATGGGTGTTGCTCAACTTCTTTCGGCAGAAATTGCATTTTAGATATACTTTCTGAGTGCAGGTAAAAATCAATTCAAGAGCTTAGCTGAAGTAGTGCACCACTGTATGACAAACCATGTTGATAAAGAAACTGCAGTGGATCCTATTTGAAGGTTGAATCAAATGACCTGCTGCTATCACCTTATACGATTGAATAACAAGGAAAGAATAGGTCATAGCCTCCTCACAATTTTTAAATCATAATAGAAATAAAAGAAATCGAGATCCTTCAAAAGCTAGCCAGATATACAGATTTATCCGATAATCAAGAGACAGATTTATCAAATATTAATCAAGTATAAAGCATTTATAATGGAACATCAATCTCCTCTTCACATGCAAGGAACATGGTATTTAAAACTTTCATTCCGCAGCAAGGTGTCTCATATGATTGAATGTAGTTAAAATGAATGGTGTGAAGCAAAAGAAAACAGAGGTCCTCATATGTTGTTTAAAATATATATTCAAGGGCCCACATACACGTGAGTAGAGTTTACCAATTCAAGAGCATTATTCTGTTATCCATTAGATAAACATCCAGCGATTGGATGTAGTAAAAATTCATGAACTTACTTGACCACTTCTGTCTCAACATCTCGAAAAGTAGTTATGTATGTATATGTTTCAGTGGTAAAACTATTTCAAATTAACATAAAGCAGTCATTCTTACAAATTGAAAACATCATCAATAGACATTAAACTAAACATGACGAATGTAATAGCAAAAGGGTGTCCTGGATATTGCTCTCTTCTAGCATGTCTTTCTTATTACATTCAGGAGAAAAATATATTCTCCAAATCGTTTTCGTTAGTAACATTTGTACTGATACTGACAAAAGAGCGAAACTTGGCATGTCTGCCTTCATGTATCTGGAAAAAAAATGATTTTAATTGATATTTAAATTGTAAATAATACATGCAAGCACCCTTACTTTGATAGGGCCCAATAAACCTTTACAACAGAATATGTTACAAAAATTGGCATGTACTTGCATGAGTACGTTCTATAATACAGAAATCAATCAATTGTATCAAGTACAGCAATACCTGACAAGCTGCTCAAAATACTGTAGCAACTGATTGCGGCTGGGATCAGAAAGATACCTTATAATAAACCATTCTCACTTTTACTCAAAGGTAACATCTTACTATTCTGCTCAAATGGATCACATTTGGGAACTGACACAGAGTTTCCATTAAAACTCAAGTCTCTGGAAGCAATTCTATTTGTTACGGAAGGTGATATATTAACTTGATCTGCATCGACTCTATAATCCTTCAGATTTCCATTTCTCTCAAATTGAGATACTCTTTCCAAAATTGCATCTACCCTTTTGTCAATTTGTGAAATTGCATTGAATCCTGGACCCCCAATGAGCGGCTCTTTTAAATGAGAATCTTGAATGGTTCCTTTAGTAATATGAGATGAATTGGGAGCTTCTTTATGCAAGAGATCAGTTTCACGAGGTCTCCACTTGTCAGCTGAATCAAATCCTTGAACTATAGATGGACGCCCTATGTTGTATAATGAGGACTGAGACTGTCTCATCAAAGTTGGCAATGAGCTCCTCTTTTCTTTGTAAAGACCATTGCCATGCGAAGATGAACATCCCTGTGTCTGAGTTTCAACAAGCTGATCTCTGTTGCCTCCAAAACTTTTCCTTGCAAGTAATTGACCTGTTTCTCCTATATCTAATCCACTGATTGCACTTACCATTACACTCTTATTAGATGTAAAAGGGCTGCCACTTATTTTGTCTTGCAGATTTGAAGAGTGTCCTGTTAATGGGAACTCATACTGCATTTGCTGATTCAGCCTCTGGCTGTCTCTCTCCTTGAGCCCATTCCCAACATGAATGACCTGGCCTCCCAGGTCCAGCATAGGTGAGGCCATTGATGAATAGGCACTCCTAATCGACCTATTTGTGGTGTTGGGATGAAATCCATGATCAGATTCTCTTCCTGCAAAAATATCAATCTGAGGCTTCATTTCGTATTGCTCTGTGGATAATTCCAGACCACTTGTTACTTCTCTATCTGAAACTTTTGTGTCATTGTATATGCACACTGAGGAGCTTCCGTCACTAGTGGAGTTACTAGTGGAGGGCGAATACTCTTCATCATCATCGGACACAGGCTCACAAGCATATCTTACTTCTTTCCTTTGCCGCTTTCCCCTTCCCAACTCCTCCTTATCTGCAACTTCTGTCAAGGGTCCAAGAAGATCTTCCCATTCTTTCCCGTTAACTGCAGGCTTCGTCTCCTCATCCTGAATAATTGGCATACCTTGGATGGCACCAAGATAACCATTTTCTTCTGAAATATCCTTTTCTCTGGCCTTAATCTCTCTATTAAGAAGAATTTCTATATCTTTGTCTGTATACTGAATAGATGTAGCTGTGATGCCTTGTTCATCAAGAATATTCTTTGCACCATGGAGTAATATGGTATGTAATTCCTTAAATGTTTCATTCTTAATAGGATTCATTACCAGATTCTCCATGGCCAGCTTTCTTCTTGAGCGTTGCAATATATTTTCTTCAACTGAACATTTTGTTATCAGTTGATAGACAATTACAGTTTTCTCTTGGCCAATCCTGTGGGCTCGTGATTGAGCTTGTAGATCCACAAAAGGGTTGAAATCTTGGTCTGGTGGAAGAGAAGAGTGTTAGCAAGACTCAAGGAAGAAAAGACTTGACATGTCAATGGTGAGCACAAACATCTCATCTTTGATCGCTAAAGCTACTCTATAATCAATATTTCTCAAAAAGAAATCAATTGAAAAACTTACCATATATAATGACAGTATCGGCTGTCGGCTGTAGCATACAAATTAATTGACATTAGATTATCATAAAAGCAGTTTGTAAAGCACAGCCAATACAATATATATGGCCATCAAAAATGTTTGAAGTAATATTTAGAATCTTGGATCACAACAAGGAAAACATACTAAATTGATCCCTAGGCCCCCAGCCCGAGTTGAAATAAGAAATGAAAATATGGAGCTGCCTGCACTATTGAAGTTACTGATCCTTTGTTGTCTTTCAGATGCTGGAGTTTTTCCATCGATTCTACAAAATCATTAACAGAAAAAATATTAATGCATGATAAAAGACGTAGCATAAAAAGAACGAAGATACCATGCTATAACAAATAGACAAAATTTAAAATTCTTAGAAATTAAGAGAAAAAGAACCAAGATGCTATGAAATAACAAAAAGATTTAATACGGGTAACATGGCAGGTCAAATTTCTCATCTTGTTGATTTGCAAGGAAAAATATTGATACAATGATCAATGACGTAACATAAAAAGAACGAAGATACTATGCTACAACAAAAATAATTTAAAATCCTTAAAAATTAAGAGGGAAAAAAACCAAAATACTATGAAATAACAAAAAGATTTTAACACAAGTAACATGGCAAGCTAAGGTCGAATTTCTCATCTTGTTGATTTTGTAAGAAAATTTACACGTGTTTAGCTGCTAAAATTCCTTGTGCTCTACATTTACTATCAGATGGAAATGCATGTCAATATCATGACGAATGGCTCTCTTGAAACCAACACAGATTGTGTACATATAGTTCTGAGTCCAACAAAAGACTTGGCAACCACATGGAAGATTGTCAACAGCTCAAGTTTTCCGTGACAGCTTGGATTGCAAAGAGAACAAATTTCCACTGAAAACCAATATGGAAATCCGTAAAGAATTATGGCACTTTTCATGGAATTGTTTTGACTATAGATGGCCAATTGGTTGAGAGAGGCAAATAAAGTCAAGGTACCACAGTTGAGGTGAGAGACACAACAATAAGACGAGGTAACCTATATGGGGGCCAGTTTGGTCTAAGATAGACCTAACTAAGTTTCATTATGTGAAGTGTACAGGAATCCATTTAATTGCCTTTTTTATTGTGTTTGATGCGGTTTAGGGTTAAAACAGCCTAGTCTACCATACTACCAGTATCCATATTTTGAATTTTGGTTCAGTGGCATTCCTCGATGACACCATTATCATTATGATGGAAAATCAAAGATTTTGGGTCGAGCATAAATAATAACCTTTAGAAATTTGCACAATGCTACATGTTATAAATGAAAAGTAGTAGTTTTATTTTTTGTTAAAAGAAAAAAATATCAAAATTCATGACAGATTATGAAATGCCCATAGAAAATGCATGTAATTTGAATTGCTCAGTGAAACTCAACATCCTCATCTAGCCTGATAAATCTGAAATGGATTATGGGTAACAATTAATAACAGATCATATGGCCCTCTCCAAGGTAACTTTGGCACAAAAAAATTAAAAACAGATAACATAAAATAAAACTGAAAGTTGAATAAACAAGTCTTCAATACTAGAGCACTTAATAGTTAATACCAAAAGAACACCAAAAAGTGGCAAAATCAGCCTTATTATTTAATGATGGAAACAACATGAGACTTGGTACGGTAGGTCCAAAATACTGTAATATTAGAGTTATTTAAATAAGCAAACTAGATAGAACCTTTCAACAGAAGTTTGTTCAGTGAAACATTCAGTGATTGGCTATCAATTGTCCCATGGTGATAGTTGATTCTCTGAATCACATGTAGCCGCTATTACAAGTTCCACATGATGCTCCAGATTCATATTATGGGCTCTGAATTCTTGCACACATGATTCCAGAAACTCCTCAATTACAGTGTTACCTGGGAGCCATCCATGACCGTGAGCGATGCCCCAAGAACATTCCTGTTACCACTGATTTTTGACATGGATTATCATGCACCTTGTAACCATATTACAGGCATCCACATCCATCTCTCCAATGCGACTCCATAGTAAGTCAAACCAGTGCCAAGAGAACATAATAATAACTCCATCAAACTTTACCAAAAAAACGCGGTAGGAAGCCCATGGTAAAATATCAGTTAAAACACCCTTTGCCAGATGACAAGCCTTACCTAAAAGGCCTACCCAAAAAAGTAGGAAAAGATGCTGATAAAGCTTTTCCATGAAAGCACATTAAAAGATAACTGAAAAAATAAATCTGGATACATTTACATAGATAATAGGAAGGCAAAATAGAGTGAGTAAAAGGATTAAAATGCAGAGTATTGGTAAGTAAATGGCCTGTTCTCAAGGGCCCCCATTCTTCATTAATCTCGTGTTTTATACAATGAAATTTAGTTAGGTGGTTGGACAAACCACTAACTTCCTCTTCCAATGGATTCACCAACCTAACTACTAATTTGAATCCATCTCACATTCTACCCGATGATTACAACTATAGTAATCAGGAGAAGCGTTCTCAGGACGACAAACAAAGTCTCCAGCGTCTCCTTAAAAACCCCATCTCCTACCTTTATATATATATATATATATATATATATATTAAAAATTTAAAACTTAAAAACTTAAAGATAAAGTTCAATAATAAATATTTAAAAACTTAATACATAAAAAAAAAATTAAGTTAAAAATAAAAACATAAATTTAAAGATTGCAAATTTTCAATTTTTATGAAATTAAATCTAGTGTATTTTAATTTTTTGTTTTCAGAAATTTAAATATATAATTATTGCTATTTTATTGTTTTTTGTCATCTCCAAGTACCCCTGTATCCAATGTCTAAAAATTAGCATACCTGTCCCCCTTTGACTATGATTACAACTTAGTGGACAGGTATGCTAATTTTTAGACATTGGATACAGGGGTACTTGGAGATGACAAAAAACAATAAAATAGCAATAATTATATATTTAAATTTCTGAAAACAAAAAATTAAAATACACTAGATTTAATTTCATAAAAATTGAAAACTTGCAATCTTCAAATTTATGTATTTATTTTTAACTTAAAATTTAATTTATTATTAAGTTTTTAAATATTTATTATTGAACTTTATCTTTAAGTTTTGAAGTTTTAAATTTTTAATATATCTATATATTAAAAATTTAAAACTTCAAAACTTAAAGATAAAGTTCAATAATAAATATTTAAAAACTTAATAATAAATTAAATTTTAAGTTAAAAATAAAAACATAAATTTGAAGATTGCAAGTTTTCAATTTTTATGAAATTAAATCTAGTGTATTTTAATTTTTTGTTTTCAGAAATTTAAATATATAATTATTGTTATTTTATTGTTTTTTGTCATCTCCAAGTACCCCTGTATCCAATGTCTAAAAATTAGCATACCTATCCCCCTTTGACTATGATTACAACTTAGTGGACAGATTCGATGCTCATTCGACCACCTAATAATAAAACATATTTTTAAAATGGTGGATTATACAAACATGATTTAACCAAAACTTGGACCAAAGTGGGATAGACCTTTTAGATAGCATATAAAGGTCACACTTTATTATTACCATTGATAATTCCACTAACCACTTCACTTAACAACATCACTTGTATGTGTCCCCACATAGTTCATGGCCCACTTTTACCATATTACATAATTTAACGTCGAGTGGAAGTAGAATAAAAATAACCTATAACTTTGGACATCAAGCCCTAAATAAACACAAGGACTATTACCAAAGTGACTTTAGGACTTGGACTTAACAAATGTTATTTTATTCACTTTTTTCTTGGAGTGGAGGAGAGGAGAGCGGATGGGAGGGAAGGGTAACAATCCATTGTTGTGCCCCCGACATAGGGGCAAAAGGACACTCAGCAAGGGATGCCCACCTTAAAGGGGGATATTGCTAATCGTGATGCAATGAAGGGCAAGGGATCAAATGAATGACAGCCTTGTCCTTGCAGCCTTTAATCACACACAGACAATGCACACTCAAACAAACCAAATTGAGAATAAAGAACAAAGACAAACACTTTATTTATTCGTTATGAGGATTTGCAAAGATTATTCTACACTCCCTTGCTTGTTTTTGGGTACAGAACACCCGACTGTCCCCAATGGACTGGGTTTAACTCTCTACCAATGTTCCACGGGGATGCATCCCCCCAAAAATCCCCCAAATTACCAGGACTGGGATGTCCCCAAGACATGGGGACGTCAAGGGGATGTCCCCCTGCCACACGAACCATCATTGTCCCCAGGATGTTTCCCTCTGAGAGGAGATGTCTCCAGGGCATCCCTTCAAAACGGGGGCATCTGGGGGACTCTGGGACGTCCAAGGGATGTCTTGGGGACGTCCCCAAGACATGGGGACGTCAAGGGGATGTCCCCCTACCACACGAACCGTCGTCGTCCCCAGGATGTTTCTCTCTAAGAGGAGACATCTTCAAGGCATCCCTTCAAAACGGGGGCATCTGGGGGACTCTGGGACGTCCAAGGGATGCCCTAACATCCCTCGACCCCCCAAGAAACTTGCAGGCATCCCCCACGCTGGTGGACATCAAAAAGCAATTTTTTTAATTTAAAAAATATTCTGGTTTGTGAGCCCTCTACCCTAACCCTAATTGCTAATGGGTCCCACCCCCATCCCCAAGGCCTCACAAAAGCTTATAAAAAGCCCTATCCCTATAGTTCTACTGTTGAGAGGAACTGGTCTACTTATAGCTTCATCCACTCCGTTAAGAGGAACAAGCTTACCTCTAGGAGGGCAGAGAAGCTTGTGGTTGTACATAGTGCCTTGTGTCTCATTGACCGCAACACACTTACGTACAAGAAGGGTCCAACAACCAGATGGGATGTAGAACTAGAGGAGCCATCACAGATTAATGATGATGCTACACAGACATGGCTGGTTGGTATTGGTTTGGAAGAGCTTGAGCATGTGGAGTCCAATAGTTCTAGTGATGAGGAGTTTGGCAAGAACTTTGGGAATTATTAGCCATTGACTCATTAGTATTTAGTATTTTGTTTTTGAACATTTTTTATACTTGATTGTAATCATGAATCATCATTATGAAATTTTTAAAATTCTGAATTCGATATTTTGATTTTGATTTTCAATGTTCAATGTTCAATGTTCATGGGTTCAGTGGTTCAAACTTGAAACTTCATTGTTAAAAAGTTAAAACTTAAATGTTAAATTGTTGATGTTCAATGAAATATACTTATTCCTTATACATCTTTTTATAACTAATTTTTCAAGTACTAATTTTCCCACTCCATCCTACCTTCTTCAAATCCATCCCTTGCCTTTTCAATCCCATAGAGTGAGACTTGGAATCCCTTTGGTACTTGAAAAACGCTCAAACATTTATAGGTTGTTGATTGAACTATCCAGCTACGGCAATAAAAACTATCGTTTAATGCAGAGCGTCAGTTTCGTAACCATTGTCCTATCAGTTAATGCAGACCTGAGCTTACCATCGATTTCGTCATGATACAAAAAACTTTCTCAATGATTAAAACCATCATTTCCTTGTTCAAGGATCCTACTAAAGTGCTATTGATCTTGTAGGTCGTCTTCACACTGTCAATCGAGCCCAAATGCACGTGAACACTGATAGATCTTTTTAGGTGATGCAAGATTGTTTGATTGCTAAGATGCTCTTGCATCAGACACCCAGGGTAAGAATTTGTGAGCATAGTGCTCACAAATTTGGGCTAAAAAGTAGAATCACCCTTTTGACTTGAACAATACAGCCACGACATGCCCTTCCACCATGCCATGTACTTCCAATTTTCCCAACCACCTGTTAAACCATAGACCATCCTCCGCCAAATGTTCCCCACACTACTTCCACACCAGCGCCCACTAACTTTGGGCTGACTACCTCTGCCTAAGCTCAACATCTCCGTCACTTCCTTGGTTGCAACCTTATCTTTCATTGTACATACTTGGGCTAATGACAATATCAGTTGCTTTGTCTTCCCCTCAACTCAAATAAAAAAACATTCAATCCCCTTGCTTCTGCCTTGAGTGAGAGGTCACCCATCTCTTCCACTACATTTTTTTCTTAAACCAAAAATTATATTAATAGAAATAAAATATTGTCAATACAATGCCAAGCCATGATACTGATACTCCATGATCTATCCTTAGACTTCCAAAAACATAAGAAAGAAGAGAGAGAACATATCATTAGATTATACATCCAAAGAATTTAATTGAAGGATCTTTTCAAGCTAATTTTGCTTCTCCGAAGACCATGTCAGAGGCAGAGGACCAAAATTGATCAAATTATGATGATTCAAAGCCAAACTAGCCAGTGCATCCGCCACCTTATTCCGGTCTCTAGGAATATGTTGAAATAAAATAGTGTGAAATTGTCTAAAAAGAACCCGAATATTATCCTAAATCATGGTAATTCGCCAATTTTTTGAAGTATGCTGCTTCTTGGTTGAAAGAAGATGGATAGTTACCTTAGAATCAGATTCCACTATAACAACCCAATTTTATTGCTTCTAGGAGAGCTCTCTGTATTGCCCAAATTTCAGCGACATTATTAGTAGAAAAACCCAATTGATGAGCAAAGAAAAAAAGGGGAGTTCCTAGAGAATCATGAGCTATCCCTCCAATACTAGTTGGGCTTGGATTGCCTCTAGCTGCTCCATCTGTATTAAGCTTAACAAAATCAAAAGGAGGAAGCTGCCATTTTCTTAGAGCAGTGGGCATCAAAAATTTAATACTAGAAGTAGAAATCAATTTGTCTTCCTGTAAATGTAACTTGTGTATCATGCTTTTCCATTTCCCAAGTAAAGGAGAAGTAAGTTTCACATTATGCTCAATAGTTTCTGCTACATTGCTTCGAGTTAGATCCTTGACATAGTATATGTCTATGTTTTCAGATTTGAAAATGCCCCTGTTTCGCTACTTCCATATATTCCACAACATAAGAGAGATAGCAATCCAAAACTCCTTTATAAAGATCCTAAGTATCGGAGACCGAACGCTTCCAAACTCTAATAATTTCCACCAAGTTCGAAGAAGGATACCAACTGACAGATAACCAATCAGCCAAAGAAGTCCACAAGGTTATAACAAAAGGGCATTGGAAAAAAAGGTGGGTCAAAGTTTCTTCTGCTTCTTTGCATAAAGGACACCAAAAAGGTCCCATCATACCCCGCTTCATCAAATTGTCCCCAGTAAGAATCCTCTTATTTAAAAGAAGCCAAATAAAGAATCTAACCTTAGGCCACAAAGTCAGCTGCCAAAGGTCAACAAAATATCCTTCCAAGGATGAGGCTACACTTCTGCCAAACTACTATATCCTTCGGCTACTGAATAACTCCCATCCGAATATTTTCCCCAAGCAAGAGTATTAGAAGAGGAAGAAAGAGGAAGGATTCGGTTGTGAAGAAGAGTGTGAAAAAATTGAGTTTGAGCCATAGACAAATTGCCCTGCCAGGAAGGAGAAATCCACTCAATTCCTTCAAACGATCTCTACAAGTAATGGGCAACCTTTTTCTTTCCTCTACTATGATTCCCTTAGTTCAACGTTGGATAAGTGTGTTTGGGCATTCCCTTAGTTCAACGTTGGATGCCTCATTCGTTTGCTCCTAGATGGGGAAGTCAGTCTTGAATTTCTCTTCATATTCAGCACTGCCATAACTATGATTCACAAACTTGTCTTCCTCATAGTGCCTGTTTCCATTCCATGACTTTTTCAAATCCAAATACTCTGAAAAAAGAGATTTCTTTTCGAATCTCTGTTGAAAGAATGTTGTACGACTTGTAATTGTCCATAATACCCTTATGTAGTGACCGCATGATTCACATGCTGGCAAGAAAAACAAGTCTAATACCACTGTAATATTCCAAATAAGAATATTTTACATTAATTTGGTTTTCTTAGAAATCCTATTTTTTTATAAATATAAATATTGCATTTAAAATAATAAATTAAATAAAATATAAGTCCACAAGGGGTTTTGTCCTTAAGTTGTTATAATCACAAGGGTTTTCATCATTGAGAGTGGTTGTATAGCATGGCGCTTATACGAAGTTAGATGATTGAATACATAATTGAATGTCTTCTTCCATTCCTACAATTGATTATTTATATCTTCAACCTTACATTGAAGAGACATGACTTTTCCAAATGTCTTGTCCCAAGAGGTATATTCCCAAGGGTTGCATCCTTTGTCTTAATGAATGTTGGTTATTAGTTAAATAATTAATTGTTGTTGTTCCAATCTCCTATATAACTAAGTGTGGCAATCTCCTTAGTGTGGTAATTTCCTAGAGAAATTGTTGTTGTTCCTTAATAAATGGCAACGCTCCTCCTAATGGCATTAATCTCCTTGGTGTTTTGCTTGCATGGTAGTTAGTGATTTACATATGGTGGTCAGCGTTTTAATTAAAGACATCTCCAGCGAATTAATTGGGGATATTACATTTCTATGTGCTTGGGTTAACACCCCTATCACAACATTAACCATCGTTCTTCACTCTAGTAGACATTAAACTTCAGCTTGGCCCTAGCTGTATTAAGGCAACTTCAGCTTGGCCCTAGTTGTATGGAGGCAACCCTGATTTCACAAACACACATCACACACTTCTCATAAGTAAATCATTTTTAACTATCGTTAGCAAGTTGGACTTTTGTGTCATACGGGGCATCTTTGTGTATCGTTGGGAAAGCTTCCAAAGATGACATGGCAAGTACACCACAACTAGGAGGCAGGGCATTTTGGAGTGGATAAGACTTCAAATACAACACACAATTATAATGGCCAAAGATGTGCAATGATGTCACTAGGTACATCAAGTCATGCACAACGAATGAATTTGCAAAGAAGAGCGACTGTCCACCCCACTAACAACCCCTAACAAGCCTTTGGAATTAGTATTCATCAATTGCATGCCAGAACTATCAAAGTCATCTACTACCATACATGGAAATGATTATCTATGTGGCAGTAGACCAATTTTAAAAGGGTCTCTTAATAGAAGAAATTACAACACTCATTTTCAAGTGTGTGGGGTCACTTTGGGCTGCCACAAACAATTGTTTCAGATATAGATACATGATATACCTAAGCATCTTTTGGTCCAGCCTCAACTCTATGATGGGCACGTTCACCAGATTGACTTCCTTCCACCCATATACAAACAAGAAGATGAAGGTAGTTAATTGGATGACAATACATCTACTCATAATGTATAACTTAAGGCATACAAGTGCATGGGATTATTAATTGCCATATGTAAAAGTAGCTACAACAAAACTATTCACACTCTACTAGACACAGCGTGCTCCAGTTGTGTTTAGGGTTCCAACCATTGGCAAAAATCGATATAGCTCTTATAGTTGCAACTGTGGAAGGCTCTTCACATGCTCGGAAGGAAGAAGCCAAAGCAGCACAGTTTCTCAAAAGCATTTGACATATTTAGCATCGGACACATGACATCTTGCAAATACCATTGCCAAGTACAAGCATCAAGTATCACACCAGTACAAAGCTGGCAATATGGTGTGGTTGCATGCATATAAAGACAGGCTCAAAGCTCCCAACAAAAAGATCAATCCACTCAATTATGGGCCTTATGCCATCCCCGAAAAACTAGACGACAATGCTTTTGACATCAACCTTCAATTTGCCTTCGGATGACCCCTTCTTTTAATGTGGAGTTCCTTCGACCCTACGTTCCACCTCTGTTGGACACACAAGATGTAACAAAACAGCTAAAGCTTCCAAATTGAATCTAGGTTGTGCTACACCAACAAAGACATATCGGTTTGTGAATACACAAATCAAAGGCACCTGACATCAAACCTTACCACCCTACAAGGTTGTAAAAGTGTGTCAAACCATCCACCAAGGAAAGTGGTTCACTAGGAACCGAATAGAGAGGGAATTTCTACATTTGATCTCAAAAAATGATGCAAATGGAGGACATTGCTTATCAAAAAGAAGCAATTAATCCAAAAAACTGTTGTAGACTAGTTTCTAGCCACTGGGAGAAAAAATGAAATAGACCTGAAACACAACCAACACACTATTTTGCATTTGTTGGACAACGAATACGTATTTTGGCCACTTCAGAGTGTCGCAAACACACTTTGTTAGTCAAAATGTATTTAGAATGTCGTTACCTTAAAATTTGAAAGAAAAAACGGGAATATTGATTCAATAAGTTGATTACAAAGAACGACAGGAGAACTATTGATCGCAATATGTTGATCAAATTTAGAGTAAATCATTCATTTTTACTATCTAGGGATTAAAGTGTCACCCTTTTTTGCCTTTTTGGTGTTCTCTCATGTTATCAATCTAGCCCTGTTGCATTCGTGTTTGCCCTTCATACACTTAGTGTTCGCAATTTGTCTAGGCACAAGTTCTCTTCCCGATGATGATGAGGAACAAGGGTAAAATGCTGATAAAATCCTTCAAACAAGTATTGAAGGGAGTGCAGAACCTTAGATCTAATGGAACCAAGACACGAAGACAACCTCTTCGTATGCCAAAGGTAGATCCAAGGAACAACGAAAATGGGTGTATGAGAGTTGCGTATGGATCCCCTATACATGTGTTGTTGAAATCAGACATTCAAACTGGTATCGAGGACTTAGAAAACCGAGGGTCAATCGTTATATTTATGGGATTTCGTCCTTCACTAATGGCTTTTAAGGAGTGCTCATGGAAAACCTGGCATACTAAAGGTGAGTACTTTATCTCAACCTACCCTCATGGTTATTTTTTAATTCATTTTGATAATGATGAAGACAGAGCATATCTTCCAAGGAGGACCCTGGAATTATGGTAGAGCTAGATTGTTTATAAAGCCTTAGCATCCGATGTTCAAAGTAGAAGAGAAATTACCTTCAGTCGTTCCGGTCTGCATACGATTGTTTGGTCTTTTGGTGGAATATTGGAATAATAATGTTTTTACAACAATTGGGAATACCCTAGGAACATAAATGATGACAGTTGAGAGTTCTTTACAGCTTGAACAGATGATTTACGCTCATATCTGTGTTTTGATGGATCTTAACAAACCCCTACCAAGTAAAACTACCTTGGATGCAGGATAAGGGCAGTGGGAACAGGGGATTGACTATGAGAATATTCCTTTCAGCTACAGGAGTTGCCATGAGTATGGACATCTGGTGAAGGATTGTCGTTTGAAAGTTCAAGCCCAAAAGATGGATGAGAAACCTTAGGAAGAATTCATAACTCCGAAAGAAAAAGAAAACTGTGAAGAAAACTTCTGCATCAACTCCAATTGGAAACAATGGAAATCGATTTGCTAGTATTCAACCGGAGAATGAGGAAACTGATCATGAAGATATGATGGAATCACAAATTCCAGAAACTCAAATGCATGAGCTTGTTCCTTGCAAAGGGATGAAAGATGATTTGAATACAAATCAGCTATCTTTGATTCCTATCACCAATCAGTTGGATAATCCTCGTAAAACAATGAAAAGCTATCAAAAGAAAACCAAATTTCAAGAACAATTTGATCCCAATAACACACAGGAATTTAATCAAGAAGGGGTGGATAAAGCTTTGATGGATTTTCCCAATATTTCTGAATCACATGATACAGATTTAATTCTGGGAGTTGGTTAGGAAAAAAAACAAAAAAGCGAATCGATACAATGTTAGGCTGGAAGGAAATCTAATCACGCAAACTTGCAACATGAAGGTCAAAGGTTAAGCTCTATA
The DNA here is from genome assembly GCA_037957365.1 of Torreya grandis. Lineage (NCBI taxonomy): Eukaryota > Viridiplantae > Streptophyta > Pinopsida > Cupressales > Taxaceae > Torreya > Torreya grandis. The sequence goes on from JARHVA010001420.1 coordinate 924,203, forward strand.
GGAAAGTTAGGGATTTAGCCCAGATCTTTATTCAGTCATCCCAATGAAGATTACAACCTAGAATATCCGAGCGCTGAAAGGTAGCCCTTCTAAGATTAATGAACTTAGAAAAATGATTCAAACAAAAAAACCTCAGATGATGTTTTTACAAGAAACCAAGGTTTCGAATGAGTTAATGGATGTTCTAACAGAGAGGATATGTCCCCATACTCAAGTGCTTTCTCTCAGTTCTCAGGGAGCCTCAAGAGGGGTGACTTGTATATGGGACCAGAAAAAGGTCACTATGATTAACTCTTGTGGAAGCAAAGAGGTTCTACTTTTGCATGCTTTCTCACGAGGAGTCTAAACAAATTCTTTTTATTAATGTCTATGCCCCTATTTCTATAGATGATGAAAGGTTACAATGGCAGCATATTAACAAGATGATACAATCCTTTCCAGACATTCCTCTTGTGCTAAGAGGGGATTTTAATACTATCTTAAACCTCGAAGAGAAGAAATGAGGTACGGCGGTATTAGATGCAAGTTTGAATAATATGACCACATGCATACAAAATCTCCAGCTAGTGGATGTTAAACCTGGTAATGGTATGATTACTTGATCTAACTTAAGGCAAGGGCAAGAATGCATTCTTGAGAGGTTAGACAGATTTTTACTTTCAGATTCATGGTGAACAACAGATTATATTCCAAAGCTACACATTCTAAATAATCCAGGCTCAGATCACTGGCCAGTATGCTTGAAGCTTGGGAGAACTTTCCCCTGTCATGCTCCCTTTATATTTCAATTGATGTGGCTCCAACATGAGAACTTCCAAAATCTTATTCGACACTGGTGGCAAGAAGGTAAACCTAAGCATGGAACACATATGTATATTTTTGTTAGAATATTAAATTATATCAAATCCAAATTGAAAGCATGGAACTGGATGGAATTTGGAGATATAAAGGAAAAAAAGCAACAGAATCATGGCAAGTTAGAAGAGATCAATGCTAAAATCAGACACACGGGGATTAATGAAGATTTAGCTAAAAAGGAAATTTCTTTGAAAGCTGATCTTCAAAAATGGGAGATGCGGGAGGAAATTTTGTGGTAGCAGAAATCTAGAATCCAGTGGTTAAAGAAGAGTGACAAATATACAACATACTTTCATAAATCTTTGTTGGCAAGAAGGTCTCACACATAATTTTTTTTGGATCAGCAGATGGTAAGAAAGAATACTCATTAGACGGATTGCAGAATTTTGCCACAGCTTATTTCTCTAATCTATTTACTGTTGTCTCTTTAGATGATATGGCATAAAAGGAGCCTCTTGCAAACATCCCAAAAATAATATCAGATCATGATAATAGAGAACCCAATACTCAAGCTGCTGAAGGGGAATTAAAAGTTGTTGTCTTTGGTATGAAAAAGGAAAAAAACCTGGCCCAGATGGATTTCCGATTGAATTTTATCAAGTATTTTGCGACATCCTTAAAGATGAGCTTCTTTAAGTAGTGGAAGATACTCAAACGGACAAAATTGTGTTAAAAGAAATAAATAAAACATTTATAGCCCTAATTCCAAAAGCTTCAGAGGTGGAAAAGGCATCAGGTTTCAGGCCTATAGCTTTGTGCAATGTCCTCTACAAAATTATTACCAAAATAATGGCAGATAGGTTGAAATCTTTAATGCATAAGATCATTTCTCCAAAACAAAGAGGATTTGTCCAAAGCAGAGAAATTCACAATGAGATTATTTTAGCCCAGGAAGCTTTACACTCCATGGATATTAAAAAAATTCCTTCAATGTTTATCAAGTTGGATCTTTCCAAAGCTTATGATAGTGTTGACTGGACATTTTTATGTAAAGTTATGGACCAGTTTGGATTTTCTCAAGATTGGATCAAATGGGTTCAAGCTTGCTTATTGTTGGTTTCCTATTCAGTAATTGTTAACAGAAATCCCTCAACTTTTTGGTGCTTCCCGAAGAATTAGGCAAGGTGACCCTGTCTCTCCTTTCTTATTCATCATGTTGGCTGAATGTTTGGGACAGTTGATTACTAAGGTTCGAAATGACAAAAAGATAGGAGGTATTAAATTGGCTAAAGGAGTGAATCCTCTGACTCATCTACAATTTGTTGGTGATTTTACAATTCTAAGTAGATCTACGTGCTTGGAAGCTTCACATATGCAATTGATTCTTCGAATTTTTACCAGAGCTACCGGACAACTTATTAATCAGGACAAATCAAAATTATAATTTTTCAGTGTTCTGAGAGACAAAAAGCTATGATTCTTGATATTTTAAAGTTTAAAAAGGGCTCTCTTCCGATTACTTATCTAGGAGTACCACTTGCTGCCACACAATTAAAAGATTGGAACTGGATCCTAAGCAAAGTGAAGATGAAAATGCATAAATGGACAAACAGATGGCTTTCATCAAGAGGAAGAATGACTCTGGTTCAAGCAGTTCTTTAAGCTATGCCTATTTATGCTTCCTCCATTCTTAATATCCCGATTAGAGTGTGGAAACAAATGGATTCTCTCTTTCAAAAATTTATTTGGAGTGGACTTCAGGAGCATAGAAAATGATCCTTAGTCAAATGGGACATTCTTTGTCACCCAAAATCATAAGGGGGTTTGGAATTTCATTCCAACATTCAGCAAAACAAAGCTTTAGCTGCCAAACTTTATTGGAGATTGTTAGAAAATTCAGAAAATTTGTGGGTTGTAAATATCCGAGCTAAATATGCAGAAAATAATCCTTCTGAAAGAATAATCAGATTGGCTCTTCCCTCAAGAGGACCTCCAATTTTGGCACTTTTGAGAATAAGCGAAGAAATAATCAAGATATATTTCTTTTGGAGAGTTAAGAATGGCCAATCAGGGAATTTTTGGACTGATTCTTGGGCTGGCCATCCACCTATCATTACCCATTACCTTGATTTGAAGTCTCTAATGGAAGCTCTTCATACTAAGGGATGGGACAAAGTTGAACATTACAGCCAGCCTTGTTGGTATCAGTGGGAGATTGGAAATCGATGGATTCCTTCTCACGAGTGGCCAGTTCAACTGGAAGAAGATCAAAAGAGGATAGTAGATTCTATTTTACAATCAAGACCTTTGAGCTTTAAAGGACCGGATGTAATAGCACGGGTGACTAATGCTAAAGGAAGTTACTCTGTTTCAGATGGGCAAGCTAAACCCTCATCCCCTAAGGGATATTTTAAAAAGCTATGGTAGGAAGAACTTTGGCCAAAAGTTAGCTTCTTTGTCCGGTTATTATTAAGAAGAATCCTAACAAGGGATCGGTTAATAAAACAAGGATATAATGGCCCCTATAGGTGTGCAATGTCCCTGCCCGATGAAGAAACCATTATTCATCTATTTATACAATGCCCCTTCATGATGCAAATGTGGCAATACTTAGCTACCTTATTTCAAATTCCCTAGAATGGAATTCAAGCCTTGGAGCAACCTTTTAGAGAATGAGTGAAGCAATTAATGACTGGCCAAAATTTGGGACCAATCTTATGGACCGGGATAACTCTTTTACTATGGAATGTATGGAAGGAACAAAACAAAAGAATTTTTCAAAAGGAAAGCAGGGACATCTCATTTGTTTGGGAAAAGATAAAGATGAATATTGCTAAATCCGTTAAATACAAATTTAAAATTACTCAAAACTTGTTTGCACAATGGGTCAACCTCATCAAAAACTTACCTCTTAATCTGAGTAAACATCAAAGGTTTGCTCTCAAACCAAGGAGGAAATCTAAAGGTGAAGGTCGTCAACCCCTCCATGTGGATTTGGGAAGCTGAATACAAAGGGAGCTTCTAGAGTAAATCCAAGTCAAGCTAGTATGGGTGGAATAAGTAGACTTTTTGATGGATCAGTTATCTTCTTCTTTTTAGAAACACTGGGTTATGCAATGAATAATTTCGCTGAAATAAATGTAGTTTATAGAGGTCTACAAGAAACATTAATGTTGGGTGGAAAAGGATTCAGGTGGAATCTGATTCTCTACTAATTTTTAGCCTTTTCTCCAATTCATCATTAAAGAAGGGTAAAACTTGGCAAATAATTAGAGAGCTGGACAAAATCCAACAGTTGAAGGATACATTTCAAGAAATCCATTTTATCCATGTTCCTCGACAACAAAATCGAGTAGTTGATGCTTCAGCCAATTGGGCTTTGGACAATAATAACTTTGTTTGCTATGGTCCCCCTCCAATATGGTGGCCCACAAAGATCCAAGAAGATATCCGACAAATTTTAGACTTAGGTTTACTTCATGTTTATCACTGATGTGATTACATATGTTTCTTGTACCAAGGTTTGGACCAATAGTTTTCATGCCTGGCATGGTAGAAGTTGTATTTTTGAATTACTCTTTGACTTAATATAATTTCTTTCTTTAAAAAAAAAAATGAAAGAAAAACATTGAGCACAATGTCACCAAGCTCAAGTTACAAAAAATTGAAGAAGCTTCAAAACTTCAAGTAAATCAAGTCAAACCATCAAAACAGCCCACATTGATGGACCAACCATATTACTTCTGATTCCTCTTGACATACATTACCAACTCGGTATTTCAGTAATCATGGGAAGCTGAACCACTCCATCTTCCAATAGTGCCTCTTCCTCTTCATTTGCAAACATTTGTAAATAGACCCACTACGCGTGTTTTAAAGGATCAAAGAATATATTCTTCACATATGTACCATATACCAACAAAGTTGTTCATCACATTCTTGTTGCATGGATTGTTCTTTCCATATGTATGAATGTTGTGGTTCTTTGCTTTTTGCATTATCTTTTTCAATTTCAACCCTGTCATAGCACATTAGATTTTTTTATTTAAATGTGTTGTCTGTCAGATCGCCCCTAAAATCCAAAGCATTGCCATGATTGAAAGACTACCCAAAATAGAATTGATCATGAAATAAATCTGGTTGAAATCTTATTAAAGCAAGAATGAAACAGACCAGCAGACATTTAACAAGGGAAGAGGGAGAAATGCTTCTAGCATAAATGTTCAAGTCCATTTTACATTTATATCGTTATTCATCAACTGATTTTAGAACCATCAACTGCCTCCCAATCATAGTTACCATGTTCGGAACGTTCGGAAGTGGTAAAAAGTTTGGAAGTTTGGAATTTTGAAAAAAGTTCGGTTCGGTAAGTTTGGTAGTTTGGTTAGGAAATAAATATATCATACATGTTTGTAAAACATAAACATAAATAAGTTGATCAATGATAACACATGATAAGAAAATCTAATAGTGTTAAACTTCAATGTTCATTATTCAACATCATACATATAAAATATAACACTGAGGATTGTGAAATATCCTTTGCTTAACATTAAAGTTGTCAGCATTAAATTTTGAAAAAAGTTTGGTTCGGTAAGTTTGGTAGTTTGGTTAGGAAACTTTTACAAATCATAAAAAAATAAATATATCATACATGTTTGTAAAACATAAACATAAATAAGTTGATCAATGATAACACATGATAAGAAAATCTAATAGTGTTAAACTTCAATGTTCATTATTCAACATCATACATATAAAATATAACAATGAGGATTGTGAAATATCCTTTGTTTAACATTAAAGTTGTCAGCATTAACTAAAAATGGGAATGAAATTTAAACATCCGCAACATCAAACCCTGCAATTAGACCAAAGTCATCACTAGCAGCATCATCTAATCCTACACTAGTAGGCTCATCAACTACAACAATATTTTCTTCATCTTCAAAGCACGGTTCGCCAATGCGAGAAATGTCATCTTCATTTTCAAGAGAATGAGTAAGCAATCGTAAATTGCTATGAACAAACACAAGATTGGAGAGTTTTTGAGCGCCCAGTCGATTCTTCTTGTTAGTGTGAATTAAGTCATGTGTACTCTAGTTTCTTTCACAAGCAAAAGCATTGAAACATTAGCTGAGGATTCGCACGGCAAGCCTCTGCAACTGTGGAGTAGAAGTCCCATAAGTCTGCCACCATTTAGATGGTTCCCACTTCACCCTGCTTGCCTTTTCCTTAATACCAAACATTTTCAGTTGGTTCTTGAAAACACTAAATTGCTACCTCACTACTTCTCTTCTTCATCAATAAACAACCTATCTATTGTTGCAAAAAACCTTTTCATTATCTCTTCATCTGCCTCATGATTTACCTCTACTAATTTGGGATTTAAATAGCACGTTGCCGCGTGTAGAGGACGATGTAGCATCAACCATCACTTGTCCACAATTTTCCAAATGTGTTTGACTTCTTCAACATTATCTGCAAGTAACTTTTGAATTTCTTCCTTTGCCCTATCCATTCACTCATACACAAAGCCCATGCAAGGTTGATTGCCATCAACCATTCTCAAAATTCTAACAAGATGCTCAAACACCATTATGATCTTCTTGGCCCCCTCTCAAAATGTGCCCCCTAAGATAATTCTTTCAATATCTTTTGAATGGGCTTCCTTGGAAAGCTTTGACTCTGTCCATTCGTCAAAAACCATCATTTTTTTCAATGTTGTCATCTCCTCTACCTCCCTTTGCAAAGTAATAAAGTTAGTGGCAAATCTTGTTTCAGCAGGGGATAGAAGCTCGCGCTTTGAAAATGAATGATACAAGTTCAATGTCAAGCGGTGATTGAGGATAAACTTAGAAACTTGTTTTCCTTCAATCAAAATATTACTTACCCACTCCAATTTTGATAGATCTTCAAGCAAAAGATTCAACACATGTGCAATGCATGGTGTCCAAAACAGACAAAGAAATCTATCCAAGAGTCTATCACCTACCCCTTTACAATTAGTTGCATTATCTGTAATGATTTGAACAACATTCTATTCTCCTATCTCCAAAATAGTTGATTCGATGCATTGAAAAATGAAAAAAAGAAGTTTTGTGTTCTTGTATCAATTGATTTTATAAACATGGCACCATCAAGGAAGTGGCAGACCATCCATCACTTACTATTGTGCACCATGTTCTTTTTAATTTTTTTATTCCATCTAGCTCAATAGATATGGCTGCCACTTCCTCATCAAAAAGAGTAGTTCGTACTCTTTCATAGCTAGGCAATTTGTAACCCTTCCCAAAATCAATAGCCGCATCTAGGAAGGCTTGGAAATGTGGAGAATGGATAACATTGAAAGGAATGGCCTCTGCATAAAACAATCTAGCTGCCAACCGATCCACATCATGCTTTTGTTGTGGCCTCCACATTGTCTTCAATGAAGCCTGTGACTTTTGAACGCCACTTCCACTTCCACTTTCTTGGGCAAATGGTGATGAAAAACAACTTAAACTATTGAAGAAGCCTATTTGTGAGATTGAATGTTGGATTTTATCCTTCTTTGATTCTGAAACTAATGATCCAGCGTGACTCACATTAAATTTAGCTTTCACTCGATTTATGAATTCTACGTATTCTGGTTCTGTTGAATTTTCATTTGCTACTCCACAAACTTTCACATCTGAAGATCCTCCAAAGTAATGGTAACGAACTTTAGTTATACTCCATCTGATATTCCCATTGCACAAGGTGCATATCATTTTTTTTTTATCTTTATCATCTCTCTAGACAATGTACTTCATCTCTAATGGGCTTTTAGATGGATTGAAAATTTGCTTTTCACTGTACAGCGCAAATATATTAAATTTGTGCCTCCCCTGCTCAATACCCACTACTATTCCTCCCCTGCTAAATACCCATTGGCACTGCTCAACCTTGCATAGTCTAACACTCCTCTACTCTGAAATTTAACGACTACCTGAAGAAGCTTTAAACCTACAAGTACAAAATACAATAAAATAATTATGAATTATAAAAAAAGTATATTTTATAATATATAAATTAATAATATAAATTCAATCCAAATTAATTATAAATTTGTAATTTGTTGAAAATTAAATAATACATATTGATATTATAAATTTAGTAGTTCACAAAATAAACTTAAAATTAACATAAAAAATAAAAAAACTAACTTATTAAATAATAAATATAAAAAAGACTACAAAAATTAAATAATATAATAATATTAATATTTATTTAATTTTACTATTTTATAATTACTAATTTACTATTACTAAAAGATAGTTAATAATAATAAATAATAAATATCTTAGTGATATTAATAATAAATAATTATACATTAAAAAATCAAATCATAAAAGTTTCGAATCATTTAATAAATCAAAACATTTAAAAAATCCATACATTATTAAATCGTAACCCAAAAAAAAACTAAATGGTAAACATTAAATAAAATTAAAACCAAACAAACTAAAATTACCTCTTCGGTTCTTCCTTCACCCGATGGCGGACGCATTGGATTTGCAATGCCTTCTGCTGCACTGCGTTTGGAGTCTTCTCCCAACAGAGTACCTGCTCGCTAGTTTCTTTCCAGTCCACTGGTTTTGAGCTGCTCAAAACCTTCGCCGCTGCTCAAAGCCTCAAACCCTTCGCCGCTACTCAAACCCTTCGCCATTGCTCATACGCTTCGTTAAATTATTAAATGAATCAATGATCTTATAATGGGTTAGGGTTTTCGATTTATTGTTAAATCATGCCACTCTCAGCGGCCGTGGGATCCATGCACCATTTCAAGACGAGTTTTTACTTTTTATTTTCGTTTTTTTAGTTCCAAATGTTATATTATTTATTTTTTCAATAAACTATATATATATATATATATATATATATATATATATATATTTGAAATACGTACGAATTTTACCGAATAAATTCGAGTTGCTGAAAAAATTCGGATCAAACAGTTTTTCAACCATATTCGTACGAATATGGTAACTATGCTCCCAATTGTCAACATTACATACATGGTACTTACTGGGAAATAACAAAGAAGTCTAAGAAGTTTAATTTGTTTCTTTATCAGTAATATCCATTTTAGGAAATTATAGAATTGGTCTAAGAATGCATCTTTTAATCGTTCTTTTAAGAGCCCTAAGTCAGCTTTTATCCTCTGACAATCGACAACTGATGATCCATTTCATTCAATCATTGACGGCCTGCCTGAAGGCATGGTATGTTAATACAATAAAAACCATCTACATCTACAGATAATTCATATTTAGAAAAGATGAGAAGCTAAGATAGTCCTTTATATGCATTTCTTTGTTCTACATTAAATGTATGGCATAAATAATCTCAATTTGAAGGCATGGATAACAAGCAAGGGGAAAAGTTTCACTGTTCCTGGGAAATTCCAGTTAGTTTGGCCGAAGTTTGAAAGCAAAAAATTCAAAGAAGATAGAAGCCTATTTCACTGTCTCTTAAAAAGCAAATTTCTTGTTAGTAATTCAGTAAGTCATGATCATGAATAAACCAGGTTCAAACAACTTCAGACTTACCGACAATATGAAAGTCCTAGAAAGCTCAAAAAGTCCTCCAATAAATCAAGCATCTTTGTCATTTGCGAGAACAGTAATACACGATGTCCACCTTGCTTCAATCGCGGAAGCAACTGCATCCACCATATAGGGAACTGATGAGATTACCTGCTTTCTTACCGGCCCAATATTCAACATGTTGAAAGGAAAGATATAGGGAACAAACTGGCTATACAAGCTTTGACAATTAGCCTGCATTGTGGTTCTTCAAGCTTCAAATATAAATTATAATCATGTGAGAGACGAAAGTTGAATAAGACCTTTTCTAACAGTTGAAGCTTTCCAGATGCTTCGACCAACTGCTTGAAAGCCTTCTCTCCAGACATATTACATGGTTCTTGTCCAGGAAAAAGATACTGCCCAGATAACAGAAAAGGAAAAATTAGATACCTCTTATAATGTTTAGCCTTATTCTATGTTTGCAATAGAATCCAAAATCAAATCTGAAATGAAGCTCAAGTTTGTATAACACACTTCTCTAAATACTTGTTAAGAATGATAATAATAATAATAAAACACAGCTTCCATGGTGGAAAGTTGGGCCACTGTTTGGTAGTCAACAGATATAAAGTGGAATTTAAAAATAGATCAAAATTTTAAATATACATTGACAATGGAAATGATACTTTCAAGTTTCAACAGAATGGCTGTACATAGAAAAGGGCTACAACACTAAGGCTGCCTAGACAAATGATTGATAGATTTAAGACAATCTCGACATATCATGTCATTATTCTCTAGGAAAATGTATCTGCTGACAATTTACATTCTGTCCAGTGCTATGGACTGTCTACACTATTGAACCATACAAATTATCCTCTAAGAAGTATGTCTCTATTTCACAATAAAATATCTATCATCCATGCACTTTCAACGTCTTTCTGTCCCCACACATTCATAGAAATTCAATTGTGCAGAATTTCAAAAAGTTCAACATAATGAAATTTACCACTAAATATTTTAATTTTAAATAAATCTGGTTAGAGTTTACCATTAAAAAAAGATAGAAAGGAAACAAAGATGAGAAAACAAGAAAACAAAGATGAGAAATCAATTTCATTACATGAACTCTTGAAGAAACAAAAAAGCTACATCTCCAATTCATGACTTACCGGATGATTACAACACATCTTCAAGTCGACCAGGAGGCTATTTAGACTCCTCTTTCTTCCTGCATTACGCAATCACATCAGATTCTTTAAAAATCAACAAGCAATATAAATGAATCATGCATTTTGAAATCTTAAGATTTCGAACAATTACAATATTTCCATTGATGATCTCTTCAGAAAATCCACATTGATGACGAATTCATCAAGAAAAACATGAATTTGGGGTCCATGAACCATGCATTCCAATGGTTGACCTATGAACAAAAATCTACGTTGCCAATATGGATACGTGTACGAGAATCGGATACGGGGATATGGGGATTTTTTGGGGGGCGTTTGGATACGGCCGTACAAAAATATATATATATAATTAAAAATATAAAAATATAGCCATATAGGCAAAATTAACCACATAATATGCATAGAGGAAACATAATAAGTTAAATAACCACAAAACATACTAATAATTGAATGCCAAATATCATAATATTCAATTGCCAAACTTAGATTAGTCTTATTTATTATTACAAGTACATAGTGCAAATGTTACAAATTACAATGTATGGACAAAATTAAAGACAAAAGAAAATGCACTCTCTGCAGTTTGGTGAAGATTACAATGAGATGACCTGGTGTTAAATCAACTTAAGACTATGCCCTGTTCTCTTCTTTGAGATTATTCACAAGTTGAGCTTTTGTATTTTACCTGTGCAAATGATCTTACCGTATGTACTGCACAGAAAGAGTCCTGGAGAACCATATTTTGGAGACATAAAGAATAAGCAAAAAAGGACATACTTGATTTCAACCTCTCCCTCATCTTCATCATGTTACATACATTTATTTCCTTTATTTTGGCAAGGCTGAAACGCAATCCAATAACCGGAAGACTTGCTGACTTGCTCTGGCAACCTTCACAGCTGTTGTATACAGCCCTAATAAAGAAGATACAGATGAATCAACTGAGGCTCACATTTTGAAAACAGTCAAACACAGCCAGCCATTGAAACTGCAGAGAGGTTTTCATACTTTGTTTTGTTTTTTGAAGTCCGTGTTTGACTTTTTATTAAGCAAAAATTTAAAAAAAAATGCAGGAAACGCCCAAGGAGCTATCCACAGCCCAGGGACGCTCCCTGGACGTATTCCCACACTCCCCCCACACTCCCATATCCGGGAACGTTTCCCCCATGCTCCGAAGGCCTGCGGGGGTGTATCCAGTAACGTAGACAAAAATTGGCATATCATCAAAATCCAAAACAAATTCACATTACTGAACCCATCTACTTATAGTTGGCACTGCAAACACAGAAATAAAATATTAAATTCACATGAATTTTGGTGGATCTCCCAGAAAGGTCATGACTCATGATAATGAAGTGGTTTTCTAACCGATAAGGATATCATCAACTATGTCGGGTTTTTTAAATTAACACTTCAAAAGATATAGATAGGTACTTTCGTATTCAGTGACTAAAGTAGGAAGAAAAGGGTCAAAGGACCCATCTTAGACAAGCTTACCATGCCAAGTCTTGGCCTTTTGTTCTCGGTAGCAAAAGGGACGGTGAGGTAACCTTGTTATTAAACTTTTACATACATCACAAGTTTAGCATTAAATTCTACTTCCTATAATAGAGGAAGTTATCGAAGTAGTGCACATGCCCTTTATAATGCTTACAAGAGCATAAAATTTCAAATTTATAGTGATGAGAGGTCCAAGCAATTTTAAATACCAACTAAATTGTAGGGAACATGTGGAATCCTCTCAGATCCTCTTTCAAAATCTAAGCGCATAGTTCGTTGCTGCTCACTATACTTCCACGACCGCAAGCCTAAAAATCTCAGTGTTGACTAACTAGCTTTAAAGCTCTATAATAAATCCTTCAAACAAATATGCCTTCGCAGATTCAAGGATAGCAAATAGTTCCAAAGGGAAGTGTACCTACAAGATTGATGTTTTTGAACCTTCTTATTTATTTTGCATGAGGAACTTGTGATGCATCAAAGACGTCTTCTCTAGTTATTGTTGGCCATTTTGGCCCACATATGAAGCTCTTGCATGGTTTGATGAAGCAGTGGATCGAAGGCTTAGAAATGGGTCCAGCATTGCAAATGGAGAAGATCAGAGAAGGTTTTCATGGTGCAGAACAGTTGAAGGAGCAGATTCAGAGAAGCCTAAGTTTTACGTTGGAAATATTTTTAGCTTTCAGCTAAGTATAGCATTCAAAATTCCTTCGAAGGGAGTGTTTCCCACAAAACCCGCAGTAAAGTACAAATCTAATTCTTTTGGGGGTTTTGTCCCACTCCTTTTTGGCTAATTGCTTTTTTTTTTTGAGACCCTATCTCACTAAGTGTTTATTTCTTTCGGGGATTTTGTTCGAGCTAAGTGTTGGAATTTTCTCGGACATTTTGTCCGAAAGAAAAGTTTCGAGGACTTATTCTTCTAGGGAAAGTGTTTGTGCACAAAGCCTGAAAGGTATTTCAATTGGACAAAAAGCCTGAAGGGTATCTGACATCAGCAAAATGTCCCAAACAGAATATCCGAAGGGCACTTTTCAAAAGCCCAAAGGGTCAGTTTCTCAAGCAAGTGTCCTCTTCAATTGTCTCGAAGGATTATTCTCTCGAAAAGTAGTCCAATGCAAAAATCCCGAAGGTTATTCCTTGCAGCAAAGTGCCCCATGCAGTTTTTCCCAAGGGATATTTCTCGAGAAAGGTGTCCAATGCTAGTTTTCCAGAAGGGTCCTTTTTTCGCAAAGTGGTCCAAAGGAGAAGTTTTGAAGGGTCATTTCTTCGCGAAATGGTCCGATCAAAAGTTCTGAGGGGTAAGTTTTCAAGCAAAGTAACCCAAACAGAAACCCAAAGGAAATGACGTGAGGAATTTGTGGCCCAAACATCAACAGTCGCACAGATGTCATTGATGTTCCTGCGGACATCAATTGACAAGTGCATGGGCGTCATGCTTGGGCCCCATGAAATAGCCGTTTGCATTCAAAAATCGTCAAAGGGCCCCCTACTGAATGCGGGCTTGACAAGTGTCAAGATCTCGAGTACCTGAACAAAAATCCAACGACATGCGTGCGAGCTGGGGTCAACAAGTCAGAAGGCCCCCTCAGACAAGCGCAAAGGTGACAAATGGCGAGATATTGAGATTCAAATCTAACGGCATGTGAGCAAGTCAAAAGGTCAAGGAGCTCAAAGGCCACCACATGGCGTAAGAGCGGGAGTAGACAGACTGTCAAAGAATCCTGAGTGCAAAGTGCGACTGCCAATGGCACCAGCACAAATAAAATTGACAAGTCAAAGACAAATCCAAGGGCTTACATCAATTCGTACACAACAAGATCAATGGTGCATAGATGGGTCAAAATGTCAACAGGATGAATCAGATATCGACAACCAATGGACAAAGGGCAAGCTCGAGACTTTGGCGGAAGTCAACAAACCCAGTTTTCGACCTGAGCAAGGTAAATGCAAATAAATCGAGACCAAAATACAATCCATGCGGGACCAAGATGAATATTTCGAGCCTAGGGTCACCATTAAATCTCAGCAAAGGCATGATAGGTCTTTTAGACCTAATATAGACAAAAGGTGGCAATTTGTCGATGAAGAAAGGACCAGACATCGAGCAGAGCGTCGTCGACATAAAAACTATAGGAAAACCAATAATTTGGATTGGTTTTCCTCTATAGTAGGCTCAAGTTCACATTTCAAAGCAAAGGCAAATATTTGCATTTATGGAGGAGCATCCTGAGCCATACTCTCGAAAACTAGCCGCTAAAAGCAAACATCAGCATGGCCCTATTAGGTACATAAGTATGGGGATTCCATCCTCACAGTCCCAGTGCCATTAATACAATGGAGATCATGGAGGCTGCAGAAATCTCGATCATTATGATGACCTCTTCATTCTCCCACGCATGTCCCCATCTCTTTCATCCCTTTCTTCTATAAATACAGGCTCTTGAGCCTTAAAACAGATCCCTCTCTTGGGCATGACTAGGCTCTGCCAAGATTGAGCCTTGTAACCTCTTGGGATAAATAAGATGACTGTTTATAGATTACATGATATTAGCCTAGTGTGTTCATGTCAGTTTGATTTGGATAAGTGTAGAGCCTTCTCCCTTGCCAAGTCTCGATCTCACCTAGCTAGTAAATTGTTTGGTTATGCAGATTATGTTTAGTGCATTTGACTAAAGCCAACAGTGGACATGTTGACTGGATTAGTGCCTTGAACCATGCCTCTCCATCATCTCCCTTAGGTTTTGCTCACTTGATGAACCTCTACATGAAATGTTGATGCATGACAGGGATTTGGAGTCATAGAGCTTGTTATTTGTTTCTGTCTCACTAGTGTTTTAGAGGCTCAAGTATGAGTGGATGGACAATCTTCACGGTGCATCACCACAAGTTAGAATAGGTTTTACTTTTGCAAATCCTTCCTTTTCACCCCAACTAGTTTTTGGTTTTAGAAGCAAAGGTCCAAAATGATGCATCAGAGGAGCTAGCCTCGTTAAAAATCTTAGAGGTCTGGTCTAGATATAGGCAATTCACGACCTTAGACCATTCCCATGTTAGTCCAGGTTTGAGGGTAGGACTTCAACACTCCTCCTTTCAGTTAGGGTGCAACCTGGAGTGCTAACAGTTACCACTTTTGAGATGTCCTCTCTACATGGGACCTTATCTTTTTCACTGAGAACTGTGAGAAAGACAGAACAGATTGTCCTCCCGATAACACCGGATCTCGACGTTCAGACATGAAACATGTAGATTAGGTGGTGCTCAAAGCTCAGGTAGTCTTGACTCCTCATTTGTCTTCAGATGAGCACTCTAGGTGCACGTGGTTTCAAGTATCAAGGGGCATGCCCCTTCTTCAAGACACCATTGTTGCAATGTGCTACTTTTCTCCAACCTCATCTTTTTTCACACTAACAGTGACCCATGTCTTGATAATTATCCCAAGAATTTTAGATACTCCTTGGACTTGGCGATTGTAATGCCCATACTATGGTCAGCCATCCAGCTTTCCATGAAATGATTAAGGCTAAACTTTTTCTTTTTCAATTGTATCCAAAGGACCTTCAGTTTTGAAGAACCTCAGGTTGACAGAAGGAATCCTATTACAGCTTATGTCAAACATTTTTTCTAATTGTGTGAATCGCATGGTCTCCATAGTCCTAACGGTATCGCTTGCTTTTCGGAATCTATAGAGTTCACTTTCATTCTACATGTTGAAGGCTAAAGCGTAGTTGATTGTGTCCTTACTAGATCTAATCCACAACATTCATTACTTTCATCTCTCGAATCAACCACTTTATTGATCATATTGTCTCAACTTTAGTTGCACCATTTCTTCTCTGCTATCCTCCTTGCCCCCTTTGAGGTTCCCCATTCTCAACCATACCATGATTCATTTTGATACTTGGTATGTGAACAATCATGCTACTCATTTATGTTAGCTAATGTCTGAATATTCCTCTCCCTCTCCAGCTAGAGCTAATTTCAAGCATTACTTCTAGACATGTGTCTTACAATCAGCTTCCCCCGACTCCTTTCCACAGAGTCCCATGAACCGTTTGCTTGAAGAGAAATGTAAACCATGCACAAGAGACTTCATTTTGTCTAGGCCCATGATCTTTCCTCTATCTCCTTCTACATAAGAGGTGAAAATTTCTCTCGTCTAGGTGATGCAAGCTTCTTGATGCCCTCCCTGGTTCCACTAGAGCCTTCTACCAAACACTCTTTCGAGGAAATGCCATTCTTCTGATATTGACACCAAAACTTGGGTCTCAAATACTAATACTCTTAACAATGCACAAGACCAATGTGTTGTCCAAGTCCCTTCTTGTCTAGCGTCTAATCATTTTTATTCATGAGGTACATCAAGAGAGCTATTGGGAAATTATGCAATGGCAAGGTGGTTAATGGTGAAGGGCTTTTGTTAGAGTTTTTTCAACTATGGCATTGATGGTGAAGGAATTCTCAAATTTATTTAGTAAGATTGGTTGCTTAGGCTTCCCACTCTCTGGATCACGACACATTATTCACCGAATCCATAGATCAATAAATTGCTCACACCTAAATGGCTACTAGAAAATCATGATTGGGCACATGTTTGCCAAGCTTTGTGCCACAAGGTTGAACAAGAAGCATTTTATCAACTAGAGCAGGACATGTTTATAGTAGCATGGAAGGCATGCTTCAAGAGAGGATCCAAACTATTGATCACATTTATACACTTTATGCTATCATTGAGGAGGTGTGGGAAAAATATTCTAAAGCCTTTTACTACTTTGTGGAATTTAAAAAGGCCTTTGACCTTGTAGTCAAAAACTGAATATTCTAAAGGTTATGTAATAAGGGTGTCTTGGAGCATTTCATCACTTCTACCGTGAGGCTCTTTGAGATAGTTAACCTTCAATTTTGTATTGTCCATGGACTTTCCAAATGTGTTAGCACTAGCAGTGCTATTGGAGTCAAATAAGGGTGCCCTCTCTCACATGCTCTTTGGGATCTAAATTAATGAGATTGAAGAGTTCATTAGACAACGTACTCATGTAGTACTCTACATCATGTCTTAATTGCAATATTATTTTTGATGGTGTGGTCCTCGCTAACTACCCTGAGGTTTTATAGAGAGGATTGTATGCTCTCGCTAGATTTTTTGAGGTTGGAGAATAGTTGTTAACCTAATAAAACTAAGGCTATGATCTTCAATACCTACAAAAATACTCTTTCAAAGATCCAAATCTCTTAAAAGTAATAACCTATATAAACTACAACAGCTTGAACATATTTGTGATGGAGTTCACAAGTCCATCTCCTAATGCTAAGCCAACTTCACACACGAGGCTTTGTGAGGGGCATGTCTCCCTTTCTATTTTTTATAAAGTCAATTTTTTGCGATGCATTTCAAGGATTTCCTTGTGAATATGCAAATATTTGATGCTTTCATCAAACCAAGAGTGCTTTATGGGTTAGAGATATAGGGTTCCAAGTTTAGGGCCTATGGCAAACAAGTATTCAGAGGGGAAAAAAAAACTATCTTTCTCCACCATATGACCCATTACAAACAAACAATCCCTTGCTACATTGTCTATCTAGGTTAGTTGCTCAACCTCTTTGTTTTGAAAGTACTTCATGCTCATCTTCCATCTTCATTGACTTAGATTTGTGGGATAATTTGCCTCAGGCCACAAGAGATACCCATATTTATCCCTTTAGTCTTCAAAGATGGTTGCTTCCTTCACTCCCCATGGACAACAGTAGAGATGGTACACATAGACTTGTATGCTTCTTTAATTTGTTGCCATTTCTATCGACCATTTCTCCCTTCATGTACTCTTTAAATAAATTCCGTCAAAAGTACAAGGATCAGAAATAAATTCAGATCACTTTGATCTATCTCCCGCAAGCACTCAACCCTGAGATTGAGTGCTTTAATGCTAAGCATTTCCTACAGACTGTTGATGGCATCATCATCTTTCTAAATATATTCAATGCCACTTTAATTATGGCCTCAACATCCCACTTCAGCAGCTAAGGGTCTGCTCTCATTGTTTTTGTATCAAGACTATCAGCCAAATTCCAGAAAGGAGACATGATATGTCTCATTTGCACGTCTCAAAAGAAGTAGAGATGGAGGAGAATTGTTTTCAAATATCCAATCAACTAAAAGATTGGAGAGAGATAATATTAAGAGTACGGATATTCAAGAGGATTTCTTACAACTTCCTTCCATTTTCCCATTTTCATATTCAATGCCACTTTAATTATGGCCTCAACATCCCACTTAGGCAGCTAACGGTCCGTTCTCATTGTTTTTGTATCAAGACTATCAGCCAAATTCCCAAAAGGAGACATGATATGTCTCATTTGCACGTCTCAAAAGAAGCAAAGATGGAGGAGAATTGTTTTCAAATATCCCATCGACTAAAAGATTGGAGAGAGATAATATTAAGAGTACGGATATTCAAGAGGATTTCTTACAACTTCCATTTTCCCAATCAAAGATGCTTGGCCTTTACCTCTAGGAAGCAAACACCTTCACGCATCAGGTATTACAAGGGACCTTAAGCCCTGTCAAATTAATTAACTCATTAGCGGTTGGAGTTGTTATCCTTCAAATGCCTCAATTATCTATGCAGATGGTGATAAATCAATGAAATTGCACCTCACTCTGCAACAATTATAGGCGTATCTTCTCCATCCTCTCGTACTAGACATAGAGGATCCATTCCTCGAACTAGATGGTTTTCCATACCTCAGCCGCATTACAAGAGATATGTTCAAGCGTTATCAGCTCCATGTGTTGGTAGATGTTAGGAGAGTTTCGAAGAGACATTCTTTATGCTCCCCATGATTTCCCACTAATGTCTACTTAGGTCAAACAACTCTTTCGCAAACATTATCAGATATTGTATTGGCTCTTTCACATTGATTTATGGGGATGTCAGCGCTTCAATACACACTAATACATATTAGGACCAACATTC
The DNA here is from genome assembly GCA_037957365.1 of Torreya grandis. Classification (NCBI taxonomy): domain Eukaryota; kingdom Viridiplantae; phylum Streptophyta; class Pinopsida; order Cupressales; family Taxaceae; genus Torreya; species Torreya grandis. Next base: position 943,217 of record JARHVA010001420.1, read on the forward strand.
ATCTCTTGGTCTGGTTTCCATTAGCAATATCTTCTTCTCTAATGAGAAATGTTGCTCTCTCGTGGTTATATGTAATGTTTGAAACACAACATAGTCTATACTAAAAGGTTTAGGGTTCACCCACCCTAGCTAGTTAGAAATTTTCATGTGCTTAGATTTTAGCTTGTAGTCTCGTGTTTCTTTTAAGGATCAAGCTAATTTTGGGCTCCCATGTGCTTTTATTAATTGGTTGTACTAACGAATCCCTTTGAACTACTTTGGTCATGTGCAAATATTAATATAATTTTTTCTTTCTTTGTGTTACTTTCAAGGCCTTCAATGCTTAAAAATGGCTTTTTTGCCAAATTTTTATTACTAACATTAACCTTCTTCTACCTATTTCATCATCATATGCACCTCAAAGTGCCACAGTATGCCTAGTCATGAGCAGACGACATTTTGTTAATGGTATCAATTTCTCTTTTCTTTATTAACAAACTACGTTGTTTGGATATGGGTACGGGTACATGGGTACGCCATTTTTCTAGAACCTTGATTTGGATACGCCATGGGTATATATATATATATATATATATATATATATATAACTCAATTTTTTTGTAAAACACTTGAAAATACAGTGTTTGTTCATTCATTGCTTCAAATTTCAAAATGTTCAAAATATACATTGCAAATACATTCAAATTTTCAAAATGCAAATGTAGAATAAATCATAGATTCATAATTCATCTAGATTGTCCTCATATTCATAATCATGAATGTTACTCCCACTAGCTCCACTTGGACAACTCCCACTAACTCCACTCTCCACCCCTGGTGTTGAATCCTCTTCATTGTCATCGACATCATCCACACCAAGTAATGAAACTTGGGCAAGGCATCCAAGTTTGTATTCTCTGGAAGGATATCCCAAAGTTTGTTAGGCCCTCGCATATAGTCCTCAGACTTGTGTGAAAGGAGGCACAAATTGGAATGCACAAATACCAAATCCTCAACTTTCTTGGATGCCAACTTGTTTTTTTTAGCAAAATAGATAAATCCATATGTATTCCAAGTCCATTTTGCTGAAGAATTACTAGCCACCTGTCACATAAAAAATTTGTTAATTGTTAGAATTTTCGAATTTAAAATTTGTAACAATGTAAAAAAAATATGTCAATAACTTAATAATTTTTTTTATTTAATTCAAATTGAATACCTGTGACAAAATCTTGATTGCAATAGGTCGTAGGTACTTGTCATCATGGCCATGTATATACCACCACTTGATTGGAGACAAGCTAGATTTGTCAAAAAGATCCTCAATTTCTCCCATGCTGCCCTCTAAAACTACAAACATGCCCATTTCATTGCGGACCGAAATAGCTACAGATGGATCAAGAAAAAACCTTTTGAATGCTTGCCTAGTTCCATTTACAACCTCTACATCATCATATGGTGGTTTCCTATTGGGTAGCTGATGTATTTCATTCCTATAATACTTCAGATTGAGAGCATAAGCAAAGAGATGTAATGGGGTGATCATTTTATTCCACCTCTTCATGACCAAAGACTTGATTTCATTATAAAACATTTCTTCTGGGTCTTGTTCTTTCTTTTGTATGATCTCTCTCATACTTTCAAGCATGGAATCAATCCCATCATAAACCTCTCCTATGCAAGCTGCATCTGAATCCGTAAATCGGATCATAGATAAAATAGGCTCTATAAAACTGAGCACATATTCAATCTTGGTCTACCAGCTATCATCAAGGATCAATGCTTTGATCTTATTGGCTTTTTAAATGCTAGTGGTGCTTGCTTGCCTCCACACACCCCAAACATTGCTTATCACCATACTGATTAGTGTCTCTTTCACCTTCACAAGTCGTCTCAAGATGTGCGTGTGAGAGGCAAATCTAGTTTCAACAATCTACAAAAATAAAATAAGACCAAGTTTAATTGTCCAAACTGTAATCATTGATAAACTAGAATTACATTATTAATTATTAAAAAATTATAACTTCAAAAGTAAGACTAAGAATTTGTTCTCGAATTTCTTACCTTCAACAACTCCAACTTTGAGAATTTTTTGAAGATGGCCTGAGACATGTGATGATTTGTGACAAATGTTTGAATGTCATTGGCCTCTGCATAAACTTGCTCTATCCATTGAATTTTACCAATCTTTTGCAGCACCAAGTTGAGGGAGTGGACAACACAAGGTGTCCAAAATATGTGTTCATATCTGCCCTCTATAATCAACCCAGCTGCTCTGCAATTCTTTGCATTGTCCGTGATGACTTCGACAATATGTTGGGGGCCCACAGACTCAGCTTCTATCAAAATGTTTGCAATGAACTGAGCATCTTTCACTTCGCCCTCACAATCCACTGCCTTCAAGAACATTGCCCCTTTAGGGCATACTGCAACAACATTGATCAAAGGCCTATTTCGAGCATCTTTCCATCCATCTAAGATAATGGACACCCTTGAATCCTTCCACGAATCTTTAATTGACTGCAAAAAAGTGTGAATATGTTCTACTTCTTTGGCAAAGAGTGTGGTGCAAACTTTCTCATAGTCAGGGCTTTTGTAACCTTGTGGAGCTTCATTGACCGCTTTCAACATTTGTTGCCAATAAGGCGATCTCAAAACATTGAAGGGCAGCCCACATGCATAAATGCATCTAGCAATCAACTCATCAGCAATGTCCCTCTGTGCGACATTGAAAGCTTTTTCCAATGGTCCTTTTGGTTTTTTCCGTGAAGTGGCATCTACATCATCAAAGAGTATTGCAATTGAATGAGCTCAAGTTTGACTTTCAATGAAAGGATGACTCGTAGTTGCAAGTGTTCTGGGTGGTCTCCTTGATCTACCTCTTTGGAGAGGTATTGATTTAGAACAGTTTCTTGAAGCAACTGTTGTATCTACTTGTTCTTGCTCTTTCATGAACTCAACTATTTTTTGGCTTGGAAATTTTATCACACTTTTTGATACCCGACAGCCCATACTCAGTCAAATGAGTTTTGACCCGAGTATACGAGAATTTGTATGTGACATGACAATCATTGCATACCCACACATGAGTCCCACCACCAGCAATGATCTCAAGTATCGTCACATGTTTCCAAAGAGGGGAGGCAGAGTCATATTTCACTTGAAGCGAGGCTTTAGCCCGATTTGTTTCATCATGCCCTCCCTCCGACATTGAACTGGATGCCATAGATATCCTAATTATGAATTATCAAATTAGATTCTAAAACCACGCAAAAAAATAAAAAGTTAAAATTAATAAGTATAACTAACTCTGTTTCTGATTCTCACGATCGCAATTACGCACGAAAGAAGAGCATATGTAGAAGTTAAGGTTAGAAACTTAGTTAAAAAATATACATTTGATTTTTTTAAATATTTAAACTTGAAAAAATAATAATTTAATGTAATGCAACTAACTCTGTTCTGATTCTCACGATCCCAATTACACGCAAGAGAAGAACATACGCAGAAGTTAGGGTTCGAAACTTAAAAAAATATATACATTTGATTTTTTTTAATATTTAAACTTGAAAAAATAAAAATTAAATGTAATGTAGCTAACTCTGTTTTTTATTCTCAAAATCGCAATTACATGCAAGAAAAGAGCATACGCAGAAGTTAAGGTTAGAACTTAAAAACTTATATAAAAAATATACATGTGATAATGATTTTTCTAAATAATAAATATTTATGGAAACAGGAAAAATTAAAAAAAAATTAATACGATTACAATGTTTAATTTTAAACAAAGAAAATAAACATTTGATTTTTTTAATAATTACTAATTTACAAATTAGTATTATTTACGAAAAAAATAATATTTAATTTTAACATTATTTACGAAAAAAAAATAATATTTAATTTTAACATTATTTCAGAAAATTAAAATAAGGAAGATTTTAATGTTAAAATAAATATATATATTTTACATAAAATGAAAATAAATAAATATACTTCATAAATTTTAACATTGTATAAAATTAAAATAAATAAATAAACTTAAAAGAATTTTAAAATTAAAAATATTTAAAATAAAATATAAATACTATACTATATAGTATATACTTATAACTTTATAAGCTATAGTAAATTTTAAATAAAATATAATATTAAAAATTTAAAACTACATACTATATACTTAATAGTTAATACTATACTATATATTTTAATACTATATACTAATTACTATAATACTTTACTATATATTTTAATATTTTAAAATTTTAAATATTAAAACTAAATACAACTTAAAATAAAATATTAAAACTTTTAAGTTTTAACTAAATACTAAATTAAAAATTTAACATCCCTGCTCGCATACTCCTCCACGATGGCGGCAGTGCTTCACTCTGGCTCGGCTTCACTCCACTCTTCTCCTCCTGGCAAATTCGTTCTCTTCTCCAAACAAATTCGTTGTTTGTTCATTGTCTTCAGGGTTCAGCAAACCCTACAAACAATGGTCGCTTGGTGTGGTTTTAGGAAGAGGGAAGCGTTGCTTTTATAAGCATCAGTGGCATTTAGGGTTGCTTAGTTTTTCGAGTTTTTTTTTAAGGACTTTCCGAGTTTTTTTTTTTAAGGATTTTCCGAGTTTTTTTTTTTTTAAGTTTTTTCGTCATTTTTCTACCGGAATCCCTCAGGCACGCTCGGAGACGTCCCCGTGCCAGAGGCGTCTCCGAACAAAGGCGTCGGGGCGTACCTCTGCAACACAATTAACAAATGAAACATTTTATTCATGCTCAAGACAGCTACAATATCATCAGTAAATTGTATGTCTAAAGTGGATAGATGCATTCGTATCAACAAAATATTATTGTTGTCCTATATTTTGGCACGGAAAGGATAAGCCATTAAAACCCCTCATATTTTACGCTGAATTATAAAAATTAAACATAATATGAGCTACCTACACATGTATATGCCTCAGAAATAATTATGAACATAAAAATAACCTAATCTCGGTTGTGAATGTTGGAAAACAAAGGTAAAAAATAAGTAAATTTTATTTCCTTTTTTGATCTCATACGGAGACACTATAGTTGAAGATGGATATTTTAACATAGAGTGTACACATCTCTGCATAAATTAATTGCCTACAACAAAGACGTCCTTAATCAAAATTTAAATTAAAAAGTTCAAGAATTAAAATGATTCATCCAACTTTAGTTTCTGAAAAACACATGTTCAGACATAATCAAAGCTAACAAACCAACAAAGCCTTCATACCATTCGTGTAAACAATGTTAGTTTAAAAACACAGTGTTTGAACTTTTTTAAGTCGGACCAAGCAAAATGAAAGATACATTACAACATTAATGTAGTGAAAACTCAAATTAACACTACACCACAACATTACCATCACATTGACCATTCGCAATACTTTATCTATAGAAGGCAGCATGCGGTCATCCTTCTCTAAGGCTCTATTCAAATTTCTAAAGCCCACACCTAGCCATAGATCACCATTCTTTGTCCTTACCAGGACAAGGCTAGCTACCAATGTGGAATGTCTAACCGGAAAGATAATCCTCACGAATAGAGTTTATGCACTTCCTTATGGATGATCAGTTCAACCAAGGGGGTAACCGGCCAATTTATTTGGCTAAAGGGCTTTGCATCAGGTTTTACAAAAATGGTGAGAGTAATAAATGTGGGATCAAAAATTTTACGGTCAACATAAGTCCAAGCAAAGACATCCTTAAAATTGGTAAACAAGCCTATGAATCTCTACCTTTCTTAAGGAGATTAAGGGTTTTCCTAATTTCACCAATTAGGGATCATCTTGTGTTCCCAAGTTCACCTGTCCATAATCCTTTTCTTTTGAAGAAAAAAAGAAAGAAATTATATTAACGTCCACAGATGACAAAAGTAGTTCAATGGGACTCAAGAATACAGCGGTAAACAATAGAAAGTTCTAGGAAGAGAGAATCTTAGAAGCAAAATAAAAAAAGTATATAAGACAAGATAACGCATTGCGCCATTAACATAAGGGATAATGAAATCAATGCATATAGCAATGAAGGGCGAACAAAAGCCCCAAAAGCATGTGCCGATGAAGACTGAAAGGAAATCTCATTGAATATCTCTATTTGTGCTTGAAGAGTATTCTTATCATCAAGTTTGGGGTTTCCTACTCTAATGTTAATCTACCAACATAAAAACAAAACTTGAGGGAAAGGGGGAGAGGAAAACATAAAAAGCAGGAGTGTTGATGCACCAGAGAGGAATTGGAAGGATCCCCTATCAATATGAGCACAATGCTAGCAATATGTAAGAAGGGAAATGAACACAATTTAAAGAAATTAATGCAAAGGGCAAGACGCAACACTACATTACAGCAGCAAGATAAAAACCAAGGGGAGCCACAAAGCTTTTTCACTTGCAGAAAGTATGCACAATTCCATTACACTTAATAAGAGGGCTTAGTATTTTCTTAGATAGCAGAATAACAAGGGCTCATATCTGAATTTTAAAACTCAATAGGCTTAGAAAGCCCAAGAAATCAATAACTATGCTCAAATGAGCCAATTTACAAATATAGAAGAAGAGAACAAGAGAAGAGAGGGAAGAGTATTCAATATCCAGCTGTCCATTGATCAAGTGGAGGAGAATTGAATTAAAATTCAGAATCTGTCCCTTGCTATAGCTTCCTTTCGATTTGTGGTAGCTTAAGAAATCTTTTGCAGCTTTGCCTATTATGCGCATGCTCTCTTTCTTACTTGCCCTGCCACTGCTTTTAATTCAGCTACTACTAAATGTTTTCGAAGAAAAGGAGCTTTCCTTTGAATATTAAAATGATAGCGGGCTCCCCTTTTCTTTCACGTAGCTTCTCTTTTATCTCATAGCTTCTTTTTCAATACATGAGCTTATTTATTTAAATAGTGGGGTGAGCCCACTATTTAAATTTGGCAATTTAAGTAAAGCCCATTTTCATTTAGAAAATCACAGAACCTTAAGTCAGACCATATTTCATGTGGAAAATTGGACTTTGGTAATTAAATAAAGCCGGATGCAGAAATTTTAACAGTACATGTGCCTGAATTTATGAATATTGTGTGGGTTTCACTTTAGGATTCATCATTCGTTGTTCGTGAAAAGGTTGTCTTTCTTATGTGCTTGTGTCTGTATTAAAGAGAAGTGTGAGAGTGCAATGGTAGAAAAGGTATGAGATTTGTGTTGCATGAAGTGAAGAAGCTTCCTTCATATGAAGTTTTGCATGCATGGCGTGGCAACGGACATCTCAACTTACACCTTGTAAAATACGAAGATGATGCCAATGTGTAAATAAACCGAAAATGCCAAATGTTCTGCAACAAATATACAGCCATTACGATACTGAAGGGAAGGTGACATGGTTGATACGAAGAAGGAAACTCAAATTTTAATTTCTGCTGTTTTTCTGCATTTTTTTCTGTCCACGCGTACAACTTAATTTTCTTTATATTTTAAGAGAGATGTTGATGATGGTGTTTGAGTAAGTGGTGCGGCTGCATAGGCATGCAAGATGAGAAGCTATATATTTTGTGCAAAAATATATTTGCTTGACTAGGTGGCATTCAAAAATGTGGTACGGCACAAAATGGGAAAAGGGCACGTAATGTAGCAGATGCAGAAGTGTTTGTAGCTTTATTAGACAAGTATGGCAACTTCCACATTATTGAAGTGTTTTTGGAATTAGTGATTTGTTTAGGCACACGTGATTATCTCATGGCTTGGGAAGAAAAAGGATATTCATGTGGTGTAACACAACACGCTTTAGTGGAAGTCTAAGCTGGATTGTGTTTTCATCATGTGTGTTTTTTAAAAGGAGATTATGTCAATTTATGTTGAGAATAGCCCATGTCATTTAGCTAATTTGTATTCATCTCCTCCTAGATGAAGAGTGGGCACATGATTATCTTGAGGTGCTTGTAATGCATTTTATAGAGGGAAGAGAGAAATTATTTTGAAGCTTCTATAAAGCTGAAAAAAGGCTAAATACAATATTTCTATGTGGGAATGGTCCATGCTTCGAGATTATAGATATTGGACGCTGATTGAGATCAAGATCTTGAAGTGGATGCAGACCTTTAAGCTGTCGGTGAAAGTTTTCTTTTCGAGTGAGCAGAAGCTCTGCGACGGAATGTTTGTTGATCTTCCTTTCGTCCCTTAGACATGCATTGAGATATATGGCAGTGAAATTCCCAGAAAGAAGGAATAGGACAGTTACAAATATGGAAACATGTATGATTCTAAGTCAAAAGCTGTGGATACAATGGTCTACAATCTTAACCGCCGTCTTTATAAAGCATTACAGAATGTCATGCTTGAGATCGAGATCTTGAAGTGGATGCAGACATTTAAGGTGTTGGAGAAAGTTTTCTTTTTGAGTGAGCAGAAACTCTGCAACGGAATGTTTGTTGATCTTCCTTTTGTCCCTTAGACATGCATTGAGGGATATGGCAGCGACATTCCCAGAAAGAAGGAATAGGACAGTTACAAATATGGAAACATGTATGGTTCTAAATCAAAAGCTGTGGATACAATGGTCTACATTCTTAACCGGTGTCTTTATAAAGCATTACAGAATGTCATTCTGGAGGAAGTATGGCCAGGCAAGAGACCATTCGTAAATGTCTTTCATGTTTACAGTTGTGTTGTTTTTGCACTAATTCATGAGAAGAAGAGAAATATATTATATGCAAAGAGAAAAATTCATATGCCGGTTGATTATCATTTGCAATCAAAATTAATCAGGTTGCTAGATGTCTCTATAAGCAAATTTGTGGTTGAGCAAAATTTTGGTTAGTGGAGATGTGGTTGTACATAAGAAGATATTTTTATTTGGTAAGTGTATAGATAGTATTGTATGGGTAACTGTTGTTGATAATTATGGAATAGGTTCTAGCATTGAACCTTGAAATAAAACTAGGCTCAGTGCCAAGACATCAGAGGAGTCAAGTTTCAAGGGTCTTCATAGGAGAGTCAACAACAAATAGTGAAGTGATTTTATACCACAGTGAAGGATATTCAAAAGGAAAGACTGGTACTAGCAATGGAAAATCAATCTATATGAGCAGGGAAAGAAATGGTTCAATGTGGTGAGCAAGTAAATTGTTAGTTCTTACTTCTGTTGTTTTGTTGGTTGTAGAAACCCCTGTTTCCCCTAATTTCTGAAACTGAATATTTTTTTGGATGTTTTTGTATATTTTGATTTTTTTTGTGATTTTATATGAATAAAAGAAAAATGTGATTTTGCAAGATAAATTCAAATACATAAATAAATAGCAGTATAATCTCTTATCTGGCTAATCAATGATCTTGTTATTATACCAGATGATTACAATATAAAGTCTCTGTCATGCATATAAAAATAATATAAAATATTGTTCAAAATCCTGATAAATAAGCTTTTCTCTGGTTGTTTTTTCAAAAACACAGTCGCTGACGTCGGTTATACTGCCGCGGTCGGTCGGATAATACAACCGACTCTGCGGATGTCGGTATGTGGGTCGGCCGATGTCAGTCTCTGTCGGTCTTTGAGCTGCCGATGTCGGCCTCTGCGTTGCCGATGTCGATCTCTGCGCTCCTTGCGGCCTGTGACTGCTGAAACACACATTTTTCCGAAACTGTACGCTCTGGTACAAAATCGTACGGATTCCGTACAGCAGCAGTAAAAACTATACGGACTGTATGCTGGACGCCTGATCTCAAAAAATACGCTAATACTGAAGATCTTTATCTGGTTGATTTTTGGACAAAAAAACCTGATGAAATAAATACCTGTGAATCTCTGTGATAACCTCTGTGTGAAGTTATCTCTCTACCTGGCAATAGATCAGCTGATATTTCACAACCTCTGAATTGCACACACTGAAAATTGCACGTTCTCCAATGCAAATCGAATACTGAAACCCTTGGCTCAGTCTTCTCTGAAAATACTTAACAAAATTTTGTCTTCAACATGAATGAATTGCACACCCTCCAATGAGAAACCCTTATATCCTCTAAAAGGTGCATTTGCCCTAATTAGGGTTTCATAATTAAAAATTAGGGTTTCCTTCTCTTTTAATTTTTCCATAGTCTAAAGACACAATTTTAATTATAAGAATATAATTAAAACGGCCCCCTTCATAATGAGTGCCCCCTTGGGTCAAAACGCCTAAGTCATTAAATTACACCAAATAATTAATATTAAATCAAATCAATTAAATATTAATATCTCCCTCAATACATATCATATTCTCGAACCATCTGAAGCTGGCGAACAAGGGAGTGATTCCGCACATGACCATACCATAACAGGGGTGCTCCGTTGAGTACCAAAAATCCCTAAAAAAAATAAGAACTCAGGCAAACGTGTCCGAAAGAGCCCGAATGAACGCCAACTGGGAAAATTTTGCTAGTCGAAGCCAAGCCAAGCTCCATCAAGACCCTCTATCCATCCTATCAGCGTATGAGGGTCGCATAATAGGCTAATCATCAACTCTGCGAGATGTCAACTGGAAAGGGTACATGACAGTCCGCCCCTCTTGAAATTGCTTGTCCCCAAGCAATCACTGAACAATAAACCAATCAATCCACCTGGATCCCACATGTAGTCATGATCTATACTGCTGTCAATCAACGCAAACTCCTGCAATATCCTCTGAAATATAACCAAGAGGAATCCATAATCAAACTAGCGAATACAACTCAACAAAACTCCAGAATCACAACTGCCACAGTAAGGAACCCATGAGAAACAAACTCTCGAAATGTCAGAACCAAGTAGAGTGGACATCCCAAACTGCCAAAATCGCAAATACCATATACACATTCCACCATGCTATGCGGAAGGCACACTCCAACTCTGCAACAACTCCCAAATGGAACTACTCCAAGTGCGGAGAATCCACACACTGTACCTCTACTGTAATCAACATATCTCTGCAGATCACCAACCACGGTCTCATCACCCAAACTCCTATGCATCACTGATAATGAAGAGACATCACATGCTAGATAGCAATAACACAAACCAAATCTGCTTGCCATCAACTCCTGCTCTAAGTCATGCACCAAAAAACTGTCAACCCCAGCACCTATCACCATGCCATGTCTATCACAACTCTCATCCCATGGCGTCAAACCATCCCATAACTGATGACAAACACTTATAGTGTAATGTCGATAAAATGTGCCACTCTCAATCAGTGGCTCAGACTGCAATCTAAAAGAAACTAACTGCAACTGATCACTAACCAAGCCCGAACCAACTACTACCTCCGAAGACACCTCCAAAGGAGTAGTATCACAAACAGGGACCAAACCAACTGTTGGCTCACCAACATCACAATTGATCCCTGATACAACCTCACTAGTCTCCGTGCCATCAGTAGTAGAGACCATCACCATATCACGCTGACTACCATGCTCAACTGCAGCATCCAACTCAACTGAATCTAACTTCAGTGGAAACGAACCAAATAGGCCAATACTAGCATCGAGGATAGATATATGCTCATCTCCACTGTCTCTAACGATCTCGACTATGGACATCCTCGGGTCACCAGATACCACACCCTGTGAATGTACAGACTTTGGTAAAGACTGAAGTCGCTCTAACTCCATGGTCACCTCAGTGAAATGAAACTGTGACTCCTCGAAAGCCAACTGCGTACTCTCAAGAATCTCAAAAGTCACCTCGAGCTGCTGAGTAAGCTCACTCACCTTATCTTCCTTGACCAATAATACATCATATGCTGTACTGCCCCACTCCCTAAGATAATCTCTGTCGGCTACCAACCGCATATAATCCTGTCTCAGAACCCAGATAGCCTCACATAAAGAGTGGATCTCTGTCAAGGAAAAATAACTGCCTCCCTGCTCATCACTAGTAGGAGAACCCCACCCATAAACTGCTAACCACTGACGAGCAGCATCGAAATGCTCGCAAGCAATAGCAATGTCTCGCTCACTAACTCTCAGCTGACTAGACACATGATTGTGCTGGCTGGTCGAACTCCTATACTCTACCCCTGGCAAACTGTCCAAAGGAGTAACCTCAGAATAGCTATCATCTGTAATACTACCATCCAAATTCGGCAAACCAACTGTTGAACTCGTATCATCAAACGGAGTGACTGAAACATCCACATAAACCTCCGTATCAAAGGAACCCACTGAAGAGACTAAGTCCTCAACACTGTCCACAACATCCTCCTGGGTGTCCCCTGCAATAATCGGATCCTAGGACTCTTCTATAGACTCTGCCATATCTGAGAGATCATCAACCCATTCCAACATGAATGGTTCACTAGATACTTGAACAATGCCCAACACAGGTGTATAAAAACTAATTCCAGCATCAGACAAGCTGTTGGCATGGATGAGAACTACACCTGGTAAACTACTAATCAAGTCCATGATAGTGCAACAGATACTACTACCAAAAAATGATAGATATCTCTGGTCAAAACAATTCCTAGTACCAAGATAAGGATCCCAACATCCAATCCATGAACGGAAATCAACTGGCAACTCAAGTAAACTCCTCACCTGAGTAATGTGAACAATACCAACTGACTTCACGCACCTGTCTCTTGTACCCACTACAATCTCTAAATCCGGAGTGTGAATGCTAGACATACTCATATCATCATCAGCATGTGACCTGACTGTAAAAGAACGCTGAGTCCCTGCCACATGCGCTAACTCCTGAACTGAACTCACCTCAAGACAAAGCTCGTCCACATGTCTCTCAGAATCCTGGAGAGCCAACTGAGTACACACCAAGGAATTCTGAGTATCCTCCAGTGCATGAGAAAGCTGGTCAACCTCCTCTTCCTTCTTGTTTTGTGATGTGGACCCTTTAAAAACGGATGTCATATACCGTGCTAATTTGTCTTCGGTTGTAGGGTGTGAAAGCAATTCATTCATCCTCCTCTGGTTTTCAACCAACTTATTCAAACTTTGTTTAAGCTTCTCCATATTCTTGTCCCATTGTTTCTGAGTACTTGAAGTAACCATGATTAACTAGCCGATTCAACGTCCAAACTACCCAACAGGATGGCAGGACAAAAGCTCTAATACCACTGTAGAAACCCCTGTTTCCCTTGATTTCTGAAACTGAATATTTTTTTGGATGTTTTTGTATATTTTGATTTTTTATTTTATTTTGTATGAATAAAAGAAAAGTGCGATTTTGCAAGATAAATTCAAATACATAAATAAATAGCAGTATAATCTCTTATCTGGGTAATCAATGATCTTGTTATTATTCCAGATGATTACAATATAAAGTCTCTGTCATGCATATAAAAATAATATAAAATATTGTTCAAAAACCTGATAAATAAGCTTTTCTCTAGTTGTTTCAAAAACACAGTCGCCGACGTCGGTTATACTACCGCGGTCGGTCGGATAATACAGCTGACTCTACCAATGTCGGTATGTGGGTCGGCCGATGTCAGTCTCTGTCGGTCTTTGCACTGCCGATGTCGGTCTCTGCGCTCCCTGCGGCCTGTGACTGCTGAAACACACATTTTTTCGAAACTGTAAGCCCTGGTACAAAACCGTACGGATTCCGTACAGCATCAGTAAAAACTGTATGGCCTGTATGTTGGACCCCTGATCTCAAAAAATACGCTAATACTGAAGATCTTTATCTGGATGATTTTTGGACAAAAAACCCTGATGAAATAAATACCTGTGAATCTCTGTGATAACCTCTGTGTGAAGTTATCTCTCTGCATGGCAATAGATCAACTGATATTTCACAACCTCTGAATTGCACACACTGAAGATTGCACGTTCTCCAATGCAAATCGAATACTAAAACCCTTGGCTCAGTCTTCTCTAAAAATACTTAGCAAAATTTTGTCTTCAACATGAATGAATTGCACACCCTCCAATGAGAAACCCTTATATCCTCTAAAAGGTGTGTTTGCCCTAATTAGGGTTTCATAATTAAAAATTAGGGTTTCCTTCTCTTTATGTTTTTTCATAGTCTAAAGACACAATTTTAATTATAAGAATATAATTAAAACGGCCCCCTTCATAATGAGCGCCCCCTTGGGTCAAAACGCCTAAGTCATTAAATTACGCCAAATAATTCATATTAAATCAAATCAATTAACTATTAATATCTCCCTCAATACATATCTGATTCTCGAACCGTCTGAAGCTGGCAAACAAGGGAGTGATTCCGCACATGACCATACCATAACAGGGGTGTCCGCTAAGTACTAAAAATCCCTAAAAAAAATAGGAACTCAGGCAAACGTGTCTGAAAGAGCCCGAATGAACGCCAACTGGGAAAATTCTGCTAGTCGAAGCCAAGCCAAGCTCCATCAAGACCCTCTATCCATCCTATCAGCCTATGAGGGTCGCATAATAGGCTAATCATCAACTCTGCGAGATGTCAACTGGAAAGGGGACATGACACTGGTATTTGAATCTAGCACATTTGAAGAGGCCAAAGGAAAGCCCATATGAGAAGCTGAAAAAAAAAAACTTTTGAAATGAAAGATGGATGGGCGACAAGATTGCTACAATTGTCAGCCTACAAGTTCTCAGTGAGTATGGCCACTGGTATAGATAAACTTGCAACATTACAAGATGAATATGTAAGCATGGATTATGGGTGATGTTGGAGAATACGTTTGATTGCAGTGCTATGTTTCAAAGAGTTCATTATTGTAACTTATTGTAGACCTCTAAAGTTGTATACCAACATCAAGTTGTCTATATAATAGACATATGGGATTGATGGACATATTTTCCTACCAAATATTGTTTTGTCCCTACAAGCATGTAATAGATTGCTTTTAATATGGCAAATTGACCTCATGCAGCAGAGAGAGGAAAGTATCTTATCCATTGAGATGGATAGTACCTAGTCAAGGTTAGGGAGGCAAAGACAATACTCTACGGCTGACGTGCATCAAATGAAGTGTTCAACTGGCAAGGATTTCTGATGTGAAAAAGGTGCATCAAAAGAAGTTTTCAAGCAATGAGTTGTTTTGATGTGGCACCTCTCTATGATGAGTGGAGGCTACTGATGTCCAATATTGGGCGTGGACCTAAGGCTTGTCAACCATGAGGAGGAATACATGGGGTGCAGCCCAAAAGGAGGTGAATGAGGAAGTAGACCTTGAATGTCCAAGTGTGACAACAATGAGTGATCAAGTAGAAGAGATGGGAGAGCCTCTCTTACTCAAAATAGAAGGTAGATTTAAGGGTCGTTTACTATATTTGAGGGGAAGATGGAGCAGTGACAGAAGACTTGTTGGGAGAGTGTGGGTGCTTGTCTAGAAAACACAAAGGAACAAAGAGTAAACTCCAATCCCTTGAGGGGTTGTTGAGTGTGGTTCATCCTCTTGTACTATAACCTAAGAGAAGAATGAGTGAGAGTGCTTAGTTTGTAATCTTTGTATTTCCTCTTGGAAAGTAAATAAAGTGGTTGTTTTTGTTTTCCAATCTCATATTGACTTGTGTGAGTGTCTGTTTTATGTGTCATTCAGTTGAACCCCTATCCTTCACTGCATCACAAAGGTCCCATTGTTTTCATATGGTCAAAGGGAGTTCAAGATTCTTTGCGCGTGGCATGAATCTGATGCCAAAGAAGGTGAAGAAAGGAGGTAGCAATCATCCTCGCGTTGAGGTACGGAAGATGACGAGAGACAAGGAAAAGAATGAGATGGAGAAGTTGATGTTGTTATGAGCTCAAGCATATGTAGAACAGGTTGAGGTTGCAACAGAGATGTAAATGGGAATGTTTGGTTCCCATACTACCTTGTATGTTGATGTTTGTTCCAGGAGTTGAGAGCATGCAAAAGAATTATGTTACAACGATGGTATTGTTGAAAAAGCTAGTACCCATGAGAGTCGTTGATTCACATTTTGCTTGGTGTATTTATATTGTTGTGAGTATGGGTCAATGTACAACAAAATAAGAGAGTGATGTGAAGAAGAGTTCAAATCAATGGACCTTTGGAGGCAAAACATGGGAAATGATTGTAGAAATGAAGAGGTGAAGATAAGAGCTGGAAAAGAAGGATATCAGCTTCTATAGGTAGGATATCATAAATAAGAAAGATGTTAAGCTTAGGAAGAGCTCGTTCGTTCAAAGCAAATGAAAACAAAAAAATGGTGTAGAAGACAATTGGTCAAGTTGGACATATAGAGGCGGGCAAAATCCCACAAGAGGATGGAAAAGGAGGGAAAACCAATTGGAGGAGGTGGATGGACTATTCCCTAAAAATGGGCAAGGTAAAGAGGGGTAATCAGAGTTGAGCAGAGGAAGATGGTCTATCGTTCAATAGGTGGCTTGAAAATGAGGAAGAAACAAATTGAAAAACATCTAAGGTAGCTAACAAGGAGGAGCTCAATATTGCAAGAGAATCCAAGGGGTATCGACAATCTTGCAATAGCCAAAAACATGTGTGTTTTTGTGGACTAGTAAATGCGTTTGTAGTTTTGGTCTGATAGAAGGCAATCCATGGGGATCCATAGGGAACATCAATACTTCAACACTTCCAAGATCATTAAAAACATTATTAGACTCCAAGGTAGGTTGTGATCAACGAGATAGATGAAATTCAATGACTTATAATGTCCATCACTAACTTTGACAAAGACATTGCATATTTCATCAAGTAGCATCCTTCATCAAAATTCAAATGGGATTAAATATTTGGAATCCTCTCAAAAAGTTACATACTTTCAACAAAAATGGTATATCATTTCGAGTTTTTATGCAGAAGTTATGCCCTCTAGAGGTGGACTTTCTACAGTGTTGAAACAGCGGGTCTACAATAAAGCGAAGTTTTTCTAACTTAAGTTGTGAATTCATAACCATCGAGGTAGTTTTGTAAGCTTAACGAGCAGTTTCGTAACCATCAAGGTGATTTCACAACCACCGCTCTACATTTTGCAAAAGAAGAGTAACAACCCAGAATGATTGGTTTTCTCATTTGGGGCATTACTAGAGCCTTTTGGATTTGATGGGACATATCCAAACAACATAATGAAGATTCACTAAGATGGGGAAGGCAGTCTCTTTGGGTAACTAAGTCTCTTTTAGGAAGAGGAGCTCTTTGCGGATGTATCTCTTAGAAGAAGAGAGGACAGAGATGACTCAAGGGAATAATCCTCGTTTTAAAGTTGGAGACGCTGAGAAAAGATAGAAGATAGAGAAGATTCAAGAGATAGAGAAAAGCTCCTGAATTGTGAGCAACTAAAAGTGCATAACTCAAGATCCAATAAGGGATTAATGTGCACGTAAACCTCTTCTTATTCTAGTCATAATGCTTCTTAGTTCAAGAATGTGTTTTTAGTGCAAAAGGAATGTACGCACTTTGTTTTGAATCAATCAAGAGGTGTGTTGAAAGCAACTCAATCCTCAACAAGTGTAGGTGTGTGTTTCCTTTGGCTTCTTAGATAGCTGGTCCTTCATTGGGCCCCATGTCTCTTACCTACATCACAAGGAAACTGCAATCTAAAAGTAGCATGGAATCGCTTCCGTTAGGAATTAGTCAAATAGGACCATAAAATTGCAATAACCACATCTCATTCCCAATTTGTTCTTTTGCTCTTTGAGCCACATTATCTTTTAAATTCAATGTATAGAACCCAACTTCGATTGCCATTGCTTCAACAATTTCATTCTTTTGATGGTAATCAGTTATCATATATTTCAACTTGGCCTCTCTTGTTTCTGATTTGATTCGGCATACTTCTCCAAGGCAACATAACCATTTAAGGTTCTTGACCAATCTCTATTCAGCAACGTTTTGAAAGTCTCAAACATGTCCACCACCTAAATATCAATGTATTGTTGCACAAAATGGTCAAAAGTTTATTGTATATGAATGTTAGTTAATTCTCCAATATTTTTACTTATGAATTGTCCAATTGAACCACTTTTTCACTAGATTTTGCAAGTGTTACGCCTATTTGTTTTGCAAATATAGTAAGGCAAAACATTAGCAGATGCTTTGAAGCCTACTAAACAATTGTGCAAGTTATACCAAATATTCTCACAATAAGAAAAAATGGCAATGTCTCTCCCTTTCCTCAACAAGAGACTATAGTGGTTTAAGTTGGGTCACTCTTGCCCTATCTTCCAAGGGATCTCAACAATAAGTCTTTGATCAATGAGTTGGGCTAATTCATGCATGGTAATGTTGCCTTTAGTCGTTTTCATGCCCTCAACTATATTATAGCCCTCTAAACTTCATTCTTGAGTGATGGTTTTCTAGTTATTGGGAGTATTAGCCCCTTGGGGAGGCAATGGGTTGCTGGAAGCTTAAGGGTCAAAAGGTGTTGTTTTAGTATTAGGGTTCAGAGTTTACCTTTACTTCTCAATTCATAACTCCTTTATTGTTTCTAATAAACATGGACTTATTCTACGTTATCTTTAGGCTCATTATCTTCTTCATTTGGAAAGTCCATGGGCTCTAAAACCATGGCAGATGCCGCATTATTGGTTGTGCTAGATTAATGGTAAGAGTGGGGTTAGGAAGTGATCTTTGATCTTTATTTTGATTGTTTTTTTTTCCATGCCTGTTATTCCTTTGAAAAGAATGGTTCATGCTGGTTGTTTTAGGGTTTCCACTCCCTACTCTTCTCTGAAGGCTAATGAAATCATTTCTCAATTTTTGCACTACCTTATAGATATTTTCTAGTTCAAAAGTTGTTGTGGAGGTGGCTCCTACATTATGATCGTTTGGGGTGGTTGGAGTGAGTAGATTGTTATATGGTAACAAAGGCACGACATTTTGCATATTGGCTCCAATATTGGGTATGCCAAGATGTAATGGGATAGGGCTGAACACATGGATTGGATATGAGGCCGATAATTACCTCTGATCCACAATAGCCTTAGCGCAAGCATTAGTCACATTGGCTGCTCCGGTCCTTCTTATGAAGATGGAAATCATAGGGTCTAAAGCATCGATGTACATTACATGTCTCATCTCTAGGGCATGGCTTCTATCTTAAGGAATCCTATTGTACATCATTTGAAATCTTAAGGAATCCTATTGTACATCCTTTACAATCTTAAGTTGAAGTTTTCAACATATTCATTATTCTTTCATTTGACAAGGTTGAACTATTTGAACAACACACTGGGGTCAATGGCATCACCAAACTAAGACAAAGGATCTTCAAAACCTCTCCTAGGTAGTAATGGATTCCGCTGACACATTTAGAAAATAGTTGTGCACAATGTCTTCAAACTTGAAAGTGAATAACCTACAGGAAATATCTTCATGTTCCACCTTAAGTAATCTAAAGGTTTCTTTTAAGGCCATAACATGCTCTTTAATATTCTAGAACCCATCATTCTTGAACTTTGGGAAGAATTTCTCAACATTTCTAAGCAAGGGATGAATATCACCCAAGACAATTACAACAATTACCATCAACCAAGCAAGGGGTGGGTTATTAACCATGTTTAGGGCATTGAGTAAAGATTTGACTTCAACTATAGAGTTGGGATTTGTTCTTCAAAGGTTGGGGTGAGAGATATTCTTTGAACTAAATGGGCTCAGGTTTTACCCTTGTCACTTCAAGTCTTCCTAAGTTGCTCTAAGGGACCTATTATACTTCCTTCCAGACCGATCTTAGAACAAATAAGTTTGTCGAAGACAACAAATTTATCAAAGCAGGGCCCCTCCTTAGCACCAGTTCTATTGTCCTATGTTTTTGGACAAACACGATACCCTAGATTATAGAATTTAAACATGTGACAGATTGACTCCCTTGTAAGGCTCAAAGATATTTGAAAACATAAAAGAAACCTAATCTAAGTTGTGAATGTTGGAAAAGAAACATAATGATCAAGTAAACTTTATTTCCTTTTTTGATATTATACAAAGACACAATAATTGATTACAGATATGTTAACATGGAGTACATGCATCTTTGCATAAATGAACTACTTAAAACAAAGGTGACCTTATCCAAATGTACATTAAACAATGCAAGCATCAAAATGATACATCAAACTTGAGTTTATGAATAACGCATGTTCAAGCATAATCAAAGCTAACAAACAACGAAATCTTTTGAATTGTTCATTTAAACCATAGTTAAAGAACATGTGATTTAATCACGATTAATCAATATTCACGACCCAAAACTCATGATGTAGACAATCAATGCTAAAACAATCACCGAAAAATAGGTAAAATCATGATTTTCAAATAAAATATGATTTATCGCTCAAAAATTCATAATTTATACGTGATTTTTTTGGCTATATATAACAAAAAATGGATTTTTTAGGGTCATTTTCAAATGATTTTCAGAGATTTTCAGGATGTTCAAGATATTTTTGAGGGCTAACCCAGGTAGAGCGAGAATTCTAGGGCAAAACGAGAACACTCTAAAACTGAACACCTTCAAAACATTTCAACATCTAAACAGAGTTTCTTCTGCACACTGCAATTTGATCATCATGTCGCGTGAGAAAGATTTCACATGGACCTATGGCACAACAATCAAAGGCACAACAAAAATTAAATGTAACTTTTGTGGATATGTATGCAATGGAGGCATATACTGCTTCAAGTGGCATTTGACAAGACAATGAGGGTATGAAGTTTCACCTTGTACTAATGCATGTCTTGTAGATATCAACAATCAAGATATAGCAGCATTGCAAACATATAAAGAGTTGAAGCCCAAAAGGGCATGGACAGGGATGGATGTGAGATCTAACTCTTCGGATGCAAGGCATGATCCATTTGATGACACACCAAAGCTATCAACAGAACAGGAAAAGGGATATGAGATAAGGTCTTAATCTACCCTTAGATCAATACCTTGTGGGCCAACACCGGTGGGGGAAACATTCATGCCTTTTTTAGCCCTCGCACTACACCTGGAGCACAAACCAAGCTAAAGAGCACAAGTAGGAAAAAAATTGTTCCCGAGCAAGCAAAGAAGGAAAACTCCAACTTTTAGTACTATTTTAGCTTGTCGTTTAATGTGGCCAAATCTCCATACTGGCAAAGTATGGTGGATGTAATTGCAGTTGTAGATCTTGGGTTCATAGCCCAATCATATAAGGCTTTGCGCACTGATTGGTTGAAGGATGTCATACGGGATCTGAGCCTTGTTCTGCAAGGAATGGCAAAAATCAAGATGCACTATCATGTTAGATTGATGATAGATAGAAAGAGTTGCACACTCATCAACTTCTTTGTGTCGTGTGCCATTGGCACAACTTTTCTTAAGAGTGTTTATGAAACTGATATCATAAAATCAGCCAAGACACTCTTTCATCTATTTGATGAGGTTGAAATGGAGGTGGGGCCACAAAATGTGGTCCAATTCATTACAGATAATGTTATTGTTTGCATGGTTATTGGGTATACAAAAATAGAGCTACGTCTTGGACCCTATGTACAGCACATTGTCTTGATTTGACCTTCGGAAGACATAGGCAAAATTCCATGGGTGAAAGAGGTTTTACATAAGGCCCCCACAAACACCAAATTTATATTCAATCACACAAAGGTGCTCAATATAATATACACATACACAGATGACAAAGAACTTCTTTAGTCAGAGGTGATAAGGTTTGCAACCCAATTCCTTACATTGTAGACCCTTTGCCAACAACAAATGAATTTGACACGAATGTTCGTCTCAACTGAGTGGGTAAAATCTTCCTTTGTGAAACATACAAAGCGTTGAATGGTAGCTTACTATGTTTATCTCACTTTCTTTTTGGAAAGAGACAGGGCAAACTGTGTTATTCTCTGAGACTAGTTCGAGTTTTGAGACTTGTTGATGGGGATAAATCCCCCATGGGTTAGTTGTATGAAGCAATGGATAGGGCCAAAGATGCTATTAGGAGCATATTGGAGAATAACAAGGACAAGTACATGCCGTTATGGGAGATAGCTAATAAAAGATGGGATGGACAAATGCATTATCCCTTTCATGCAATTGGATATTTTTTTAATCCAATGTTGTTCTTTAGCAACTCATTTCTAGACGAAGCAGAGATCACAGAGAACATATTTAAGTGCATAGAGAGAATGTTTCCTAGTCAAAAGGAGTTTGAGGCAGCTATGGGAGAGTTGTCAATATACAAGCAAGAAAGGGGTTTCTTCTCTAGTAAGACAGCCATCCTAGAGAGAAAGAACTTCAAACCAGGCAGACAATTTTTTACATATGTATGGTGAAAGTGTTAATTTTTTGTTGAATTGTACATGTTACAATGCCGACAAAATCTGTTTATGCAACACAATGGTGGGATTTCTTTGGCAAATAAACCAAACATGTTCAATGAATGGCAATGCACATTTTGGGCCAGCCATATCGTTCATATGCTTACAAGCATAGTTGGAGTGTGTTCAAACATATACATTCCAAAAAACGCAATCACCTCACTCAAGAATGGATGAATGATTTGGTGTTTGTCCACCACAATCTTTACCTGAAGATGAAGAAATATCAAGGTTAAGAAATGTTACATTTTTAATTTTCAATTCAAATAAAAAGTTGATTTATATTCTTGTAAAGCATAATTCGCCAAAGTCATTAACATATGTATTTTATTTGATAATGTTAGGTATCGTCAAGGAAGATCATTTGATTGACCTTGACGAGAATGATCCAAAATCTCAAGGTTAAGAAATGTTGCATTTCTAATTTTCAATTCATATGAAAAGTTGATTTATATTCTTGTAAAGTATTATTTGCCGAAGTCATTAGCATATATATTTTATTTGATAATGTTAGGTACCATCGAGAAATATCAGTTGATTGACCTTGATGAGATCGATCCAAAATCTGAATAGCTCGAAAATATTGATGAGCCTATTTATGACGAAACTAACTTTGACTTGTTGGAGAAAGCTGGGTACAACACAAAGGTCGTATAGGAGAGGCTCTAACCCTAGAACTTCAACATGTAGTACTGATGATCCCAAGTCTACCTCATTGCCATTGGAGAGAGAGCGCTTGGAGATATTGAAGATCATGACCTTAGTTTTACTAAGGTTGACCACAAGTTGTTGGAGTTTGCAAAAGCAATTAAGGGCATCAAGTTGTTGTAATCGCTCTGCAAAGTCTGAGAGGACAGCAACATCAACAGCAAAAAGGAGGATGTTATAAGCACCTCGTGCAAAAGACAACCATCATCCATATGAGTATGTTGTCGAAGAAACCCCTCTAACTCGTCAATGTATATGCTATAAAGGGTCGGTGAGAGAGGACATCCTTGTTTGACCCCAATGGTACTCTTCACAAAGTCAAACAAACCGTGAGAGGTACGTAGCTGCCCAATGACTATCTCATAAAACCTCCAAGCTGCAGTAACATAGAATCCAGGTGTCGAAATCTCTCAACCTCTGGAAAAGCAAGTGTCTCAAAACCAAGCCAAATGCTTTCTTGAATTCAAAAAAATAGCAAAAGACTTTAGAAGACCTATGACGAGCTTCTTCAATGACAGCCTAGAGTGTAAAGATGTGGTCAACAGTTTTGTAGTCCCTTCTGAAGCCCGTCTGCGCATGAGCTTTGATAATATTCCTTTCCAAGTATTCTAACAACTGCATGTCCAACATTGTGGCATAAAGTTTGGCAAATGTATGCCCAATCCTAATGGTCTTGTAGTCTAGAGGGATAGAGGTATCCCCTGACCTATGAATAGGGTGGATTATGTATTGGGACAAAGACTGAGGGAACCCTGAAGACACCACCTAATTAAAAAGTGTGGCAAGGGGAAAGGCAAGGGAATCTACACAATATTTGATGAACTCAGGTTTGAGACCTTCACAATCAACTGCTTTGTTGGTGCGTAATTTCAAAATAGCTCTCTTGACAAAGGAAGTAGAGAAAATAGAGAAGGAAGGCGGAGGAGTGGGGGCAATGGCAGCAAGATGGGCTGGAACATCATATATAGGGAATTGGCATAGGAGACCCATGCTTCGGGTGTGATGTTAGCAATGGTGGTTTTTCTCGAGAGGGGAGTACGGCAAAAAGTCTTAGGAGAGTGGTGGAGATCAGCAAGGAGTGAAAGCCGTCTAGATGCAAGAAACTTTCATTTATTACGTTGAAGAAGAAAACAGTACGGTCAGGGAAAACCGAAGTCTCTGATGAAGGGATTTATTACACTCATTATCATACCACGGGTTCATGGGGCAAGTTCTATGACGGGTAGGGGATCTGGAGTAATGAATAGTGTGGGGACAAGAATCAAGGGCAGCATCTCAAACGACCTAAAACAAAGAACAAGTAACAAAGAAAAATCCAAAGGGAACACCGCAACGATGGCATCGATGGCATTCACTGAAATTAACCGTCACTGATTCCATTATCATTTTAAGGCTTTAAATAGGGGTGACCCTGAATAATGCAAAATTTGGGCATGTTAGCAAAAAAAAAATTATTGTTCGATTCAGCAAAGAAATAGGTGTGGAGACACATATCAAGGAAAGCATAGCATGATGCATTACAAAGCCAACTAGTTAAAAACAAGGCAAGTATTTATGATTATATGAGCCATCCTAACCACAAGAATCTATATCAATTGATTTCAACAGCATGCAATGCATTAACATCTTTCTCGTTGGTGATAGGTGCAGTAAAATGACCATCATGATCCCCTAACAAAAGATTTTCATTAATCAAGAAGTAACAAAAATATTAATTTGTAAGTTAGGGTTGTATGTTGGATTATTTTCTACAATCATATCTAATTGTGTGCAAAATTGGCAAGCCATTTTTAATGTACTTATTGGAAAAAGCTGGAAACAAAGTTGAATTATCAAGTTGTAAACTACAGAATGTGAAAACACTGTTGCCCAAGAAACTGAAACTGAAGTACACCCTATGTTTAATATACTTAAAAACTACCATAATATTCATCAACCAATCCAAGTTCATTACAGATTTTATTATATTTTGAACCCTCTTCAATTTTTGAATTGGAATATTTATTACCAAATATATCATCGCCACAAAGAGCAAAGGCTTCTGAAAAGGCCAATCGCTTATACAAATCCAAACAATACATTAACAAGTTCTCAATACTGCGAGAATCACAACAGGGTCATACCATTGAGCTCAAAGTGCAAATCTTATAATACTTCAAAAAGGATTAATATAGGTTAAAATATTCTTAACAGGGTTGAAAAAACATTAAATAAATATACATGATGATGGGGAAAATTTAATCACCATTGTACGTCAACCTTGAGATCCGTGCAAGCTCAAAACAAGGCAATGCGATATATATAGATCAATTTGAATTGGGAACCTTCTACATACAAACAAGAGACAAAAGTGCAAAGAGAAAACTAAATAAAAACTAAAAATAGCAGCCTCACAACTGGAATAACAATCTATCGCAGAAGGTTGCTACCCTCCCCATATGCCGAAATGTCAGCTGATCAAGAGAGAAAAGTGCAAACAGGAAACTAAATAAAAACTGAAAATAAAAGCCTCACAACTGGAATGACAATCTATCTCACAGGGTTGCTACCCTCCCCATATGCCAAAATGCCGGCTGACAGAAGGCAACCAACCAGGTGCATCCTGCCAAGGAGAGGGGGCACAAACCCCTTCCATCAATATTGATGTTGAAAGTTGGAAAACATCTGATTTTATTAACATCAAAATCAGAAATGTACAAGCTATTCTCCAAGGTAATTTCTAAATGACCTAAGACTCCATTGGCCTTGTATGCTTTCCCAACAACTATTTGGCAGTTATTTAGATATTTTACGTTAGTGGGATTGTTCACTAAATGGAGTATTTTGATACTCAAGTCATCACTTTGATGACTATTTCCCATGAACAATCAATCTTCTATTAAGATGATTATCACAAATAAGATGATTATCATCAAATGTATTATCTGTGGATAAGCAAATAAGCTGGAAAAAGAATCATAATGTTATCTAATGCACAAAACATGGTGTCACACTATCACTTATCACGCAGGCTTAACTATGCTTAAATAGGAGTTGAATGAAGTTAAACACTCTCTATGTATCTTGTATGGTTACAACTTCTAGCACCGCATTCACTTCACCTTCACCTTCTGCAATTTGACCATTACCCAACAAATGTCCCTAAACACCTTGGGAAAATCACAACTTAAGCCTCACTTAGAGCACTGAATTCTTGCCATGTGATTATAAGGATAGAAGTGTTTCTCCTCGTATTGCAGTAGCTTATGCCTCAATTCATTCATTAGTAACAGCAGGAATTAATAAATCCTCTTTTTGCCACTTCAACGTCTTCTACCCTTACGTAACAATAACCCCGTTACAAGGTATATACCCCACTTCATAGTGCATACACCATTGAATTATCTTACTGAGTATTTTAATTTTACAACCATCACCCAAAGACAGGCAACTAATTCTTCTAAGACTCCTCTGAAAACGATATTAGACAACTTAGACACATGATAGATGTTTTTCCTGTGTTGGAAAAAGACTTGTATATGAAAAGAGATTTCACTCGGCTTCCCAAATATGTCAGTATGCAATGTTAAATCTCAGGAATCAAAACCAATAACAAGCCCAGGAAATTGTCCCATAACAAATAATTATAAAGTTTAAAGAATAATTTTGGGTGCAAAATACCAGATCTCCTTGTAAATTTAAGGATGTAATAAAATATAATGTGAAAATACATGTGCACTGGCTTATGAGGTTCTTTTCTATGCATATTAACTTATTAACTTAAAAACAATTATATAGCTTTAAAGAATTATTTTGCGTGCATAATACCAGACCGCTTTTTTATTTTTAAGGATAATAATAAAATACTATGTAACTTTACATGCACACGGATTCAGGAGGTTATTTTCTATGCACATTAGCTTATTTACAGTATAGTTTGAAACAACATGTCCTTTAATGCTTTTCACATAAAATCAAATTGCAACAGTGCATTACTTTCACCATGTTAATATCCCAAATCCAATTTTCATTTGCAATAATATTCAAGTACTAATGCCAAGAAAGATAAATACACAACCCATATCCAACATGTATTCCTATGCCCCTGCTCAATTCTAATGTATAAAGAGTTAAAAATGTTTGTACCATTGTGAATGCCTTTGTTCAACTCCTTGTAGTTTTTTTTCAGAAGGTTTGCATACAATCGTCGCTGAGGGATGGCAAGAGCACAAGGCACTTCAACCAATCGTTTTCCAGGGATCATATCTCGTAACACCTCTGATTTGAGTCTTCTTAACATCCTTCAGATCAGCAAGGACACAAGAAATCAAAATATATAATAATTTATCATCTCTGATGAGGCCCTGTCTACTTATAAATATTAAAATCAGTAATTTCATACGACACCTTGGCTGCAAAAGATTGTGAATACGTGAAATATGTTCATGTGTTTTCGCACTATCACTTTGATCGGAGCTGATGTCAATTTTTGAAAATGCATAGGCAGCGGATTCTGGATCTGGAACTTCAGATGGGTCCAGGAAATGAAGCAATGCAAATAACTCAGTTAATGTATTTTGAAGAGGAGTTCCCTGCTCAGGCCATCACAAACAGCAAGCATGAATACTTTTTAACTCTCGTCACCAAAGTAAAAGAAAGAGCAAATCAATAAGATGATCTTAAGAGTATCTAAAATATGATATATCAAAAGAAAAAAATGGAAGTTTTGTATCTTCTGAGATAACTTCATTTTCTGGTGTATATAAAAAATGAGAAGGTGACTCTCCATATAACTTACAAATTCTGCAGCTCTGATGACAATTTACAGCATTTACAATATTTTTATCATAATAATTATTAGTCCATCAAAAGCATAGATGCTTGTTTTTCTCGCTTTTATGTGAGGGAGGATCTCCCAATGGCTCCACTTCTATGTAACTCTCATATTTTAATATCTAATATAAGATGCATGTTTAAAGGAAAAATCCATTTTTCATTTCATAGGTCTAATATTGTAAATAGATTACAACTAAATCTTTGGTCTTTTGATTAGACCTATAACTCTCCATATAATTTACAAATTCTTCAGCTCTAATGACATTTTACAGCATTTACAATATTTATTATCGTAATAATTATTAGTCCATTGAAAGCATAGATGCTTGTTTTTCTCGCTTTTATGTGAGGATCTCCCAATGGCTCCACTTCTATGTAACTCTCATAATTTAATATCTAATATAAGATGCATGTAACTCTCATAATTTAATATCTAATATAAGATCCATGTTTAAAGGAAAAATCCATTTTTCATTCATAGGTAGGATGATTGCTTTTCTCCCTTTTACACAGGAGTCAAGTGACACAAGCTTTCAGAGATGTTGAAATTTAACGAAATGTATTTCTATTTACAATCCTTAATCAATATATAAGCCATTTCGCACTGGCACCTTATATATGCCAATCACATAAGCAATAAATTTAAAGATTCAATACGAAAATGCTGCATTTATTGTTCAACCTAGGAAGCTAAATGTAAAATGAACCATAAATATTTGGAAAAAATAACAATACTCACAGTCAGCAGCAACCGAAAATCTGTTGTTTGTTGTTTGAGAAGAGTACCAAGTTTGGAATGAAAATTTTTAATCCGATGACCCTCATCAACTGCAAGATCAGAAGGAAAAAAGCCAAAAAAAATTAAAGATTATTTCAGATGGTATGCCCATATGTTACTCCTAAATATTTATATGGAAACTTAAAACATCGACCATCAGATTTAAAATCAGAATAATTTTGAAAAAAACCCAGAAGTTCATGGGTCACCATTCTCATCACTAGTTTGACACTTTCACATCTTCCTTATAACTTAGATATTCCACTATAAAGATAGACTACATAATTTGCAGCTTTAGCAGGAACATTAACCTATTGGTACTACTACTAGACCAACACTTTGTAGAAAAATGCCCAATAATAGAAGTAAAAGCATTCTCTGCTGGCTATGAGAATGCTTAAAACATGCAGTGTTGGTGGAAGATACTTGCATATAGTTTGATATGCTATGTTTGCAATTTTAAGTAGTTGTATGAAAAAGATATCAA
Source organism: Torreya grandis (assembly GCA_037957365.1). Lineage (NCBI taxonomy): Eukaryota > Viridiplantae > Streptophyta > Pinopsida > Cupressales > Taxaceae > Torreya > Torreya grandis. The sequence continues at coordinate 972,231 of JARHVA010001420.1, forward strand.
TATGACCATTAACTTTTAAGCAAGAATGGAAAGCCACCAAAATCCACAAGTCTCCATAGAAGAGAATTTGAACAGTGTTGATATGGACAAACAAAAGAAAATGATTCCGGAGAATAAGGGTGAAGAATTCATTAGAGCTAAAAAACACAGATTGAAAAGATCAACCAAACATTCATTTAGAGCTATTGTTACACAGAAAACTGACAAAAATGGGAAGTTCATAAGATGTCATAGAAGCTGAGAAGTTCAACTGTCAGCAATGTTTCCTAGAATTCACTGTAACCAACACTTCCGAGAAAAGACAATTTGTATCACGGTAAAATACCCTCTACAGTATAGTGAATTACAAGAAGTGATCAGCATTGCCGCCTCAGGCCTTTAGGTCTGAGATGATACTTCAGATTGCTGGTATCTCTGAATTATCGTTGTTTCCTTTTGCCTGCTTTGCATCCACTTTAGCATTCAGAAAGCTAAGTATTCCCCCCATGTAGCTAATTCCTAGTAAAGCATTATGGTAGAAAGGGTTTTTAGATGGTTTATAAAGGATGATGACTTATTTAGGGGTAACGATGATTATCTCTGAGAAAGTGTTGTTTTTTCCTGCTTTGTTTTTGCTTTGGGTTTCTTGCTCTTGACCGCTAATGTTCTGAATCTGATGAAGAGTGAGGGTACATGATTGATCAAAAACGGATTATGGATGACTCTGGAGGATGGGCACGTGCATTTCCCATTCTCTATTAAAAATATCGAGGAAATGTTAGAGAATAAAGTTTTAAAAAAGGAAAAAGGTGCTTCGCCAAAGTAGCACAACATTTTTCAAAAGGGTGAATCACTTGTACTTGTTCTTAAACCTGATATGCCGGCTCCTAGGAATCAAAACCTAACCTGAACCCATTAAGGGAATGATTGAACAGGGAAGGAAATTCTGCAAGGCAACAATGATTTTTACATTGTCATGCAAATATTTCATATCATTGTTTTCCAAACCTGATGCTCAAATATGGTGTGTGCAACTAGAAATGGTCCACAGATAACAGTAAGAAGGTCTGTTTCTTAACTCATGTAAAATAAATTTTATTCACTAGAAGAAATGCCTTTGGAAGTGACTATATGAGTTAGATTTCCATTGGTATCTGTTATTCTAACATCAATAAGTGTATGAATAGATTGGGGAGTCCTTATACCCTTTAGGATTTCTCAAGATCCGTATAAATTTGCAAATCTAGGCTATGCAAGGATCTTTATGAAGATATATTTGAGAATATTGCATTCAAACATATATTCTGTTTCAAGTAAGGACGACTTGTGATCCAGATCCCAGGAGGACCAGGGGCCAACACTCTAAATGAGGATCTAGATGTGGAAACAATATTAAATAAGATGGAGAATAGAGAAAGTTATAGAACTGGTACTGTAAACTTTATTAATTTGTGTGTTATGTACATGGGATATTCTTGAGAAAGATGTATGGCTGTCTACTTTACCACTACATGCTTACTATCTAATGCTAAAAATATGTATACATAGATTACAAAGCCCTGACGGCTAAAGAACAGTTATGGAAGTTGAACTGTTTGAGTTTCCACATGTGACTTCACCTTCTGACGGTTGTGTAGCTTGACACCCAAATACGCGGTATGTTGAGGGTGATGCACAATATGTTGAGGGTGATGCGTGGAGGCTTTAAGTCTCCGAGTCTGCGCATATGTTATGAAGTTGGCCAATGTTGCACAACGGTTGCACACGTGGTGCATGCTGTGCTAGCTGCATAGGGTGCAGCTGCACGAAGCTTGTCATGTGCAAACCAAGTTGTGTCGAACAACGCTGAGATTGCTCATCAAAAATGCCCCACGAAAGGGGGTTGTTCCCATCAACCCTACACCAACTAAGCCTTTGAAACTTACACAATCTGCACCTCTCAGGTGGAGTGTGCAATGTTGTCTTCTCAGTCATGCAACATGGGTCTTGGCAATGTGCCGGATGCACATGATGTGGACAACTGCACAAAGGTTACACACCATGTTCCCTAGCATTCTGTAGTTTGTGTGACATGTTCCCTATCATTGCAAGAAAGGTGCATGATGCACAAGGTGACACAAAGGTGACCAAGTAACCAAGGCACTCAAGATAATGGCATGGGTCAGAATAGTTGCGTGTGGATCAATCACCCTTTCTTGTGAAGCAACTGTCCCAATTGCATTAAGTCGACAAAGCAAGAGTAGCATCTTGGCTTCCAACAAATACTTGGCATACTATTTGCCTTGGAGATTGTTTTGTCCCATCGTGACAACTCTGTATACCGGATCAGACTCAGAATTTCATGCATATGATTAGAGCACGAAATCATTTCAGGAATCCGATCTCTTGCTGTCCATTGATATGGTGATACTCCAAAGATTGGTTGGGTACACACCATGGCAGTTGTGCATGTATGCATGCCAAAGGATTATATAATAAGCATCAATTGGCACTACATCACAAACTAGCTCTTCTCTAAAAGGATAGATAGCATATGAGAAACAACATTGGTGAGTGATATGTATAACTTTTTTGCTACAAGAACTAATCCAACCCAAACTGTAAGGACACATGAGTCATGCTTGGAAGATTCAATCCTTTTACGGTTGCTACAAAGATGAGGTTTTCCATGTTACAACCATCGATAAAAAAAAGTCCTATAACTGCCTTTGCACCCACATCTGCAAATGGAATAGGTATTCTACTTTGGCATCTAATAGTGTTGGTGTGGTTGTTGCTCTGAGACAAGTTGTTTATGGGTTTGTGCCCTCTGACTTCGAGACACGATTGTAAGTATGGACCCTTTGCTTATGCGTGTGCAAGCAAGATTTTTTGTGCATGCCACTATACGTTGGAGTGGCTACTAGATTTATGTTAGCCACACCATTTACTTGTCGTAGATGGTTAGAACTTGTTTAAAGAAGGTGTCTTCTTTGGCACAGTTGTTTCCCGCTTGCCCTTCTTCTTGGACTCTTTCTCAATGATTGTCACAAAGCGATAGGCTTCCCCTGACGTCTTGACTTTAGTCAACTTCAGTTCTGACTGAATTAATCATTTTACATTGTTGTAGTACTTGAGGACTCTATGTTGCTTTGACTTGAAGAAGCCAATTTTGCATGCAAGTTGTGAAGGCATCAGTGTAGGCTTGGACTAATTGCTCATGTCCTTGCTGCAATTTTTGCCATTGAATGTAGCAATCATCGTAAACATCTTCAAGATAGAAATCATCAAGGAAGATTTCCATGATTTTTTCCTAGGTTTGTTCAAACTCATCGTCTATCTGGTCTTTCTTCCACAAAGTGTGTGATTGCCATCACATCTTGATGGGTGAAGAAAATATCAGAGGTGCAATCTTGATATTCTCTTCATCAAAAAATTCATTCATAGAAACATATGACTCTAACTAATCTAACTAGTTATCTACTACATCTACATCTATTATCCCCTCAAACACAAGAACGTCTAGATTTATTTGAAACCTAGGGGAGACTCGACCACCAAAATCTTTACCTGATGTGTGAACCAATGAAACCACCCATTTGAGGGCTTCAACGAACTAGTTGAGCAATTTTTGTTTTTATCCTTTGTAAACTTATTATTTATCATCGCACGGACTTCATCTTGTGCTTCATTAAGTCTTGCAATCTGGACGTTGTTGAAACGACATGATAGATAATCTGAGGGATCTTGTGGTTCAATGTCAAACTTCAAGTACTCTGACCTCGTTTGATACGACATGCAAGATGAACTGCCAATGATACCAATGCTTTGGATCCTAGGACCTCCAAAAACAACACTCTAAATGCGAATGCAGATGTATTATATGCATATGTAAAAGCAATATTGAATAAGATGGAGAATAGAGAAACCAATAGAATTGGTACAAAAAATTGTATTAATATGTGTGTTTTGAACATGGCATACTCTTGAGATGTATGGCTGTCTACTTTACTACTGTATGCATGTTATTTAATGCTACAAATATGCATACACAAATTACAAAGTCATTTAGACTAAAGAACCATTATATAATTTGAACCGTTTTGACCTTTCACATGTGACTCATAACCTTCAGACAGTTACGTAGCATGACCCCTAGATGTGCAGTATGTTGAGGGTGTTGCACATAGGCTAAGTCTACAAGTCTATACATGTATTGTGAGTTTCTATAATGTTCCTTTTTCCGAATTAATTAAATCGAAGGATCCAAAGCCTATATTATTTCTCGTGGGGATAAGGAGGGGTTAAAAAAGGGAAATAATATTATAATAATTCATGAAGTTGTCCAAAAAGGCATTTTAAGTTATAACATTGGAAAATGACAATTTATTATTATTGAATGGGGCCAAAGGTAAATATTGGATACACGGCCAAAAAGTAATTAATATTCATAAGTTGGAAAAAAGTGAACATTCAATCAAAAGAAATATTAATTTATTTTAAGGTTGGAATGGAAAAGTGAATAATAAAAAAATTGGATGGCAAAGAAATTATTATTCAAACACCCAAACAAAAACCAGCACCCTTTTTCCAAAAGAAAAGCTTGCAACTTCAGCTCTACATCCAAGGACAAAAACTCTCAGATTTGTACGCAAGAGGACGAAACCCCTCATACCCAGTTGAAGATTCCACCCAAGAATCACGTTTGTGCTACCTGTTTCAAAGGAAAATCAATTTTAAAGGCCCATTCAACAGGGCCGTCATACTTTCAGTAAAGGCCTAAACACTAAAAAAAGAAGTGCAGATCTGTACGGATCCATACGACATTCGTACCACGGCCTTTTTTGGTCAAACTGGGCAACATCATAGCATTTCAAGGTTGTCGTACTGTGCTAAGTCGTTTCACCTCGGGTTTCAAAGATTTTTTGAGTTTCACGCTGATCCCAAGTTAGAGGTTGGTAAATAAAATTAGTATTTGGTTTTTTATGCTACTATACTTTTCTAGAATGGAATAAAAGTTCAAACTTAAATTATTGATTATTAATTTGCAGCATATTGTCATCTTTGTTTTACAAAATTCCAGTACTTATTAGAATTGCAAAAATTCAAAATTCAAAATTCAATTTTTAGCTTGAGTGGGATATTTTTGTGGTATCAGGGCCAATTTTCTTCCCAACATGTGAGAATAAATAATTTTCAGCTTCAACTTCTTGCAAGGCAATGACATAAAAGTTAGGTATTACCAGAGAGAAAGGAAAAAGGGTCCAGAACAGCCAAAAGAAGGGTTAGGCAAGCAAGATCCAAAATTTGTTGCAGGAAAAGGAAAGAAAGCTATGGGTAAAAAAGATCTGAATGATGTTCACTATGACAGGGTTGTGCAAGGACAAAAGCATTTAGCAGATATAATGGCTCAATTAGTCCACATCATGACGAATATGAATGTGCAAAGAGCTAAAAATGGTGAAAGTTCTTCAAGGGATAACAATAACCAGCACACTTAGAGGACAGCCATTGATTCCTTTGCTAGACCATTCCAACTAACTTTCCTTCATAGAGAGGAAGTAGCAATCACAGAGGTGGAAATTCAGCCATCTATGGTAGATGAAATTGATGTCAGCTATGAAGAATACAAGGTTTTCCAGGGGAAATTAGGGAGGCTATCTCTCTCACTAATTTTATAAATTTAAAGACAAACAAAGGTGGTCAAAGAGTTGAAACAAGGCCACAAACAAATTAGAGAGGCCTCCAACAGGGATTAGGGAAGCTAACACTTCCTACATCTATTGGATCCAGTAAGTGTACAACACACGCCTGGATATAGAGGTTGGACACCTTATCACTAAGGCCAATAATGCAAGATGAAGCAAACAGATTTGCCACCCATCATCTTGAAGGTGTAGCACACGAGTAGTGGTACCATGGGTTGATCACATAGGGGAACAATCATATCCACTCATACGTGTAGTTCAATAGCACGTTAATAGAGAGATTTGATAGAGTTGATCCGGAAATTCATTTGCAAGAGTTAGCTCAACTTAAACAAACCAATTCAATGAATGACTTTGTTGATTTTCCGAAGCTTTCAATTATGGTCCCTGATGTGATTGAAAGGAGGCTTCTGATTTTATTCATAGAGGGTTTAGCTGAACCACTTAAAGGCTTAGTGAAGGCTTTCAGCCCTACCTCTCTACAAGAAGCCATTAAAAAGACTTTGTATCTTGAAACAACAGCTCCTAGAGGAAAATTTCTACCTATAGGACAGCAAATGACACCAACTGGTGGGCAGCCAAAATTAGTAACTCATTGTCAGCAAGGGACATCAATTGTTGAACAATAAAGGAAACCATTTCAGTAAGGGGTTTCTCAACAAAAAGAGTTCCCAAAAGCAATTAAAGAGATAGAAACAAGGAATGAACTCAGGGTGAAGAAACTGTGTTTCACTTGCAAGGATCCTTGGGAGTCGAGTCATACATGTCTTCCAAAAAGGACATGTGCATTATATAGAGGTAATATCAGATGATAAGGCACAAGTGAAGGACCCTGAACTTGAGAATAAGGAAGAAGGAGATAGTTCAAAAGGCACCCCGCCACACTTATTTCAGTAGGCACTTGTGCTGCACTTTCTAGTGCACATAGGTATTACCCTTTTAAAATTTGTAGTGCTATGCATGGTCATAAACTCACAGTGTTGTTTGATAGTGAGGAAACCCACAATTTCATAGACAAGAGTCTGGTAAAAAAGCGAGGGCTGCCAACAGTGGACTTTTGGGGATTTAATGTTACTGTAGCAGATGGATTTACTATACTATGCACCAAGAGGGTCTAGGGATTGGATAATTAATCTTGGTAAGCACAAAGTTACTGATGATTTCTATGTAGTTGGCATAGGAGAGACAAATCTGGTTTTAGGTGTACAAAGGCTCCATCACCTTGGAGAATTCACACAAAATGTACAAAACCATGGCGCTGATATTTCAATCAGAAGGCAAAGAGGTTGTACTATATGGTATAGCCAATGGAGCCCCTACAATTGTCACAGCACACAGAATGGAGGGTGTCACGTTTAATAGTACTCTTTCTAGATCCCAGCTGATTCATGATTCAACGATCATAGATTCTCTCAATAGGATTGTTGGAGAAGCATTACCTGGTACAATGCTTCAAATTCTTCATCATATCAGAGAAGCGTGACCAAAGCTAACTCCCTCACAAGGAGGACTGAAGGAGACAAAGATTGATTTAGGATCCTGGTATTTGCAGAACGGTTCAGGTATTGATTGAGGGCAAGCAATTTTGGAAATGATGGATTGTAATGTCTTTTTTTTTAATTAATTAAATCGAAGGCCCTGAAGCCTATTTTATTACCTGTGGGCTAGGGGGATTCAAAAAGAGAAATAATATTATAATAATTCATCAATTTGTCCAAAAAGGTATTTTAAATTATAAAATTGGAAAATGACCCTTAATTTATTATTATTAAATGGGGCCAAAAGTTAATATTGGATACACAGCCAAAAAGTAATTAATATTCATAAGTTGGAAATAAGATAAATATTCAATTAAAGGAAATATTAATTTCTTTTAGGGTTGGAATGGAAAAGTTAGTAATAAAAGAATTAGGTGGAAAAGAAATTATTATTCCAACACCCGAACAAAAACCAACACCCTTTTTTCAGAGGAAAAGCTTGTAGCTTCAACTCTACATCCAAGGACGAAAAGCTCGGATTTGCAGGTTGGACGAAACCCCTCATACCCACTTGAGGATTCCACCTAGGAATCATGTTTGTACTACCAGTTTTAGAGGAAAATCAGTGTTGGAGGCCCATTGAATAGGGGCATCACACTTTCAAACAAGGCCTAAACAGTAAAAAAAAAGTGCAGATCCATACAGCATCCATACTGCAGTTGTTTTCCTGTCAAACTAGGCAACATCGTAACATTTCAGAGCTGCCATACTGTGTTGAGCCATTTCACCTAGGGTTTCAAAGATTTTGTATCATTGCAAGCTCATTCTCGGTTAGGGTTTGGTAAATAAAATCAATATTTGGTTTTTTATGCTGTTGTACTTTTTTAGTTTTCAATAAAAGTTCAAAGTTAAATTATGGATTATTAATTTGCAGCATATTGCAAAAATAAAAATCTCAAAACTCAATTTTCAAATTGAGTGGGATATTTCAAGTTTGCACGTGTTGCAAGTCTACACGTGTTGCAAGGTCGGTCAATGTCACGCAAAGGTTGCATGTGTGGCGCATGTTGTGCAGGTTGTGTAGGTGCATAATGCTTGTTTTGAGCGAAACAAGCTTTGTGAGTCCAACAGTGTTAAGATTAATCATCAAAAACACCCTACACTGGCCAAACCTTTGGAACTTAGGTGCTCCATGTCTATTGAGTGGAGTGCGCAATGTTGTATTTTGTGTTGTGTAGCATTGATCCTAGCAATGCACGAGATACACACTATGTTGGGAGTTGTGTAGAGGTCCTTGAAGCACAGAGGTTGTGCAGCATGTTCCTTGGCACTGCACAGATGGTGAGAGATAAGTAGAACAAAGAAATGTACACGACCTATATAATTTGATCTTTTCAAGGCTTTGGTTTGTGAGTTAAATTAGAAAGACCAAAGACCCTCACCTCCAATTGTCCATGCAGTTGTGGAAGAAGAATATAGCCGTATCAAAACTAAAAATAAGCAAGTTCATCAGGCAAAGATGCATGAGGGACGGGAAAAACAACAAACAAAGAATGGTGAGGTTAAGCTTATGACTAAATCATTGGCAGTTTAGATGAGAAGATTAAGCCCCACAAGAAACAAATTAAGAAAATAAAAACCCAAAGCAATCACCATTCAAGCAAATGGAAAAGTTAGGGACGTAATTAAATTGTTATTTGTTTCTTGATTCTCACATCACAACCTCTACTTTTGAGTATCCTTGCAGCTTGAATTAGACTAGGTTTTGTTTGCAACTATTACATTTAAGTAAAATGCAAAAAAAAGCTCTTACCAAAAAAGAACCCTCTATAACATCATTGCGTACTTCCAACTATAGCAAATAGAAATGAATAAAAATATTAACAAAAACAATATTTTTATTAACAAAAACAAGACATGATGTGAAAAAATTGAAAAAACTTTTGTTTCAATCAACAACACCCTTATGTCCAAGGAACACGCTAGTGTAGACACCTCGTTTTGATACAAGACCTTTTTCCATTGTGTCTTTGTCGTGCTTTGTCACACTTGGCTGATTTGTGTAAATTTGACCATTTTCGGACACTTTCCTTCCACATTTGACCCTTCATAGCCTGGCATCATCCAAATTTCCTCATACATACCTCAGATCTCTCAGTTGCCTCCATCAAGATACAACCAATCATCCTCAGGTTAGCTTGATATCTATTTTGAGCCCTTTTTTGAACATGACCATAATCGTGGGCCTATGATTCCTGCATGACCGTAATTATAGGTCCACAAATATGGTCACTTACATTTTGAGGGTCCTTTCACCTTGAGCTGATTTTGCGTGCCTTGATTGTCAGTTCTCACTACTTTTCAAGGTTGGCCTATGCGTGAATTTGTCTTTGTGGAGCCTATATATACAAACGTACCCTACGCTATTTCATAAGCACTCCTATCATCCCGATCTCTTACAAGCCAAGTCTTTTACTCACATTGATCGAGTCTTATCAAGAGGTTTGCACATTTGTCAAGGAGCCTGCACATTAAACCTACACTGTCTTTGTCATCTATTCAAGTTTTGTGCTTACACATACTTGTGCCAAAAGAAAGTCAAAGTGAAGCATATAGTTGAACATGACTATTCTGAACATGGGAGGTATCCATACTTAGCCCTATGTTCTTCAGATAAGATTGCATCATTGAGTGCCAAAAGATGTCGATGTTGTTGGTATTATGAGACTAGTTCCCTCCTCCAATCTATCAGCATCTCTATTAATAAATTACCTCTTTAGATGCCTCTCCTTGGCTTCTTCCTTCAAAGGAGGTCATCGTCAAAAGGCAATACATCGAAGTCACTTGGATCTCCCCTCAGCGGCTTAACTCCAAGATTGCCTTTTATGTTGAACATTTTTTACAGATGGTGGATGATATCATTTGTCGCCCTAACTATCTATAGCGCCACTAGTCTCACAGCTTAAGGTTCCCCCTCGACCAATAGAGGGCATGCTCACACTAGTTGTGGGTTGAGACTAATCATCATATTCCACGTGGAAATGATAAGTTGCAAGTTGAGACTAGTCATCATATTCCACATGGAGACCGGCCTTATCGTCTTTTCCCCCTACAAGAGGTGGAGACTAAGAAGCACAAGTGTAAAAGTTATTTTCAAATGCCCTATTTATTATGAAATTTGGAGGAGATACAATTGTCTTTACAAAGACTCAAGCAACTCTCTATCAACTTTCTATTGATACCCGAATCAGCGATGCCTAGCCCTTTTTCTTCCGGAGATTGTCAGTTGTCACCCTTTGACACAGATCTCTACAAGGAGCCCCTAGGCTGATCACTTCATTCTTTTAGCCCCTCATAGACATTGGTGGCATTAAGCCCCCCTTGAATATTGTTTCTTCTCACACTAAGGGGGGTAGGTCAGTGAGGCAGCACTCATCTCAACAAAACATTACTACTAAACTACCCCAACACACTAGCTCTAAGTGATAAGGATCTACCCCTGCTCAACGTCATAGACTTGCCGCTTGTCGTCATGGATCTGCTCATTCGTAGCCACTCCCTCGACTCTAGGGACAAGCACACATTACGATTTTCTTCGCTGCATCAAGCATTTATTCGACCTTGGATTTTAGGAGGGATTGAAGGGGGAGTGCTTTGCTTCCTCTTATGATTACCCAACCTAGCCTCCTTAGCCCTAAACAATACCTGATAAGCATTATTTGATCCTACACTTGTCCTTTCACAGTGATAGACAATGACACAAATGATTCCTCTATCCCTGGCACAGCCAGACAAGTTTCATGAGGCTACCATCTAGTTTCTATAACTTTTATCGGACCTTGTTCTTTGGGGGGTTCCTATTTTTCTTGTCCTTGCTACCCCCACATAGCTATTTATATTGGTACCCTAACCACATGACTTGGGTCTTTATTGTGTTGGGTTTACCCTTTGTTTACTTCACTTTGCATGCTTTTGTTTTTCTTCTTTTGTTTAGATTGTAGGTTGTCCCTAGGGTCCTTTTACTCTAGCACTTTCTATTGTAAGTCGTTATATTCTCGAGTCCCATTGACCTATTTTGGTCATCCGTAGACATTTATAAAAAAATTATTTTTTTCTTTCTTTCTCTCATTTGGGTTAGGAACACTCACGAAGCACTAAAACTACATTGAGCCCTGTTTCTGAACATGCTGGATATGGAGCTGCAACCCTCAAGGGGGTCCGGACCACTAACCTTGCACATTTTCTATTCTTTTTGCATCATTGTGGTGAATTAGGGTTTTATCAAATAAGAGCTGATTCAAAAGACAAAGCACCACAATTTTGCGAAGCGAAGCCAAATTCCAGTCATTTGCCTCTGTCAAAGCATCACAGAAATATTCAGATCCAAAAGTGCCACATTGCCATAGTCGTAGCAAGAGATCATAATCAGCAGAAAGCTGTATTTATCAGCTGCCAATAAATTTTTTTCATCTTCTACATTGTAGTCAAATTTCATGGTTCAGTATGATCAGGCCTCAGAACCTGTTTTCCAGTATCTGAAGTTAAATATAGAATCTGGGTGTGTCTGTTTCAGTCACTTGTCTCTCTTTCCATTGCTATTGATAATTTACAGTTTCTTGCTACTTTCATCCCCAGTTTTAGGCACCAGGAAGTTCTAATTTACTGTTATTGATTGTATTATCTTAAATCTTCCTTGTTCCACTTATTTGATGGGTTGTGCATAGCGTTATTACCCTTAAACCACAATTCATCAAAACAAACAGTGACTGTGGAAAAGAGTCAATACTGTACTTTTAAGCAAAGAGACATTACAAAGAAACAACCCTGCAAAGAAACTAATATATAACTGTAAGCCCCTCAACTTTCAACACACCCTAACACAATGGTATTAGCAATGCATGACCAGCAACCATCCATGATTAAATCATCAAGCAGTTCTACATGGGAAATGGAAGAAATTAAATAAATGATGTAGATTACGAGAAACAAAATAAATCCCTACTAGATAGATGATGGACCTCTTGTATTGAATGATTTGTGTCTCCCAAATTTGCTAGACTGGAAAGCACACAGAGTTGACCACTAATGTCAATGCAAAACAAAGTTTAAAATTTGAAACAAACAAAAGAACAAATGTTATCAATTAAGTAGACTCACGGAGGTCCAGAGGGCATGACGGAGTGGTAAAGGCCGAACGTTACCATGATGATGACCCAGGTTCAAATATCAACCCGACAATTGCTCTGCTTGCCCTCCGCGTCAAGACAACCATGTTAAAGCAGGCCAAAAATCATGTGGGTAAATAATATGCCCCTGGGACTGGGCCCCATTTGTGTGCTGAGGTTGAGGGATCCCCCCTAAACCCTCATTGATCAACAAAAAAAAAGTAGATCCAAAGAAAATAAGCATTATGAGCATGCCAATCCCTGCTCAAAACAATCCAACCGAGCAAGAATCCTAACAGTACGCTGCAAGCTAGAATATTATAAGAAACATAAAAGCATGCAAAATGACTACGCATTTTTTTTAATACAGTTTTCATATCAGTTTTTTTTTTGTAGATTATTGCTAGTATAGCATCAATTTCCACAAAAAATCATAATCAAATAATTATAAGATCACTTTTCTGTCAACATTGCTGAGCATCTTAAAAAATCTAAGCAAGAAAAATAATCATCTTCAAGGATAACCTAAATTATATAATCAAAATATAAACATTGCATAAATACTCAAAGGAAGATGCTCTACCAATGACACTTGACCATTTAAACTTCTGCAGAATCGAGTTATCAATCATCGCTAGTTCAAAACTAGTAACCAATACATCGAACAGCACAATATTTTTAGGTGTATAGAACTCATGCTTCCGTATACAGGAACGTGATTCCTTATCCCCCTGATAAAGAATCACATTCAAATCTTCTGATGCCCACTGTCGAAATTCCTGCAATGTAAGTTGTGGAAGCATTAATTAATTAAAACGTAATCTTTACATATAACGGATTAAGGAAGCAACAATGGATTCCCAAAGGCATTTCACAACAATTAAAAACAAAACACTAAGGTTCAACAAGGTTACAAACAATGCAATTGCACATGTTTTTAACCATTTGATTGCGCAACTACATCATATAAAATCAAATGTCAGATATAAGAATTTAGAAAAGCAATTGCTTTCGTGGTTCATACATTCAAACCTTGTAAACTACAGAAATTCCCAGACAGTTGCATTGGAGTAAAGAGCTATTTTACAAGTATCCAAAATGAGAACCTGGAGACACTGGAAATGAATGCCCAAAAAATGGCTATGGCTACGGCCCAGAAATAGCAGAAACACCAAGATATAGCATAAGAAACTTCAACAGGAAAGAACATGGATTCATCCAGCTTTTGCACAAATGATTACACAAAACTTGGCCATGGTGCCTACGTAGGTTGGAAAAACCTTTGCATGTAACTATATGTGACTAACCATTATCAAAAAAACATATGTAAGGTGAAATACATTACAAGATATCTATTCATTCCTTTTAATAACTCATGTGCTTTTAATTATGTACAACATTTATGGATAAGTATGAGAACATGCTACTCTATTTATGGACTAGTTGGCATTCCTACCAACACCGATCAAACACTAGCATGGGGTTCAAACACAGTATTTTATTCAGCAGCCACTGATAAAAAACTATATTCTTACCAGCCATAGCTGTAGAAATGATGAGCATAGTCTGCCAAGGAAGAGAATAATTGCCCAAGTAAAGGTCAAATAACTGTTATGGTTCAATTATGACTGATGCAGAAGGAGAATCAAGTATTGCTGTATCTGATGTTCTTATTGCCATTTGTAAGTGTTTATTCTGGCAATTTAACCATGTAGAGTGTATTTTCTCTCCTCTGTGTTAGCCATAATAAAACAAGAGTAATTAATTATGGAAGTCATAACTTACCCATATTATGAGATAATTCAGATTGGTTAAGCTAATTTATTTAGTTTTTAAGGATGGTTGATGTCTTCAACATTCTGACCAAAGATCACGCAGAATCCTTCATTTCTTAGTGTGTGAGTTCTATTGAGTTGTTATAGGATCTATAGGATCTCTATCTTATGTATAATGTCAGACTTTCATGTGAGTTAGGCCTACATTAGAAGACAGAGTATATCATGATCAGAACCATCAATGAAGACAATCCAGCTCAAGATTATGATATGTTCTTTTATGATGTGATAATGACTTATGTGAAGATTATTTTATATAGTTATTGTTGTATATATTATTAAAATCTCTATTTTGTTTGTTTCACATACCTCCATTTTTTGTCCGAGCAGCCCGTGTGAATTTGTGAAGTCAAGGTCTCTTTATCATCAGAGAAAATTAAAAACAAGGAGAGACAAGAAATTGGAAATGTTATATCTATGAAGTGTGAAGGTGATCTCGGAGAAGCTAATCAGATACACGAGGACAAGTTGATGGCAGGAATGAGCATCCTTTGGGATCTTGTCGTGCAGGACTACATCCACCAGGCAACAGATGTTAAGTCGGCCTAAGTTACTGGTTCATTTTGGGTAGAGGTTGGGGTATGGCAAATGCTTTTGCCCAAGGTAAGGCTTGGGTACAGTCGTAATATATATATATATATATATTAAAAAAAAAATATTATAGACTACTAAACAGGAATTAACTATATAATAAAGTTAGTTTAAAGACATAATATCTAAATATTTAGAACGGTTAAAAGGTGAGTCCATCTTATTTAAGACGGAAATAATATTTAGATAAAATATTTGTGTGTTAAGTAATTGAAGGTAAAAATATAAATATTCTAACCTAATAAACATGAATTAACCATATAATAAGTTTTAGTTTAGGGTCATAATTTCTAACTATTTAAAAGGGTTTAAATTTTAAATTTTAAAAAAATGTGTGTTAAGTAATTGAAGACTTTCACAAGCAATTTAGTAACAACATAGTAAAATAGAGAGAGGTGTGAGCAGTGAAAGGGGAGGTAGGTAGAAGATGCCCTCTGGTCACTGTAGATATTGAATAACTTGTCAGTGCTGAACATCATGAAACGCTACAACTATTGTTCACAAGCTTGTGTGGAAAACTGTTGCTTAGGACAGATTTTACACAGCAATAAGGCAAAGAATCTAGAGTGGGCACACGCATTGGCCTACATTCATCAAGATTGTGACCAGCCCATTGTTCATCATAACATTATTTGCGATTATGTGTTGCTCAATTCTTCGTTTGAGGCATGTGTTTCATACTTTGGCACAACTAAACTTCAGCACAGGTTGGGCCTCAACCCGCTCACTCCGTTTCTTCTGCGACAGCGACACCTGCAACAGCAAGATCTAATTCTACTCTGTCGTTGCATTCCACCTACAAGCCAAAAACAACGGCAATAGAAAATTTTTAAAAAAAAATGTTACCAAGAGCTAGGGACATCTTGGACTGGTACCTAGGCAGGAAGAGGGGCAAACCCCATAACTTAAATTAGAACACGCTTACAATCTAAAGAGTGACTACTACCATTATGTGGAATGAGAATGTCGCACGATTCCCAAATTCTTTACACGTAATTAATTTGACCTAAAAATATTCAAATTGGAACAAGAACAAGAAGCAGAGTGCCAACGTGTGAAAAGGCACTATGACGACCATTTAAGCTAAGTCACTGCATTCAAATTCATGTTCGAATTCACCGAGGAAAAAAATTGGAAATAAAAAATTTGAGATAAAGTTCATGCTTAAATTTGGTTAATAGAAATATACTCATTTTAACATATACTTATTAAATGTATCTAATGTTTGCAAGTGTTACCTTTGATCTAATTGGATATTTTTAATGGTTTTTTTTTTTTTTGCCTTTCACTCTGTAATTACTAGTTACTAAGTTAGCGTGCTTCTTTGATTTTGGTGCTGAATTTGTAAACCTTACAAAGTATTATACCATGTGGCCTGTAATGAGTTGGATGCTATAAACAATTGAGAAGCCGAACATAAGAGTTTTCGAATTTGAAATCTACGTTACTATTGCATAAACATAGGTTACAAATATATAAGGGAAGTTGTTCCTATAATCTAGGAAATAATTCACCAACAATACACAAGTTGTTCTAACAACTCGTATTATATTTAAGCTATTTATGTAGGTTGTTGTAAACAACCTAACTTACACATATAATAATTTTTATCACTACATAAATATTATTTAACCATAAAATGTTCACAATAGTAACTTCCTAACATTCATCCCCTTAGTGTGAACATGGGGATAAAATCACATTCTCAAAAGATTTAACCACCTCACGAAAGAGCTGCCTAGACCAAGTACAAACTCCATAGATTATCTCTTTACCCTCGTTAAAGCGTAGTGGCAAGCCGAATTATGCAGGACTGATCCCTTCTTCTTTGGGTTCCTATGGGACTTTCCCTTCCTCTTTGGGCACCCGAATTCTGAATCTCCAAGATCCCACAAGCTTGGCACTAACTAGATAACCATCCCCAAGTTTACCTCAAAATCTTCTCCTACCCCCCAAAAGTGAGTTTTTTGAAAACATGAATTTTTCCAAATTTCTACAAAGGGGTTTATTTGCAAACCAGCACATTGAAAACAAGAATAATGAAAAAAGAAACACAACTGAAACAAATGTGCCACCAACGCATATGGGCCCCATTGTTGGTGACTGAAGAGAGGCTCTGGAAACCTCTTTCCTCCATTGCCTCTGACCTCCTTCATGTGAAGCTACTTACACAGGGGTTGAAAACTTGAAACTCAATAGTTTCCACATTGTGTTATTTTTATAACTCCCCCCCACAATGTGCAACATTATGTGGATGTCAATTTCAACCAATATTGCATCCATTACAATGAGATAGACTTTCTGTTTTTGACACTTCCAACATATATTCCTTGACAAAATCTAATGACATGTGACTGATGATGACTTTCGACAAAATAGACTAATATTGATCAAATAATTGATCAATCTAAAGACTTTATAAGCTTAATAAAAACTATAGATAATGAAACCCTTTGTTTTATTCCCCTCCCCTATGTTTTTTTTTTTTTTACTCTTAAAATTGACAATAAGACTACTTGACTCAAAACAAAAACTTAATCATAATCCTCGATAAACTTGACTAGACTTATAGATGACAAGACTCAAATCCACATTGAGGAACATATTGACAAAAGTATATACAATTACTTTATGACTACCTAAAAAAACAATTCTTGACTATGTATAGCAAATATTAAACTACAACAAAATGAAAGCATACTTTGATGCACTAATGAACCTTTAACCAAACTAAAGCTACATGAATCAGGACAGCACGAGGACACAATTGTTGACAAGTGTACAACATACAACGTATGACCAACTGAATTGTATAGAAGAACAGGCAAGAGATCTTTGATTTCTACAAAAGCATCGGTTTTCTCTTGGTAGCACCTCCATTGCGCATAAGCCTGACTGATGAGAGCAAGTTCGATCTTCTATTTTTATTTCTTCCTTGTCAAGATCTCCAGTAGAGTTGTGGTTGTTGAAATTTACAGTGGCAGACCTAATAGAAAGTCAAAACAGCACGAACCAATGCAGCTGCAAGCATCAATGTGGAAGTCATTGATGAAGATGCATGATAGTAAATGTCATCCACGGCTTACACGACTGGTTAACTGACTGCACTTGACAGAACTGTAAGAAGACTAGCACTATGGTAAAAACGGACTACAGAATAGAGTTATTGGCAGTACTGTATGTTGCAAGAAAAACTGCAGATCTCACGCAAATCTAGACTGATCTGATGCATCATTCATACACAGGCTCAGATATTGTTTTGGAATGCTTGGATTTGAAACTCTCCTATAATGGCACGTACAAGATCACTTCAGGATGTCTATAGCTTTGGCAAGCTTAATTTGCATACATGTGCGTTAAGCATTGATATTCAAATCTAGGGCACTACGTTACATCCGTCATCGTAGTAAAAATATGAATTGCATACTCTTTATACCTTGCTCTGATACCAAATGTAAACAATTGAGAAACCAAACACAGAGTTTTCAAATTTGAAATCTTCGTTACTATTGCATAAACATAGGTTACAAATATATAGGGGAAGTTCTTCCTATAATCTAGGAAACAACTCACCAACAATACACGAGTTGTTCTAACAACTTGTACTATATTTAAGATATTTACATAGGTTGTAAACAACCTGACATACATATATAATGATATTTATCACTACGTAAATATTATCTAACCATATAATTTTCACAATAGTAATTTGCTAATAGATGCAATGACGTAGCGTCAAATGGATTGCTCGTAGCTTGTCTGTCTGGGAATAGCGATTCGCGTGGAGTTGGGTCCGGGAATCACATGGAGATTATTGGAGCCTGGAAGTGAAACGCGTGGAGTTTGTTGGGAGTGAACACTATTTGGGAATCGTGTTGAGTCTATTGGGAATTAAATGCATCGCCAAAAAAGACAGAAATATTTAAACGTGGCGAAAACCTTGAACAAAACCATGTAACCCTAAAAACACAAATTTATATGATTTCCAAGAAAATGTGGCTATTCCCAAGGGGTGTTCCCTGATTAAATTCATTATTGAAATTTGTCCCAAATTTCAAGATGAATTTTAACGAATTTCATGATTTTTTTGGAGTTCAACAAATTCCGAACTTCTGCTTTCTAGTTTGCCAAATGCAGTGACTTAGCATTTGAGTAAAGAGAGCGACAAAGAAAGAAACAAAGCGAAGTAGGAGCAATTAATAAGCTTTGTTTGCAAAATTCTTGATAACCTGCTACTAACAATTTTGGGAAACAGTTTGAAGAGGATTGTGACCATTAAAAGGCATGAGAGACTGGCAAAGAAATAAAAAAGGAAGTAAAGATTGTTGAAGGTGATGGGGAATACACAAGACAAAAGGACAAGATAAATAGTCCAAGGGAATTGCATTGAATGAGAGAGTTTGTGAAGGAGGCAATGGAAGGATAAGACAAATTAAAAAAAAAGTTGACCGCTGCAAACACAAGCTCAATCACGGATTCCCAGGTGGAAATTGATTGCAGGAAAAAACAGAGAGTTGACAAAGGAGGCAGCATTGATGGCAAACGTACAACAAAGGCTGAAATATTTACCACAAAGAAACAACTGAGGAAGATGTTGCAAGTATTTCGTAATGCCTAGGAGATCAAGATTGTAAGTGTTGAGGACAAGATATCAGCATGTATACAGGCCAACCTGTTCTACCAGAGAAGAGTATGGCACTGTAACACAAAAATAAGTTGGGTAGGGCCTAGTTAAATGCAGGGAGGAATAATACAAAAGAAAGTAGAAACTATTTGAATTGCATTATTTGGCAATTTAGAAACCAACTCTATTCCCAATAGATTATGAAAAAAACTCCAAATAACATTGGCAAGAAACCAAGACTCTGGTTTCCCTCTACATTTGAGAGCGTTGGTTCCCTCTTATGATAAAATGGATATTTACATTTTCAATTGCTTTTCACCAAAATGTGAGAAAAGGACAAAAAAAAAGGGGGGGATAAGCCCAGATATTTTTGGGATTTTCCTCAATTTTTTACCAAAAAATGGAAAACATGAAAAAAATGTTAAGTACAAGATGATAACCAGTTGACCCTCTTTCCCCAGCTAGATCGTACCCAAAATATATGGAAAAAATGCCATGGAATCACAAGGATGATAGCTCTCATTGTATTCACAAATGTTAAAGAACTCACATAACACCGCAGTTACCAAATCCAACTGGTTCTGCACAAAATCCGGCCAGCCCAAATAACTCCAGTCCAAGTCGGCTCTGTTTTTTTCCAAAATTTTGAATTTTATTTCATTTTTATTTTTTTATTTTTATACAGGAAAAAACGCCCAGCAATCATACATATTATATAATATCAACATTTTTTATTACATTATTGATTTTTTTTCATTGTATTTTTCAATTTTGCATATTTATATATCTACTCTCTCTCTCTCTCTCTCTGTCTCTCTCTCTCTCTCTCTCTCACACACACACACACACGCATATATATATATATATATATATATATATATATATATATATATATATATATATATATTCTGAATGGATTTTTCTTTACTTTTTCAAAAATTTCAGGTTTTCAGGACTTTTTACCCTCCAGAACAAATCTGAATTTCCGGACTTGGTAAATTATGAGTAACACACAGTTCACTAAAGTCCTCAATTGACTTAAGTGAAGCTAGAGCTTTGCCTTAACAAATATGACTGAGTGGCTTTCAATCCACACTCTTCAAGAATTACAAAGTCTTCTAGGAAATATTTTCAAACTTCAATTTGTTAGAGACAAAGTTCAATTTTTAGGAGACATCAACAATACAATTAGAACATAAAAATCCAATATCCATCAGTCAATCATTGTATGCAAGCATTTTTTGGATAGCAAAACTGATCTAAGAGAACCTAACATAAATAATTCATTCCTAATCTCCAAAAGTGACTTAACACACAACTTTACCATGCATGGACAAGATATCCCACAATAGGAGCATCTTGACCTCTGCAAGATATTACTTAAGACATGTGAAGCCAAAAATTGGGTAAAAGAAACCCCAAGAAAAACCCAAGAGGAACCCTTTTCATTTCTCATCAATCCCTGGTGAGACAATGGTACTTATATGTAACTAATTTGTAACTACTTTTTGTAATTCTCTTTTATTCTACTGACAATTATTGTTTATTCATATCCCCATACAATGCAATTTATCCATTGGACATATACGTGACTCATTTTCCATCATTAATTTACATCATAGTCATGTAATTTGCTTATGACCCCAATAAATTGACAAAATAACACAACTAAACCCCATCAAGGGACATTTACATGTGTCCTTGATAAAAACAATTTGAAATTACAAACTTTGATCCAATATATGTTTTTTAGCATGGTCTAGGGCCTTGTCCCTTTTATGTAGAAACTCGTTACATCATGTGAGAAATGAGCATGCCTTGTCAATCCAGATCCATGTCTTCCTTGAGATGAATGTTAAACTAGTTTCAATTGACATCTAAACTAATAACTGTTGTAGCTGTTGTAACCATTTTTGCATATTATGTAAAAGATGTATGCACACATCACTATTATCGTGTGTTGATAAGTATTATCTTCTATTAACAGTGGTATCAGAGCCACCACTCGAGGAAGACAAGGCACAGCACGAGTGTCCACATGTTTGAGAAAAACCTGGTTCTAGGGTATGAACAGGGGATGAGCGAGAAAAATTGTGGTCGATCATCGACGGGCCCTACCATTCGTCACAGTCCTGGTGACTATTCATTGCACAGTGTCATCGACCATTGACTGCAATCTCGTCGACCATCGACTCTAGTTGAAGGATTTTCACACAGGGATACAACAATCGAGGTTGTCACGTAGAAGTCGCAAAAGTTACGCGAGAAGAATGGAAAACTCACAGAGTTGAAGTTCCAGTTGCGGAAGGGCACACCTGGTCGAAGTTAGATCGCAAGAAGGGTTTTCGGGGAGGGGAAAACACAATCCCCAAGAACGATGTGTCACCATGATGGGCACAAACACACAACCGAGTGAGGGCACAAAAACAGTGAACACTGATGCAGCAGCGATAACTCTGGTGGAATGCACAGAACCAATTCGTGGAAGGGCAGAACTAGTGAGTTCACAATTTTCAAAAAAAAAAAACAATCCGTACTATAAAATTTCAGGGTGGTTGATCTTGAATTGTTGTCAAATATAACTCTGTTCAAGTTCAAAATCAAAACAATCATAATAGTTCAACTTTTTTCAGATTTTTTTAGTATTTTACTACGTTGCAGGGGTACGCCCTCCCCCCCCCCGGCGCCCCTGTTCGAAGACGCCTCCGGCTCAAGGACGTCCCGAGTACTCCCGAAGGCGTCCATGGCCGTACCGGAAATGTCCGGCACGGTCACGGACGCTTCCGGGAGTACCTGAGATGTCTCCGGCGTGCCAGAGGGATTCCGGCAAAAAAATGGCAAAATTTTTTTAAAGAAAAACCTCAAAAAATCCTTTAAAAAAACCCTAAAAACTAAGCAACCCTAAATGTAAATCCAGTCTGAACCCAACAGTATATAAATAAAATAAACATTTAAGTATAAGAAACTAGATGTCCATATCTAAATGCAAATTATAGGTTTTGGAGGATCCTATCATATTTCAGAGTTAGTCAGATTCCAGGGTTTCAGACTTGCCATATTTCAGGGTTTCAAGATTTCAAGGAGACATCATAGGAGGTATGAACGCTGCATGAAGGGATGTATGCGTGATAGAATAGTATGAGAATATCTCTCGCAAAGTGCCACAAGCCGATCCCACACCATTCCTTGTGCACCCCTTAAGACATGCACTCGTGAGATTCAATGCACCGATGAGCCCTTGCGAGAGAAAGTGTCAATAAATGATAAAGTTGAAAAATAATGGGAGTGGCATTCATGATTTTGTGGGCAATCGAGATGATTTATTCTAGATTTGAATGTACATCTTGTCTTTGAAGTAATAAATGAAGATTATATATTTTTAAGTGTTTTATCATTTATAGACATATTTTCATACTATGTAGTTTCAAGTGTTTTACGAAAAAAATGAGTAATATACAATATATATATTAGTTTCAAGTGTTTTACTAAAAAATTGAGTAATATATGTACAGACGTACCCATAACGTATCCAAATCAAGGTTTTTGAAAAATGAAGTACCCACGTACCCGAGACGTCCCCGTACCCGTACCCAAACAACATAGGTATTTTATTGGTTAAAAAATATTTTCCGGAGTGAAAAATGGCCAATATCCAGAATCTTGTCCTTCTTGAGCCCAAAAATTAACTGGACAGAATTATAATGTGGAGATAAAATCTTGACAATTGCAAGATTATGTGATTGTGACAAGATTATACTTGACACAGAACAATGACCATCAATGAATTTTGCCGATTATGACAAACGTCATAAAGCCATTCTTTTGTTGAAACATTTTGTGTCGGATGATATGATTCTAGAAGTCCGAAATGTTGCACAAGCAAGTGCACTATGGACCAGTCTCAAGAACAAGTACTGGACTTCGAAAAAGAGTCGAGTACTTTATTTGAAAAATCTATTGTTTTTCACAAAAAAGATAGAAGGTGGGTCTCTGTCAGAACATTTATTATGGATGAAAGATCTTTGTGGCCAATTGTTAGCCATCGACAAAAAGGTGGATGACGATGATATGGTGGTTCTTGTTCTGAATAGCTTGACACCTTATGAATTGTTCGTGGAAGCTTTGCCCCTGATGACAGAGAGTAACACTAACTTTTGATCAGGTGAGTTCATATTTGTTGCAAAAAGCACATAAGCAAACACACTTCAATGAACCCAATTCTGGCCAATCAAAAAGTGCATTTGCTACCCAATCAAAAGGGAAATGGAAAGGACATTCAAATAAATCTTCATCTTCCCCTAAATTCAAGGTAAAATGTTATTATTGTCAAAAATTTGATCATATTAAGAAAGAATGAAGAAAAACACAATATGATCTAACACATAACAAGAAGGCAAAAGGGCATGCAAATGTGGCAACAGTTGAAGTTGAATCTGAGTAAGAATATGCTTTCATGGCGTCATGCTCCGATGAGAGGTCTACCAATTACTAATTTTTTTATTCTGGTGCATCAAGGCATTTTACATGTCAAAAAGACTGGTATGTTAATTTCACTACAAAAAAAAAATTTAGGATTCAGTTTCCTTGGGAGATCGTAGGTTACATGTTGTAGAAGGGATAGGAGATATACGCATGCTACAAAGTTCATAGTCAAGAATGTTAGGTATGTACCTAAGATGAACAAAAAGTCATAGCCCTAGGCATTAGGCAAAATGGCTTATATAGATTGTTGATCCTGCCACTGTCAGTTTGAATACATTAATTGTGGAGGATAATACCAGTGTTGTATGGCATGAGAGATTTGGACATCTCAATCTTCAGTACTTGGCCAAACTCCAAAAATCGAATATGGTTCTTGGATTGCCCACTACCCAAGTCAAACAGGGTATATGTGCAGGTTGTCTAGCTGGAAAGCAGAAGCAGAAACCTTTTCCCACTGAAGGTGCCTCAAGAGCAAAGGGGTTCCTTGATCTTGTTCATGCAGATCTATGTGAGCCATCTTGGAAGTCGTCTATTATTCTTGGTACGAGATATTTTTTATTGTTAGTAGATGATTTTTTCTAGAAAAATGTGGGTCTACTTCTTGAACAAGAATTCTGATTGTTTTGTTGAGTTTGTCAAGTTCAAAGAACTAGTAGAAAATCAAACCAGTCGACGGAACAAAACCCTACAATCCGATAATGGGGGTAAATTCACTTCAAAGCAATTTCAAAACTATTGTGGCAAGGAAGGAATTCATCAATAGCTAACAACCCCATACACTCAGTAAAATGGAGTGGTTGAAAGTCAAAATCGCACAATCATGGAGATGGCTCGATCCATGATGCACAGCAAAGGTGTGTCATATACATACTGGGGGAGAAGCAATAAACACGATAGTCTACATATTGAACAGAAGTCCCCACGAGGCTTTGGAGAACATCACTCCGAAAGAACCCTGGTCCAACATCAAACTAGAGGTAACACATTTTCATGTTTTTGGTTTTGTTGCATATAATCTCATTCCTAAAAAATAGAGAAGTAAACTAAATTGTAAATGTACCTAAAATTTCTTTGTTGGTTATAGTACTCAACCCAAAGCATATAGACTAATAGATGTGTCTACTAACAAGATCATTATTAGTCGGATGTTGATCTAAAAGAAAGTCATTTTTTGTTTTTAATCAGCAAGCTATCTCTGATCATCCAGAGATTTCTACATCTAGTATTCTACTTCTTCTGAAAGATGAGGAACCACATGTTTTGGAGACACCCTCACGGTCTTCAGTGCAGCAATCTATGGCTAACACTCCATTAGTTTATCAGCATCGCCGACTTGAGTTGACCGCTTCTCCATCTGTTGTTCAGCAGGAACAGGTATCCTTGGTACAAAAGAGACCCAAGTGGTATTACACCTCTACATGATGTATGAGAGAGTGATCTTCCTCAATCTCATACACGGTCTCGACAACCAAGAAAGTCAATTGTGGATTCAAGTATTTTGCTCTTGCTTCTAATCTTTTCACTATTTCAAAGCCCCAACAATATTCTGATGCACAAGACAAACCTGAGTGGTAGACAGCGATGCAATCAAAATATGATGCCTTGATGAGAAACAATACCTCAACATTGGTGGATTTACCTCCAGAGAAGCAACGCACTACCTAAAAATGGGTGTACAAAGTCAAATGCAACGCTGATAGTACTTTGGACAAGTACAAAGCCCATCTTTTTGCGAAAGGATTTTCACAACAGGTGCGAATAGACTATGAGGAGACTTTTGCTCCTACTACAAAAATGGTCATATTTCAGTTCTTTCTATCGCATCTCAGTTTGGTTGGAAAGTGTTTCATATGGATGTCAAAAGCGCTTTCCTTAATGGCGATTTGGATGAAGTATACATGGTGCAGCCTAAAGGTTTTCAGGGACTTGGTTGTGATCATTTGATTTGCAAATTGGTGAAGTCTCTTTATGGGCTTAAGCAGGCTGCTCGACCCTAGTACATCAAAATTGATCAGCATCTACGAGATTCTAAATTCAAACGGAATCCATCTTATCCGAATCTCTATATCAAAAGCACTGGTGATGACATTGTAGTACTCATTGCGTATGTTGACGACCTTGCCATCACAAGTAGTCGAGACACAACAATTCAGAAAGTCAAATCAGATTTGTGCACTGCTTTTGATATCACTGATTTAGGCCTCCTACACTATTGTTTGGATGTAGAATTTTGGCAACATGACCACTCCATTTTCATTGCTCAGGTCAAGTCTGCCACTACTCTTTTGAAGAAGTTTGGAATGATGGATTGTAATCCGGCTTCTACACCTATGGAGTGCATCTGATCCGAATCTCTATATCAAAAGCACTGGTGATGAGATTGTAGTACTCATTGTGTATGTTGACGATCTTGCCATCACAGGTTATCGAGACAGTGATTCAGAAAGTCAAATCAGATTTGTGCATTGTGTTTGATATCACTGATTTAGGCCTCCTACACTATTGTTTAGATGTAGAATTTTGGCAACATGACCACTCCATTTTCATTGCTCAGGTCAAGTCTGCCACTACTCTTTTGAAAAAGTTTGGAATGATGGATTGTAACCCTGCTTCAAAACCTATGGAGGTAGGGCTGAAATGATCAACTGATGATGATTCATCACTAGTCAATGAATCATTATACAGACAATTGGTGGGCAGCTTGATATATCTTACCACCACTCGACCATATTTATGTTTTGTTGTTAGCTACCTCTCTCAGTTCTTGTCTCAACCAAAGCTAGCACACTAGACAGCAACAAAATATGTTTTGCGACATGTCAAAGGAACTCTTGGCTTTGGCATTCTCAATCAGAGGGCAACAGATTTAAGATTGATTGGTTATACAGACTCTGATTGGGGAGGACAAATTGATACTCGGAAATCTACCACCAGGTATATGTTTTTTTTTGGTTTAGGAGTTGTTTCATGGCAAAGCAAGCTTCAACATACTGTTGCTCTCGCTTCCATTGAAGCATAATCCAAAGCAGTAGTCAGTACCAATTGAGAAGCAGTTTGGCTACATCGGATTCTAGCTGATTTGAAATTTCTTTCATCTACACCTACTCCATTGTTTTGTGATAATCAAAGTGTATTGAAGTTGGTAAAAAATCTTGTTTTTCATGCCCGCATCAAACACATCGAGATTCATCATCACTACATTCGACAATTTGGTTGATTCTAGTGATATTTCTCTTCACTTCTATGCTTCTTTAGAACAACCGGCAGATTTAATGACTAAACCTCTTGGTTCTGTTCTTTTCGTAAAGTTTTGAGACAAACTTGGAGTCATTTCTTGTTTTGTCATTAAGAGGGGGTGTTAAATATTGTAATGGACTTAACTAATTTTAGTTAACATCTAAACTAATAACTGTTGTAACCATTTTTGCATATAATAAATAAGATGCATGCACACATCAAAATTATCGTGTGCTTTTCAGTGTCATCTTCTACTAACAATGAATGTCATATGTTGAAAAACCCTTGAATCAAGATAACATGCATCTAACAGATGATCTTTTTGTGAATCTCTTTAATGGATGGAGAATATTTTCCAATATGACCCATATTTTGAACAAAAAACATGTATTGTTGAATGTTTCATGGGGACGCATCCCCAAAATCTCCATGACGTCTCGGACATCCGAGAGATATGGGACAAGGACAAAGCACCTTCCCCACATCCCCAAAAACAAAACAAAAAAAATATTGGGAACTTCACATTCTAGTTGTAATTTAAAGATTTAAATAAATATTTTATATATTATTAAATATTTTAATAGCCATCACTCCCATTGTCCCCAAAATTCAAAAAATTCTTTCCATCCCAAAAACCTTGTCCCCAAGATGCAAGTAACTATGGTTTAGCTCCACTTTGACACATTCTGATAACTTCTTCCACTTATGACCAAAAAAACATAAATATCTCCCTAACGTACCCAAAAAATGAAAAACAAATTGGTGACGTCCCCAGTTAATTTGTATCTTAAACATTTAAATATTAATTATTTAATTTTCATTTATTATTCAATATTTTAATAGCCATCCCCCACTTGTCCCCAAAATTGAGGAAATTTTTTATTGTCTCGAAAATGCCATCCCCAAGACACAGTTAACTATGGTATAGCTCTTTGACACATTCCTATAACTTCTTCCAAGAGTGACAGAACATAAGTATATCCATAAAAGGGCAAACTCACAAAAACCTATTTTCAAAAACAAATTCTAAATTGAAAAAAAGGCCAAAAATTTAAAAAAATAACAAAAAAAACTATGTATGACAAAATTATGGCAGTTTGAAGTTAAATCCTATGTTACCGATTCGACATTTTTTACAGAAGAACAAGGTTTGGTTCGCATTGGATCCTAGTTTTAGTCCGGTGCACGTCCAAATTCGCTTGGGGTTTGTACTAGGGCATCGGGGTCACCAGGGTTCTGCCAAAGGAACCAGAGCGAACTCGAGTGCCCTACGACAAACCTTGGGCGAACCCAGATAGACCCTATAGTTAAAAATAGCAAAAAATGGTCAAAAACGTGAGTTTTTTAAAGAAATTATCAATTTTTCCCCAAAAACAACGACTTAAAATAATAAATAGGAATAGTACGCATGACCAGTACCACCACCCGTGTTGATTCCCTACACTTTCAACAGCTTAATGAAGAGGGTGTTATAATATTATTATTATTTATTTATGACAAATAATAAATGATACCCAGAAATTCTACCCTAGACTGCAAATGGTTCACAACACATTATTTTCATATTCTGTTTTTTATATCAATTGCATACTATGTGGTTAATGACAATGTCATAAATTTCCTATTTATTAGGTTAGAATTTCTATATTTTTTATTTTTTATATATTTTTTGTACAACCGAACCTACGCCGTACCCAAGACCAAATAAAGTATCGTCATACCGGCAAACCCGGTTTTCTGAACCCGAACCTGAACCAAAAATGAACTGATAACTTAGGTTAAAACCAAATGATATTTTTGCAGCATTTTCAACACTTCAAGTACTTTGTCTTTGCACTTGTCACTCATATGTCCACCAGCTTAACTCATTAGCTAAAATTACAATCAATTTAAGGAGGGAAACGGAACCATGTCGAACATCGAGCCTCCCCCAAGCAAGACAAAAGTCATACCAATACACCAAGGGATTCCAAGTTGACTACAATGTAGTGCAAATTAGTTGGAAGTGTTTCATTGAATGGCAGAGAAAAAAATGAAAAGGAGCAGCAGAGATTGAAGGCCAAGGCTCGTTACCTTGCAGACTCCAAATTGGATCCCTAACAGCTCAACAACCAAACAATCAAAACATATAAATGAAAATTTATAATTTTACTATACTTCACCACCCACGGCGGTGCTACCCTGTACAGTCTGAAAAAAGATTGGGATGGCTCGGAAATAAAAAAGAAAAAAGTTGAATTAGCAGTAGAAAAGTATAAAATTGTAGTGTGAAAGAAAACAAAAGCAGCCCACATCCTCGAGGATGTGTAATTACAATTGCATTAGAAGGGAAACATATTATGTCTGAATTTTTCCTCAGTACTAAGAGGTTCAAATTTAAAGGCTGGTCCACATGTGGGTTTAAATAATTGTATGTTTACATTGGGGGCATTGAGCTTTCAGGGGTATTCAAAATGATAAAATACAAGTCTACCTTTAGTTTAGGAAATGGGGGGTTCAACTGCAAATGTCTCCGCTACAAATGTTTCAATTCCACATGTCCACTATGATTACACCAAATACTTATGTTTCTGCAGAAATTATTTTTCAAGGAAATGTACCTATTGTGCATGTGTCTACTATAAATGTGTCTAATGTGATTCTTCCAACAATGCCTCAAGTGAGTTTCTTTTTTTTTCCACCTCATAACAGATGAAAGATGGTTCGATTCGCAATTTGGAAGTTGAAGAGTGGTGGTCATCCACCAGTCATTGGAGATCCTTTGTAGCTCTAGTCCGAATTCCTATTGATCCATGCACAGCTTCCATGTGCATCTACGCACCCCTCACAAGGACTTTGAGCTCCCTGCACTTGTGGCAACTTGCGGCACGCGTGCAACCTTGTGTTATCCATGCAGGGTACCCCAACACCTCACAACATGTCGCGCAAAACTCAAAACACTGTAGAGGTGCATCTGAGCTTTGCATGCTGCACATCCACCTGTGCCACTACACACCAATTGTATAGGCTTGTGGTACCTGTATGCATTACTGAAGCACCAAGCAACATCTCACACAAATCCCTGGTGCAGCACAGGAACATTTGCACTCACCACCCACGTGTCAGCTTTCCACTCCTACGTGGCATGCCAATTGGCACTTCTCAAATTCATGCCATATCAAAAATATTGTCAACATACCGCAGCTTTGGTGCACCTACCAGACGGCAAAACACCAGCAAGGTAAAAGACGAACCATTTAGAAAAATTAAACTTCGGCAATTGCTTTACTGTAACTGTCCAACCCATATAGGATCCCAAAAAAAAGTTCACACAAGCATATAGGAGAATGTTAGCATGCCTTGAGCATCTAGCATATCACACACATCTGTAATCATGTCTAGTCTAGGAAAATGAGATGAAGGGTTTCCTCTTCTGATCACATAAAGTTACACACGTCTGTACTTTTTCCCTATCCTTTCATTGAATAGAAGTTGCACTATTCTACAAATACTTCCACATTCAAATGTGTTTTGGTTTTACTATCATTATAGTTTTCCTTTGCACATTCTACAACTCATAGCTTGCTGCCATGTATAGGGTTGTCCACTGTACTTGCATCCTGGGCCCCGTGTTGCGCATTATCTACAGTAGTTCAAATGGATACACTGCAATTGACTACTACATCAACCAAACTTGGCAAGTCATTGAACAAGATTGCTTATGACCAACTGGAAGAGCCCATGTGTAGGTTGTTTGGTTTGATCCAGATAATGGTAGTAGTAGATAAATAAAATGGGGCATGCATCTCATTGAGACACCCCCATAATTATTTATTAGCATGTTGCTAGATGGTTACACTTATATTACAACCACTAGGCTAGTTTAGGATTTAGAAGGATCACGCAACTATTATATTTCCCCAATTACAAATACAGGCTCTATCGCAATGTGAAAGTGTAACCATTTTAAAAATCAGTAAAGTTGTCAATTTTATTCTTAAGTTTTTGTTTTATCAATGGCATCATAGCTTTATAGGATGTACGCCGACTGGAACCGCTGTTTGGGTTCCGGAGAGGTGTGGGCCCATCCAAGCCCTCATTAAAATCAATCAAAAAAAATGGTATCAGAGATTTTATTCAAAAGCTTAAGAACCATTTGTGGGAGGGAATGAGATTTAAGGAAATCTAAAACAATTTTACTGCTGCATACAGGCACCAAAATTTATATTGCTGCACTTTTCATTTCTGCCACTAAAACAGCCCCGGATACCTGTCCATATTCCAGACAAATCTTTTGACTGAGAACTCCATTTGTAGTGCAATGTTTTTGCTGGAAAGCTGCAGAGATCTTCGAAATGATATGCTATAGAAAGGAGGTTTTTAAAAAAAAAAAAGGGTTGAAATCAGGTGATGTCATAATGCAAGTGGGACCCTTTCGGACAGCATATGATATACTATTTTGTTTGATTTTTAAAATATTGGGCTGATGAAGGCATTTTTGTATCAGAAGGGTTTTCCATATGATTTTTTGCTGTTTTGAGCATGAATCTCTACAGAGAAGGATATACAGAGGTGTATCATTCTTTTCTTTGCTGTTTATTTCCTGCACTGCTGTCTAGAGGGCGTGTACAGATTTTGGGGTGTCTGAATTTTTACTGTAGCATATCCGGAAGAAGAGGCATTTCAAAATTGTTGCTAAGATATCAGATTATTTTAACTTGAAATATTGATTTGCTGTGTGGAGCCCACATGATCTAGAATTCATGTTATTTTTTTGTGTTCTGCTGTGCACAATTTCACTGCTGGGTATGCACATTTAAAAGGTTTATTTTAAAGTGTAACAGAACAAATGTCAGGTGACAAACATTTTACACTTTATATTTCATATTCTTACATAACGGAGTTAGAGTAGTAAATTGTGCACGACTTTGCACACTTGGAGGTCTTAGGTTCCAATCCAACCAATCCCACCATCTATTTTGGCTTAGAACTTTTTCTTGGAAGAATAATTTTCTAAAAGATGGATGATATTTTTGGGAAGTGGTTGAAAGTTAAAAAAAATGAAATTGGAGGCATGAGAAGATTTTTTGTTTTGAATTGATATTTAACGAAGTGAGAAGGTTTGTAAAAAGGGTCTACTTGAGGATAAAGGCCAAACCCCAGTAGCACACCTCATTTTTTGTATTTTTTTCTATTTCATAAATAATAAGTTTAATCTCCAAAGGAGAAAATTTACATCAAAGAGTCACAGCGAATGGAATCAAAAAAAGAATACTTTTGTTTTCAATAGTCTTTACAAAATGAATGGAAAATATTCAATACCACCTATTGAATGCTCTTCCAAAAAAAAATCATCCAAAATAGAAAGAAGCCTGCCGCACATTATGCTAAAGATCCTTCTTTTCAAGAAGCATCTTGTTTCATGAAAGCTGTTGGTCCAAATGGCAGGAACGTGAGTGTGTCTTCTAAAGACACTTGCAGAAGCCCATCTGGAGTTTGCTACTAGCTCAAGGATAGGGATGATGATTTAGTGGCAGTTTTGGCTGTGTTGGTTTTATTCCAATTTTTGCTAGGAAATAGTTTCTTTGTTGCTACAATTTGAAAATGTCACAATGTGGATCAGGTTGGTGATATGGAGTTGTGGGACTTCACATCTCTTTTTTTATAAGGGAGAAGGTCTTGTATATCAGCCTTCAATATATTGGCAATGATGGCCATTCATGGAGTAGGACTAATCAATTATTTTAGTACAGTTTTGAGAGTGGTATTGCCGGTAGTGAACTTTCTACAGATAGTAGTCAGGATAGTTGGAGCATGCCATAAATGTTCCACACTAAATGTACAAGTTTAGAGGAGGTAGTAGTGATCATTGTGGTTGGAGCATTCCATAGAGGCTGCATTCTATGGCTACAGGTACATTGATCAAAGGACAATTATGTGTAATGGACAATCATCATCATGTTCATGTTAGGTGGTGTAAGGAGGCTATAGGGTTACGATAGGCATAGGGCACAAGAGGACAGGGTGCAAGAGAAGCACTAGACATGTCGACCTAGGTTGATCATAGTACATGGTACAATTTGCAAACTGCATGGTGTTCATCAGGCAGCGAATGTTTTTGCAGTATGCATCTTCTGTCACCTTTTGGATCAAGGGGGGTTTGTCAAGTTTCATCCAAATAAGGTGATGCAGTCAGAATAGGGGGTCCAATGAAGGACAGCCTTGTCCCTACAGCCTTCCACTATATGCACACAGAATATGAGACTAAAATCTAAAGCCCGCACTTTTATTGACATTCTTTGAGGAGATGTAGAGATTGCACACACACACACTCATTCACTCTCCCTATGACTATGGCAGAAGGGAAGAATTATACACAACCCTTTTGTAGACTGAACGCTACACTTTGTTACTCTCACCTTCCTCCTCAAGCTCCTACACTCACTTGAAAGATCTCCTCCAACTTCAGTCTGCCTCCTCCCAAGCCTTCCCTCGCCCTTTGTGCCTCATGGAGTGACTCTTGGGAACCCCTTGAATCCGTAAAATGTCCCAAATCGACAATTGAACTTTTTTCTACATTACCGGATACGCTTGTAAGCCCCAGCGGGTATGGGTATGGTACGTTTGGGTACGGTTATGGGGGCAAGTACGGCAGCCCTATGCCCAGGGTACATTGTAACATTTGCACTATGTACTTGTAATAAGACTAATCTACATTCGACAATTGAATATTATGATATTTGTCATTGAATTACTAGTATTTTTTGTGGTTATTTAACTTATTATGTTTCCTCTATGCATATTATGTGGTTAATTTTGCTTATATGGCTATATTTTTATATTTTTAATTTTTTTGATGTATTTTTGTATGGCCGTACCCAGCCATACCCAAACCCCCAAAAAAAAAATCCACTATATCCATGTACCCAATACTTGTACCCGTACCCGTATCGGCTACTTAGACTTTTTTGGGTCGTTACTAAGCACGTACAATTGTTGCAGATGAAACCACAACATCTTGTAGAGCGGCAAGTTTGGAATTGCTGCAACGATTTCATAACCACTAATTAACACATACTTGCATTAACTCACAATTTCGTCAAGAGACAAAGCGCACTCTATCTCACGACCTAAAACTTCTCCTTCTTCCTTCCAGAAGCCTATTGAAGTGTGACTAAGTCCATGTAGATTGTCTTCGACTATTGGAAGCTCTCAAACACAAAAGATGTCTTTTGGGTGAAGCAAGATTGCTTAACTACCCGAATGCTCCTGCATAATAATGGATGTAGTTAATAAACAAAATGGGGTATACGTCTCTTTGAGACACCCCTACAAGTTTTTGTTAGCATGTTGTTAGGTAGTTGCACTAGTATTACAACCACTAGGTCACTTTAGAAGTTAGAAGGATCTCATTATTATTCTATTTACCTAATTATAAATACCCCTATGGTAAAGTGAAAGTGTAACCAATTTAAGAGGTAGCCATTTTTATTCCTAAGCTTTTGTTTCATAATGGGTTGAGGTACATGAAGGTGAGACAAATAAATTGACTATAGTAATTGAGACGAAGTGTCTAATCATCACCCAACTAGTACATCAGAGTGGAACTCCCTCGCCATTTTGCAAAAGTTCAAAAGTCTATTGGATTCAATAATGCAACAAATACCACACATTGTGTAGTTGTGCAAGCTAAGCATAACATACAAGCTTTTCTAACATAAGTGGATCAATTGAAATATATTTTAAAAGTGCAATTGGCCAAAGTAAATCGCACAACTATGGAGGCAGGTTCTAAAAGCTCAGAGTGTTGATGGGACCAAATTTTCATCTAAACAAACAGGTTTCCATCATTATGACAATGCACCATGCAACAAACAATTGTAAAGCCAACATGCAAGCATGAACTGAGTAAGAAAGGTAGCAATTAGTAAATAAATCTCTTAAAATTGAACAAGACATTGTGAGCCAATATCAGCAATCACTTGATAAAGTTCCACACCACAAATTCATGAGATTACAAATGAATCCCATTTAGATAAGTTATTGCAAAATTGGAAAGGAGCTTTAAGGGTTTGATTGAGTTTATACAAGGAGAGGCATGCATAGCTGCATTGGTATTAGGCTAACATCTTCACACAAATGGCCTCGCAACATGCTATGATATAACAAAGTCTTAGTGTTCATTGGCTAAATGAAAGTTCTTTAAGGCTGATGTCAACGCTTTGGTGATGCCAATGCCATGAATTGTGGTGTGGTAGTTCAAGGGGATTTTGTTCGATTGTTGGTTCATTGATGGGCTTAATAGAACCTGATTTTGCACAATTCTATGGAGTATAGGTGGGGAACTTCAGATTGTTATCACAGATTTGACATAACCCTGAATCCACAATTGATGATTGGAATTGAGCTAAAAATTCCCTTACCACCATCAATCTACCACTTCCCACTACTTGCTTGCAATGGTGATGAAGATTCATGTGAGAGTTGTTCTCTCCTTCTTTGACACTTGTGCTTCGGTAGGCTCTTTTTCCCCTTTTATTTGTGGCTGGCCGTTCTTGCATTTGTCATTCTTTAGGTGAAGGAACAGATGGTGTTTCTAACACTTTCCATCCCAATGCTCACTAACCTTGTAGTGAGTGTAAAAATAGTTAGACTTGCACATGCTCATATCAAGTGGCTTCTTGCCTCCTTAAAGTTGTGTCTTGGCCATCCTCTTCTTGTTTGCTAGAAGAGTGAATTCTCTCTTTCCCATTTCTCCTAAAGAGCTTGGGCTCCTTAGCGATGGTTTGTTTGCACATAGCCATATAATGATTACTCTTTCCATAATATGTGCAAGGAACAAGATACCAACATTCTTGTGCTTTGTGACCTTCCTTCTTACAATTGAAACAAAAGATAGATGACTTCTCTTTGGCATATTTTCTTGGATTGTCCCCATGCTTATTTCCTTCCCTTCTTGGACTTGCAAGTGGTGATGTTGGAGGAGTGTTATCTCCCCATTTCCTCTTGGCATTTGCATCATGTGGATGGAATAGTGATGCACTTTCATATCCTTCATGACTTGAAGGATGCCCTCTCTTTGGAGACTCCCTACAATCATCTTGAGCCTTTACAAAAATGATGTTAGAAACATTTTTACCTCCTTTGGGCTGTACTTAGTGTGTACATGGTGTGGAGTCCTCCTTTGTGGAAGATACTCTTGCTTGAGTCATGCTAGAGCGATCTCCAATCTCTATTTTACCATGTCCAAGGCCTTCATATTGAGGTCTTTCCTAGATCATAATGGGATTGAGAATTCCTTGGTCATCTTTGTCAAGCTCTTTCCCATCATAACCCATCCTTATTAACATCTTAGATCCAATACCTCTAGTATGCTTCTCAAAATTGCCAATGTATTTGTTCAATGTAACACTGGAAGAAAACATATGATGGAGTGCTTACCTTTGTCATGGTTTGAGCATCTATGGTAGAGGCTTCTCTCCTTTGCTTGGTAGGCCCTTCTCTCGTTTTCAGTCTTTCAACATCATGTTAGAGCTTTTCCAACAACTCATCCTTTGCAACAAATCTTGTTGCAATTCTTTGATGATACCCATGAAGAATTCTCCACGGTTGGACCATGTAACTTGCAACTCCTCATTCATTGTTTCCAAGTGCCTCACCATCATTCCCAATTCTCTATTCTCCTTTCCTACCTGTATATGGTACTCTTGGAGCTCCTCTAGTCGACATCTTAAGGATTTAGTCGGGGTTGTTCCATGCAACCATAAATCCCTGCAACACTTTCTCTAACAAATTTGTTATAATCTTTCTATACACACAAACTCCTATGTGTTAACAACAATCTCCACAAACTACATGGAACTTGATGCTCTGATACCAATTGATCTGTAATTTCCTCTAGAAATTGACATATTAGAAATTAAATGCAGATTTTTCCCTACCCGTGCTGCAACTACTTGAAGTTTCTCAAATGTCAGTGCTTTTAATGTGTGTTACAGTAAAAGGTGAATTAGAATGAGTAGGATACTTGCAAACCAAAAACAACTTGGAAAGGAATGAAACAAACAACATAGCACAAAGGAATTTGTAACCTATCCCATTTTGAGTAAAACCAGCTCGAAGTGGTGACCACACATCTTCCTCTTCTTCCCTTCAAGTAATGAGCCAAATACAAAAGGCTCTACATCTCACACTCTCTATTGTCTTCTATCTTCCTAATGTTGTAATGGAAAATACAAGGAGCATTGTGTAGTTGCAACTATAAACAGTTGACTACTCCTTGCTACCCACTTATACATTCACCAATTCTCTCCTATAATCCTGATCCTTGATGTCAATTCCTTAGCTCATGAACCTTTTTATGCATTTCTGGAAATATCTCTTCGACGACCAAAGGTTCTTGAAATTCCTAGGATGAGAAGATCAATTGCTACCCTACCATTACTGTGATTGTTCCTTTCCTTCAAGCGAAACGACCACTTAAGACAGCGCAAAACCACCACTTAAGGCGCCAGCAATTACAAAACCACCCCTTAAGCGAACTGGCAGTTTCATAACTACCCTTAAGAGAACCGGTGGTTGTCAAACCACCCCTCTGCATATACCGGCAGTTTTGTCAGCATACAAAAAATACTCTGTTTGAGCCCTTTTTCTGACTAATTCCCGGTTGCTCTCTCAGTACTTGGAGTCTACTGGAAGTTCTGATGATTTTCATGGATCTATACAGATCAGTGTTGATTGAATTTGACACTTGGGATATTTTCTTTCTGCTCTCTTTCTGTTTATTGTGAATTTTGTTTGATATGGTTATCAGTCTAGTCTATAGACTACAATGCTTGGTAGTTTATTAGTTAAAAAGGTCTGCACTATAAAGCACTAATACTCGAAAAACATTGTAAACTATGACGTTCATGCTGCAGAAACCTTGATTTTCTACTGTATATGATCTTTTACCAAGATCAAAGTTAAACATTCCTCATCATTTATTGTGCGTGTTAGTGAATATTTGCACATTTTGAGAGCTCTTTGAGATGCTTGGGGTTTTGGTATTTTCCTCATGAATGTGTGGTGTTCCTTGGGTTATTGTACAATGGACCCAATCAGGTACAATTTTGTGGTATCATTGGAACCATTATTATATTGGGCATACCTTAGAATTGGTACACCCGCCTGTGCCTTTCTTAGTATAATAGGTTTGTTGTGAGAGATTATTATAATAAGGCATGGAGAGTTTACATGTATATATAGATGGGAGTTGCATCTCATCTATTATTCGATATTCAAGTGATAAAGTGATATTTGGTACACTAGGTCTACCATCCATATATTGTCACTCTCTCCCCCTCTATTATTGCATGTTAATGTGAATGCTAATGGAGTAGATTGTCCGGACAAGATGTTAAGTAGATCTTGAGGGAATAAGGAAACCTATTATGACATTTACAAATTATAATTCCTTTCTACAAAAACAACTATAAAGTTTAGTAATTTACAAGAAGCTGTCAAACCAACCTGATCCCACCCAGGAAGTGTACTTTTTGGAGCAATTACTAGAACTGGTTTGCTGTGAAGTTGCTCCTTCTTCATGCAAACAATGAAAGCTATAGCCTGTATTGTTTTTCCGAGGCCCATCTCATCTGAAAAACATATCAAATACAAGAATTACAAAACATGGAAAGATACTTTAAGATTTGAAATCAAAATTACAAGCAATTACATCCAGGGATTTTGGGTAAACAGCTTTAGACCCATCCAAAACAAAGAAACTTCAAGTTCAATTGCGTAAAAATAATCATATGAAAATGCATTCAAATATTAACTTCCTATAGTTTCAAAAATGCCACAACTTACTAGCAAATGAATTTAAAATTCCAGAAGTGTTGGAAAAAAAACCATAGAACTGCTATAAAGGAATCTATTGTGCTCCACTAGCAGGGCAAGTATTCTCTAGTTCAATCTGCATCAGCACGTGGTTTGTATTTGCAAACAAAAATGGAAGCATCATTAAACATAGACAGCAGATGCTTATTTGCCATCAAAAATGAAAGCAGTACAGTGCTTAATAAAGGGAGAATACCAAAAATTCAGAATAAAAATGCTATTTCTAAATTTTTGGGGCTAATTCAAGACAGTAATGCCTTATTCAACATGCAGAAATGTCAAATGGTAATATTGAACTAGAAAAGGACAAGGCAGAGATGTGTCCTATGCAACAGATCATGTGATGGAGTGATGTCAGTATACCAAGAAACAATATAATTCACAGAATGCAAACACCCTTCACAGAAAATCCCACAAAGAGCATAATTCACTCAACTATCATATTGATTCAGCAGTTCAGAAGGAAAACAAAAACTAATTTAAAACAAATCTCAACAATCCAAAGTTCCACTGCAGTTGGCATGGGCATCACCTTGCTTTATAGCCAACATCAGATTTTTTTTTGGAGATTGTGTTCCTCAAACCAGAATAACGGCAACCAATATCAAATGCAGTATATGCATCAGTCACATGTAAAGCTACATTTAATTACAATTCAAGTGCAATACATCCGGGTTCATTTCACAACTCAAATTTTAAAACAATAAACTGATTAATAGTCCTTCAATAAAGACAAAGTGTCTCCAGTAAAGATCAAACGATCATAGAGATTTCAAAAACATGTAGTTTTATTTTATGCCAGTCCTTAATTTCTTTGTAGCTCAAAAACAGATGTGGCTACTCGAAGATATAGTTTTGAACAAATTCTTGTGCAAGTAAAAAGGTTTACTTACACTTTAGAAGCTTTCTACACAACACTCTTCTAAGAATGTATACAAGGTATGGTTAGAAGCTTTCTACATAATATAATAATCAATCTTCTAAGAGTGTCTACAAGATACTGCTAGTAATCACATCATAAAATTATGGAATAAGAGAAAATGAACAAAAGCAAGCTCCAAAATCAAATGTTGCAATGCAATCCTACTTTTATTTTATTTTTTATTGAAAAATGTTCTCTACTTTTAGTACCGATTAAACATAGCTAATCGTACCAAAAAAAATGACTTGTATGGTATCACACTCCAATGCATAGTTAACATAACCGTAACCGGCAAGTACTCGCCAAGGGGGAAATTTGTTTAACCGGAGATTAATTGACAGGGGTGGTCGATTAACAGGGAATAACCGACAAATAAAAAAATGCTTAAATTATTAAAAAAAAATACATAAATTTATCCAATGAGGGGTTGTGTTTGAATTTATAAGACAAAAAAATGCATTTTCCAAGAGTTTGGGTGCCTTCGACGCGTTCTGGATGTGTCCAGACAGGTCCAGGCCGTGTACAGGCCTCCCGACGAATACTGTGCCAGTACTCGTTGGGAGCCAAAAATCCAAGATCCGACGAGTATGGGTGGCGATTAATGGGTTTTCCAAATTTGCTGTGAGTATTCAAGCGACCAGTGTGTAACCGACGGTTATGTAATCCATGCTCCAATGTATCATATTGATTCACACACCAAGTGCGCCATGGCAGTGCACTTGTCAATCAGCTGAACGGCACTGTTGTAAATGGGAGAGTGACCTCCACTATACTAAAAAAGTAAACAAACATACCAAACTACACAGTAGCTTAAAGCATTTTATATATTTCCCCAAGCAATACAAGAACCCTATATCGGATTCAGGCAGGTCACATTACTATATAATTTCTGGGGTCATTTCCAATGATAATACAAGTGTTTCCAAACTTTTTGCATAATATGCAAGTTTGTAGCCAAACTATTGCAATAAATTTGAAAAACAGCTAACAACTAAAAGATGGAACAGTACAACTTCTATCCAACTAGACACAAATGAAACTGTAGAAAAATACAAATATGGACAAAAATCCTAATGTACAAAAAGGATGAGGAAAAAAAACAATTTTTTTGACGAAAATAAAATTATATGAGAGAGGGATGTCATGATGAATTCATTAAATGAACCGAAAAAAAGAACATCAAAAAATCAGTTACAAAAACATATTGCACTTATAAAGTCAAAGATATTCGGAAACACCTGCAAGAATAACATTTCTCCTGTGCTCAAAATTGTTTAATAGCCATTTCATTCCTTGTAGCTGGTAATCATGGAGGATCCCGCCCTTCAAATAGCTCGGTTGTTCCTTGAGACTCACTGAAACAGGTTGCCCAGAGGCAATTTCAACCCGCTCATTAGCTTTCTTATGTCTTTCAACAAGTTTATCAGCAGATCCCAGTATCTTTTCACTGCAACTGTCTTCCCACGTTGCATCACAGTAATCAAGACCCATCCACTTCACAAGAAATTCGTATTTCCCATTTTTCTCTGAATTTGATAAATTGGCCATTCCAATCTCATATGAACTGTCAATTCCAAGTACCTTTTCTCGGCATGCTATAACACGGTCAATTTGCAACCACTCTGGCTTTCGTTCATCAATGCAGATTGATGCAGAGCCACCATTGATCCTGTAATGCCAAATCAAAAAAATTCCTTAGCAATAGTATAAAAGATGTCCTAGTTAAATGAGCAGAAACTCCACTACACAAATGTGTTAAGCCAATACAAATACACAACATGAAAAATCGTACCAATGTTTTGAATGAAATTAACA
Organism: Torreya grandis; assembly: GCA_037957365.1. NCBI lineage: Eukaryota > Viridiplantae > Streptophyta > Pinopsida > Cupressales > Taxaceae > Torreya > Torreya grandis. Next base: position 1,013,908 of record JARHVA010001420.1, read on the forward strand.
AAAAAGACCAAGAATAAAAAGGTTTCAGTAGTATGCAATAATATAAAGCAAAACTTCATAGATATTCTGGATTATTGCCTTAGAAAAGTATGATTGGTAATACAGAGAACTGAAAATTACAAACACTGTCCATTACCCCTATAAGTGCTGCTCTAAGTCATTAATGCACTAGTATAAGATTTTGTATGTTGGAAAATGTTAAACAAATAAGAAAATCTAGAAGACGGGTAACCACTGGACCAGGTAACGTAATGGGGAGAAAGTATGCTTGAATAAAAGCGGGTTCGGCATATGCAGTCACGCATAAAATATGGGAATGTGCTGGAATATAACCCGTATCAAGAATAAAACCAGTTGCACATTTTAAATATGGAACAATTCCTTACTGATCAATAATAAATATTAATCCAGAAAGCCATTTACTACTCGTGTTTAGAGTAAATAAACCATCTTGTATCAGAGTGTAAACAATAAAGTCAAACTGGATATTATATTTCAAACATAAGCTTGAAGCAACATAAATATAAGTCAGAGGTCCAAGCAGTATATTTAAAGAATTTAAAACTTAAAAACGTAAGAATGCAAATTCTATAGCTTTTGCGATCGTTCACAAATTATTAAAAAAATTATTATTTACAAATGCTATACATATAAATATTAAAGTTTCATAGTCTATCTTGAGTGCAGTGCAATCCTTTATCCTATATATAGTAGTTACAATAGAAAAAATATTATTTACAGTTGCTATGCATATAAATATTAAGGTTTCATGTCTATCTTGAGTGCGGTGCAGTCCTTTATCCTCTATATGGTAGTTACAATGTACAGATATAATATATATCTACGTTACCGGATACTGCTACCCAAGGGTCCACATACTGATACAAAACCTTATGGGTACAGATACTACTGCAATTCCTCCTAGATATGGCCAGAAAGCATGTTCAGTACTGTGGATACACCCAAATACACCCCGGGACATATCCATAGTGTTGCAGGCATTTCCTGGCCATATCTGGGCAGTATCCACAGCAAAATACACTTTTTTTTTCACTTGACAAAAAGTCAAATATGGATTTAAAAAAAAATAAAAAATAAAATATAGGGGAAACCTTAAAAGCAACTTTCACACCCGTCTTATCAAAACAAAACAGCAACAACAACACATTCACCTTTCATTGCATTTTTACCTATCATCGCACAATTGCTCTCTCACCTTCATTTTTTCAATTGCTTAGGACTGAAAACTCCTTTTTTTGCTAATCCAACGCCATAACCATAGTCACCGCAATCGGCGAATTCCAAGGGTTTAGTTCGGAATTCGTTGAGATTCGCCTACAAATTCAAGATGAATTTATACGGCGAATTTAATCCAAAAAAAATCGCAAAAATCGTTGAAAATCATTGAGATTCGTTGAAAATAAAAATCGCGATTTGGGTCGGATGCTATTACGTGTTATTTCCTTTCAATGCACTCGTGGCTTGCATTTCACTGGTTTGAGTCACGACAGTGTTAGGGTTCATGGCATTTGACGGTGTTAGGGTTCACAACATTCGACGATGTTAGAGTTCATGGATTCGACAACATTGGGGTTCACGGCAACAGTCAACTCTGCTACAGTCTCCAACTCCAAGCAAGACTCAAGCTACAGCAGCCCACAGCTACGGCCCACGAGTATGTAAACAGTAAGTCCATGAGAGATGCAAACCATTTCTATCAATCATTTCAGACATGGCCACATGGACAGTGTTCTTGTGGAGATTATTGGTGATGCTCACTGCTCAGTGAATAAAGTTCTAAACACAACAATTGCACTTTAAAATTGTAGACTGTGTAATATATTGTTGTAGACTACGTAATTGTTGACTGGTTTAGAGTCTTGGACATGTTATTTATATGAAATATGATGTTTTTTGAATGGTGGGTTGATATTCCTAAAAAAATAAGTATATTTATATTAGCCGAATTTAATCATGAATTTAATCTCAATTTTTTTTGTTCCAAATTTTTTCTGATTTTTTTCCTTGACGAATTCGAACACGAATTCGAATGCGGTGACTATGGCCATAGCCACTACCCATTTGGCACCAAGGAGTTTAAGGAGCTTGCAGCAAAGAGGAATGTTGATTTAAGGTAAAATTTGTAGTCTTTTTTTAGTTTCAAACTTAATAACATTTGTAACTAGTTAACTTTTTTTTGTTTATTTTTAAAACATTCTTTCAACAAATGGCAAATTCCTTAAATTTTAATAGCAGTTACTTATTTATCTATCCAAGGGCTACAGGAATTTGCTAGGATCTCTAACCCTGCAAGTGCCAGTTTCATGGGCCAAGGGACAGCCTTCAAAGCTGATCCTTCATTGCCCCTTCGAAACTATGTAACAATGTTAGAATAGGTATCAAGTGGAGGTTGTTACATTTGAGTTTGCGCAAAATGTAAAATCAAATATAAGAGCTTGTATAGTTGGATGAAAGCTCATTTGTGTGTGATTCCTAACCTTTGATTTAGAGCTTGTCTTGGGCCAAACATAAATGGAAAGCCAGGAAAAGGCTTGCCATGTGCAAAGATACTCGCATACATCATAGAGCAAGAAGTGGATGCCTATGTTGCCCTAAGATCGAAGCACCCTTTGGCAAAGAAAGAATCTAAATCTACTAACCACCCGTTGCTCCACCTCATACTAATGTCGTGATCCCATCACACCAACTTTTTTGCTACATCCGTCGCGACTGCAGAGGAAGAGGATTCACCTCTTAATTGCAAGAGAACAAGAGGTGCAGGCCCATTGGAAAGGTCATTTCAGAATGAATCCAAAGATGTAACAGAGCAAAACAGTGTGTTGTGTTTACGCATGTGGGCTGCCATTTAATGTTGTTAGATCACCATATTGGCGGAATATGGTGAAATTTATCAATGAAGCCCTTAAAGAATTTCTCGGCCCAAGGTATAAAAAGGTGTGCACCACTTTTTTGGCAAAAGAAAGAAAACATATTGAAGATGCATTGCAACACATTAGGGATTAATGGATCGAAACAAGTATGTTCATCTTTTTTGATAGATGGAAAGTGTCATGACCACACTTGCCAATACATTGATTTTGACTAATTATTGATACTACTATGATTTGTGGACATTATATTGTGTATATTATGATTCATTTCAGAACCTTTAATTTGGTTCTAAACTGATCTCTATACAACATTATATTATGTACTTATAAAATTTTGATGATGTTCAAATATTGTCAATGTCTTTGTGGGTTTGGTTGTAGGTTTATTATAGATAAGCGTAGGTTAGTTCTAGAAGCTTGTGTGCAATGACAAAAGTGGAGTATGCAGTGAATAACGAAGCATGATGCAATGTTGTCGCCATCCAAATTGTCTTTTTATTGTTAATATTGAGTTGTGTGTGTCTGCTTTGTTTATCAGTTTTGTGTCGATAGAATTCCTTTATTGTTTTCAATTTATCATTTTTCTTTATTGTTGTTTTGAGCAACCAAATGCACATTGAGATGAGAATATGTTTGTTCTAACATCAACGTGAATAGTTCTAAGCAGGTTGGATGCATAAAGCATTTGAATGCAAATAAAACGATGTTGAAGGTCATAAGACCTTTGATAAGTTTTATGATTCTTTACTCAAGACCAGTTCAGGTCTGAGTGCCAATGGCAAGTGTTTACAAGAAGGCCCAGCACTGGAATCTTATAAGTCCATGTTCGAGCTGAAGCAATTAAATAAGTTAAAAGAACTAAACTATTGTATAATTTGTAATAGTCCATGAAAGAACTAGGATGAAATGTATACTAAAGCCAAGAGATAGCTATGGTTTGGAAGTCTAAGGTGATGGCATTAGTAAAATTCAACCATAAATCGAAGAGACTTAGGTTGATGGCATATTATTTCACCATGGTTGAGTAACTCAATCACGAAAGGATTTAGTGGTTGATTTAGGCATCTTCGTTTAGGGTAAATCATTTTGATTGATTAACTCGAGGGCTTCGTGAACGGTGTGCATGTGGATGGTGTATGAGTAAACTCAAATGCCAAAAAAACTAATTGGGGACTCTGCTGGTTTGGTTTTGTATTTTAGGTCTTTTGGATGATTTTGGGTGTTTTAAGTTTTGACTAGTTTATGCCTCACTTGTGTGTATGTTGAGTTAAGTTTGGTGGTAATGGAATTTTTTGGTTTTTGTGTTGTCTATGGCTTAAACCCTTGATTGTTATCAAACCCGTGCTTAAACATGTGGCATCACTGCACATACTTGTTGGATTCTCTAGGTGCAGCAAGCTTTGTCTTTGGGTACCCACTTCCACCACCAACCGATGGTTGGGGTGAGTAAGGATACTTACCAATGGTTGGGCTTATCTTGCACACAGGATGGGTTGTATGCTTGATATCCCTCGTTGAACTTGAATGGTGGCAAAAGAGATTGATTGTTCATAATGCTTGTAACACATTCTTGTATTTCGATGCAGATTTTGTTCGACAAGGTTTTATATGACTATGTTAATGACATTTCTGGTATTCAGTGGTAGAGTTTCCCCAATATGATAATCTTGTCATTTTAAAGAGTAAACAAAGTTCCTTTTGTATTGTTGTTTTACTCCTTTCTTCGTATACATTCATTGATGTAACAATGAAGAAATGTTTTAGGAATATGAAGGAAATGTGATTATTGTGTTTCAAATGTGGTCTGGAAATGATTATTGATTGGGATTTACAACTGAGTGAATGTTTGTTGGTCGATATATATATTGTGTTCTTTACCTTGATTTGATCCATGGCAAGTTGGAAATGTTTCTCAAGGTTATTTTTCTATGTAATAGTATATATTGGACTTAAATGGAGAAGAGAATAGTCAATTCATAAAGATTTCTCTAAGTGCAATTATTAATATCATAATTATGAGTTTGAAATTTTGCTTAAAAATGGTTATTGTTATTCATTACTTAGATTATTGTTTTGGTCTTTGACTTGAATTCGGATATGATTATTGTTATTATTGTGATTAAAACAGGACTGTCTCTCTGAATAATGAGATGGTCATAGTCTCAAATGGCAAAATTGGAAAGTGTTTGGTCTTAAACAAATTGTATTGGGACTTGGCTGTGAGTTGTTTTTGGATTCATAGTGCAATTGAAGCTGTTGAGAATCGATATCTTTTCTTGCATACTATGCAATATGAATATGCATTCCTTTACTTGTATCAATCGAATCATTCTGCCTCATAGAGGTTAGCAAATCAATGATTGTGAAGATTGTTGTAGGTGTTGATTGATGTTATGATAAGAACGTTCGTTTGAGTGTTATCTTGCTAACTTTTGATAACAGTATATGCATTTAGAAAGGAATTGAGTGTTTCTTTGAATCGATGCAATAGTATATAGCAAGAATGAAATCTAGGTTTCATACAAAGGAAACGAATACAGATGTCATATGTTTATTGAAATGTTAATAAAATTAATTGGTTGTGCATTGCAAAGTTGTCTATAACGAGTCAATAGGGTAATTCATTTATGAATTTGTTAACTAGTTATTGCTTGGAAATTGCGGTTAAGGTTCAAAATGAGTCGTGTACCTTTGTTTCAATAACATTAGAAAATTGTTGATGAGGTTTTCATATTGATTACCATCGTAAATAAGTTTGTATAATAATCCTTAAACTATTATGGATTGTAACATGGTTGTACTTGATGTTTATTTCAAGAGCAAGTTATAAAATGGTCGCTGAGTTTCTAATATTAAGATGCGAATGTAAATTGTAATATAGTTGAAGTAAGTTATATTTAGCATTTGCGGGTATCTTTTAAAATGTACATGCATATGGATGAAGTCCTCACACTCGATGCAATCAATTGTTTATATACTGACATATATATGTGATTTATTGTTTGTAAATATGAATAATAGCTTACCAATATTATTTTTCTTAGGAAGTTGTAAAGTAATATTTTGAGAACTTAATTAGTGATAAGGCCCTGACATTCTCATTTCGTATTGCTTCAGCAATCTATGAGATCATATGGGCATCACTGGGTTGATTAACAATAATGAGCAAATTGTAAGGACTAGGGTTCTTTAAAATTATTGTAGGAATGTGAATTCAATTTCATATGAGTTGAGATCTGTGTTTGAACTATACGTTGGGTATGCTAGAGAACATTTTTTTTACTCCTGAAAGCATTGATGCAAACACTGATGGTTCTTGTGCATTGATTGGTTCTTAAGAGTTAATTTATAAGTTGGGTGTATTTATTCTATAGTGGAAATTACTTAGTAATATAGAGCTTAAGTAATCTTTTTGATTAACTTATGGTCTAGCTTTCTCTTATCTTTCTTTTGGCATATTATTAAGGAAGTTGAGTAGAAATGATTAAATGTTTGAATTTGTATTTCGATCAAATGAATAGTTATGGTAAACCTTGGGTTAATTTGTAGATTTTTTTTTTGTCTTGTATCAACTCTATTAAATCAGGGCGTGATGCCTTATGATATTTAATCTCATGACTAATTAGATGTTGATATAATAAACATCTAAAGCATAAATCATGGTTGTTATCAATATTGGTGCAAGGGTATGCTTGAATATTGGTTCTTATTTCAGTTGTTTCTGTTACGTTTTACATGAGAAGCATTGATGTATGGTTTTATAGACTCGTCAAAATCATGGGTAACTACACCAGAGGTTTATAGGGAATTCAACGGAATCACGATAACTTAATGAATGTTTCTATTGGGTTCCATTCATATTTCTTAGGTAGTTGTTTGATGTGGTTAATTATGTGGGTTGTTTTATTTTTATTTATCTTTTGAACAAATATTTACATCTCGAGGATTCATATGGGGTCCCATAACTTAACAAGATCTCATGAATGGCATTCAAGATGTATAAGTGTTTACACATTTGGAATGCGATCCAACTGAGTATTGGGCTTACAGATGCTTCGAGCCGGCTTGTGTAAATCAATTTATTTAGTTTAGAAATATATTGGATGTTATGAGTTGAAAGGATATAGTTTGTTTTCTTATTTATGGCTCTATGATGTAATAATCATTATTTGATTTCATTGAGTACCTGGTTGTGTTTAAACCAATGAGAAAGGTGGTTCAATTGGTGGTTATGGCCACAAATGACATTGATGACTCACATAAGTTTAACAAGTGTTCAACAATCTAAAAAGACATTAACATGGAGTTCAAATTTTGTAAATGATTGTCTTCTTGTTCTTCATGGTTAAGTGAACGTTGTGACGGTTTAGACCTAACTGAAAGGTTTTGTTCATTGTATTAAGTACTCATATACTTGTGTTATAGAGTTCCTAGTTGCTTCCATTTATATCATGGTTTACATTAAACTCTGATTTATCTTTGCATTGTGAAAGTTAGTTATGCAAATGCTTAGGTCGCTAACTTGTTTGTTGCTTTTTGCAGGCATAACTTCCTTAAAGTAGGGTTTATGAAACTCGAAATTTTGGGGTTATGATAGAAAGATACAGAAAATAAGCCATTGATTAATAAGGTCACAATGTGCCCTAAATGGGCAATGTTATTGGGGGTTGTTGAATGTGAGGGGCAATTGAAGGATGCAAGATTCATTGCCAACAACCTCATAGAGTCCATTGAGGCAATGGGGCCTCAAAATGTTGTCAAAGTTGTAATGGACAATGCACAAAATTGCAAAGTTGAAAGCATGTTGGTTGAGAAGAGGTATGGACACATATTTTGACCACTTTGTACCTTTCATTCCCTCAACCTTATGTTGAAAATTGGGCACCAACGATCACTGGATCAAACAACTCTATGAGGCGAGCGAGATCCAAATGCTCGTATGCAACCATCACATGTCCCAAGGCATCTTCAAGTCCTTCTCAAAGTTGCAGCTATCAAAAGAAAATGTTTTTTTAATAAAAATAATAATCAATCATGAATCATGTATATCTTTAATTTATTTGTTTGTGTGTAATTTGTAGGATTTTTATTTTTGAACGTTTTATTTGTTTTAATTTTGTATTAGGTTGTTGAGTCTCAGTTTGCCTCACACACACTCCTCTTGAAACAACTTGTCAAGGTGAGTGAGGCATTGAGCAACATGGTTATCAACCACCTTTGAGGTGCATGGATGCAGTCAAACACTAAAAGAGACAGAGAGAGATGAAAGGGTTGATCTTCGATGATGGGTTGTGGGAACGTGTGGAATAATTGCTCAGTTTTATAGATATCATTGTGAGTAGGTTGAGATTTGTTGATATGGATCATCTATGTTTGGGTGAGATTTATGATGAAATCGCCTCAATGTTTAAAAAGATTAAGTCCATATATATCAAAGAGTAAGATCTTACAAAAAAGTTCTTCAAGAAAGTGCAGTAGTATCTCATTGATAGGTAGAACAAAATAACTACCCCATTGGGTTTTCTGGTTTTGCCTTCACTCCCAAATTCTACAACACGGAGATCTTTTATTTAACTAGGAGGTCCCACCATATAAGGATGTTGAAGTTAGTGAGAGATATAAGGCAACATCCTCTAAACTCTTCCCCAATCCAAAAGTAGAAGACACAGTTATGAGGAGTTTGGGCATTTCATAGACTCCACCGTCACACTCCCTTGGCACTCTTTGTGACAAGTACAAGTAGGATGTTCATATGTGGTACCTCCATGAGCAAGTATCAAGCGACTTGCAATAAAAATTCTATCACAAGTAAGATTTTAATTTTTTTAACTCTACTTTTATTTTCGACATTTTGTTTTAACTTTTTACTTTTATAAATTTCTGTGGCTTGCCTCAAAAGGTTGTGAGTTCCTCTTCAATTGAGTGGCACTAGGGTACATACACCTTTATCCACTCAATTAAGCATTGTAGACACCTAAATCTGGCCACCGATAACCTCCAATCAAGGTTTTGGTTAATTTCCACCTAAAACGCACAATTTGGCCTAAAAACACTAAAACATGCTAAATGATGTGAAACTAACATATTCAAGTGCCGATTTTGGCCAAGATATCCCTAAATGGGGTAATGCAATTTATGGGCCAGCTAACTTTGATCAGTTCATTTCAAGCCAAAATGCCAAATTTGCACCTGGGCGCTCTGGATTGCTCTTCCCTATCAAATCTTTTGCACAAAACTTGTGCCTTTGTTATTTGTTGTTGGCAACATCCTAAATGGGAATACGCATCCAACGCATCTGACATTGCTTTCCAATTCCAATCCAGTCAAATTTTGGACCAATAGCAAGGCATTCAGATCAATTTAGATAATTTGTGCACAAAGTGCTTAAGCATGCTTAAGAGCTAATTAACCCAAATCAAGGCCTAATTAATAATTCCATGTAAACTTGTTGAATACTTTGTTTTGGAAATGAATATTGAATATCGGCATCATCAAGTGACCTCATTTTTTGAGAAGACATCCCTAAGCCATAAATGCCACAAATATCAGAATTCATGCCTCACATGCCTCATCAATGCCTTCCATAATACCCTCCATGCCTCTTAATTGCCCCTTCTTCCAATGCCATGATGAGGATAATTACAAACTTAATTCCAAAAATTGAATTAATCCTCAACCATACATCTCAATTTTGAGATAGACGGTTCAGGTTGATTCTGATCAAATCCAAAAATCTATAAATAGGAGGCCTCACAACATCATTTCAAAAAAGCTTTTTAGATGCAAAGTTATAATGCCAAATTGGTTCCAAAAAATTCAAGCAATTAGTGTTACCATGCCAAATTGATGCCAAGCCACAAGCCAAAGGTGCCAAGGAGAGATGGAAGTAGCCAAGCTTTCATTGCCAAGGACTTCATAAGCACAAGCCGAGCAAGCCACTACTACAAAGGAATTTGGAGCATCCAAGGAAGGTGAAGGAATTCTTGTGTTTGATTCCTTGCTTTCTAGTTGTGTTTGTCATTTGTTTTTGTTAAATAAGCTCTCTCTAATGTCTAGGACTAGAGATGTTATGCTATTAATATGTTTATTTCATTTTGTTTTCATTTTGGAACTAACACCATACTAACCATCCTCTCTAGAGTCAAATTCCTAGATCACAAGCGCAACAAGTTCCGCAACGAAAAAAGTGGAGTTGGTCTATATGCATTCCAACATGCGCCTTCTTACACACAAGCAAGATGAGTACATGCAAAGGAAAACAAAGTGTTCAGATGTAGACCCAAAAACTATTGCCTTGGATATCTCCATTGCTTTCAAGTTTCATTGCTCAACACACAGCTAACGAGTTATTCAAACGACTTGTATAGTGAAGTTAGTAGGAGTGGCATTGTTACTGCTTGTGGTACTAATGAAGCACATAATAATGCTCTCGATGAAGACATTGAAGAACAATATGAATATTAATGAATATGTTGATTTGTCTTGATTTTTCTCCATACATTGTAACCTTTGCACTATATACCTGTTCTAAGACTAATCTACGTACGACCACTTGAATATCAAATCATTTGGCATTGAATTATCAATATGTTCTGTCGTTATTTAACTAATTTTGTTACTCTGCATATATGTGGTTAAATTTGCCTATTTGGCTGTATTTTTTAATGTTTTAAATATATATTTCTATGGCCGTATCCAAAAGGTATCAAGGCCAAAATAATCGTCATATCGACGTTAACAAATCCCGTATCCATACCTGCCCCTGTACCAGGATTGGCTACCTCTCTCTCTCTCTCTCTCTCTCTCTCTCTATATATATATATATATATATATATATATATATTTATATATATTTATATTTATATATATATCGAGGCCAAAAAAATCGACATATCAGTGTTAACGAATCCCATATCCATACCTATACCAGGATTGGCTACTTACATATATATAAGGAGCTCGAAAATATTTAATATATCACACTATACAGTTGACACTGTATCTAGTTAGTAGGGGAAGTCAAAGCAGGGTCCGTTACCCACTTCTTGACTGAGATTTATCAATTTGATAAATAAACGTCAGATCTCTTGGATTAAGCGACCCCTTTAACTAACAACCGAGCAAAGGGATTTTACCACCAGATTTGTCGCCAGCAAGTGAGAAGCAGAAAAAAGTCAAACAACCGCCAAGTGGAATGAAATAGCATAGGCCTCAAACTTTATAAGAGAGCTGAACAAACAGACAGGGATTTGGATGCCAGCTAGTTGTTGAGTTATAAAAGTAATTATTGCTACTTTGATGAGTTTACTCCAGATGAAAATTAGGCTGTAAATGTGTAAATCGCATGTAATATTAAAAACGAAGTATAAAAGCTGAATATTGGGTTTCTGCTATATTTTCATATTGATTGAAAGAGAATTATTTATTGGCATATAATCTATTGCAAAGAATGTGAAACTTACTTGCATAGATATAGATAGGGAGTAGATGTGGGTACTATATCCAACCCTGATAAAGCAAAACTGAAAAAAACCTTGAAGATGATACAAATGGCCAAAAGCATATATAAGAGCACATAGATTAACATACAGGTGCTATTAAAAATACAATAAGACATACAAAATTCAAAACAGAAGCTTCTCAGCCAAAAGCCTTCCAAATATAAACTAAAAATTAGTGGTTCTCTTCATGATGGCAAATACAAAACGACAGCTACACATATGGAGAAGCACGCCTTTTCTTTCTCATCATTCAAAAATTAAAAGGAAGTTTCTTATATGCAATCACTGCATATAAATATTAAGGTTTCACAGACCACCTTCAGAGTGCAGTGCAGTCCAGTATACAATAGCTATAAGGTACAGAACTAGAAGATATATTATATATAAGGGAGCTGTAAATATATAATATATTGCACCATCCACTTGATACTGTATATGGATAGTTGGTATGGACAATCAAAATAAGGCCTAATATATACTTCTTGACTAAGATTTGTATATTTGATAAATATCAGTCAGATCTTTTGGATTGAGTAACCCCCTTAACTAACAACTGAGCAAAGGGATATGAACCGCTTGATTTTCAGTCAGCGGATAACATACAGAACAAATTCAAACAAAAGTCAAGTGGAATGAACTAGCGGAGGCTTAAACTTTATAAGAGAGCTGAACAAACAGTTGGGCATATGGATATCAGTAAAAAGTTCAGTTATTGAAGTAATTATTGCTAGTTTCATAGAGTTTACTGCAGATTAAAATTAGGTTCGTAAATGTGGACATTACATGTAATATTAAACACAGTATGAAAGCTGAACATTGGGTTTCTGCTATGTAGTCATATCAATTGAAAGAGAAGCATTTATTGGAAAACAACCTAATGCAATGAATGTAAAATTTACTTGCAAAGATATAAATACAAGTACATATATGGTCTTTGGGTACCATATCTGATCTCGATACAGCAAAATTGAAGAGAACCATGGATATGATATGCACAGTCCAAAACATATATAATAACGCATAGATTAACATATATATGCTATCAAAATGCAATAAAACATACAAAACTCAAAACAGAAATTTGTCAGCCAAAATCCTTCTAAATTTGAGCTAAAAATCGGTGGTGTATGTGAGCATAGCAGTGTTTAGAATCTCTTCATGATGGCAGCTACAAAAGGAAAGCATGCAAATACAGCACATAAAGGAGCACATCTTTTCCTTTTTTGATGAAACACTCGCACAACCATGAAAATACAGCACATAAATAACTCCACTTATTAAGGACAGTGCCTTTTCTTGATTTTGAAAAGAGTTTCACTTATTGAGAACCTAACCCTTTAACTTTGGCTGTCAAATATTCCAAACTTAATAGTTCCTCAAAGTCTTTTAACTGTCTCTTTTTCTTATGGTAAAATTACAGCTCCTATCTTATGGAGTGTCATATAAGGTTTTGGGGAACAAAGATTATCATTCGGGCCAAAGGCCCGGAAAAAACATTATTCAACCACATGCCAGGAAAAAGTACCCACACGAAAAGAGGTAACATGACTCTGATACTACTAAAGAGTATACCTACAATTTACAAATATAGTTTTTGTCACACAATGTGTGGTTTCCCCAAACAATTTTGGGACATTTGTGAATATTTGCAATAATTTTTAGACAAATTATTTGTGCCATACACCACTTGAATATCTTTGATCCATTCTTGAACAATAATCAAAATTGCACAAGCTAAATTTTCCTAACCTCTACAAGATAAGGAAATATTATCCTTGCATTATGTAAAATTACAAAGTCAAACATTTCTGTTTTCCCTATAGATTTTTGTTATTCAGATGACAAGGACTTTTAAGTGGGAGATATTTGAAACTGTTGTGATCAGTCTTCACTAGGAATTTGCTACCTAATAAATATTGTTCCATTTTGCAAAAGCATGCATAATTATGAGGATTTATATATTAAAAATAGATTTAAATCAGTGTTCCATGAGGACGCATCCCCTACCCTCTAGGGCTGTCCCAAATGTTTCCAGGACACAAGGACATCCCCCCATTTGTTCTGCATCTTTTTCTCATGTCCCAGAAATGTTTCGTAATTTGTTTGGCATCCCAAGGACATTTCCTTTTTTATTAGGGGTACTTGAAGTCTCGAAGACACCGAGGGGCATACCCAATCTGCTGAAAACATCTCTAGAACATCTTAGTGTCCCCCACGTCAAAAATTGTTTAAACAATATATATTTGTAAAATACAAAAAAAAGGAGGGCATTTTCAAATTGTTATTTTCGTGATCATTGATAATATAACAATTGGAATGTCCGATAGTACTGAGATGTTAAATATAACAATTGGAATGTGATCATTGGAGGAAGGGTTAAATATAGAGATGTGTCCAACAATGCTGAGAGAGCAAAGGAACGTCCGATGTATACTTTCCTAAGGAGTACTAGAAAAGTCGTGTCAAAACCACAAAAGCCCAATAATTATGGACACTCCACCAATCTCAGAGAGTCAAAAGCTGTCGTAATTTACCAATGACAGATCAGAAGACTCGATGACGCATTGCAGAAAATGTATCACCATTTGTACTGCCAATGGGCAGATAGAAGAACTTAATTGGTCGAGGTCTTTTCCAGCCACACTCAAAGGGCTGGCTATTTATTAGTATACAAATGAAGAACGTTGTAATTAATAAAAGCATTGTTTTGTTGTCGACCATGTTATTATTATTCTCTTGTCGATTTTTGCTACTGTTGTAACAACTCTCTTTAGTAATGTTCAGTTGTAGACAATTGTGTTTAAACTGACCATCATTGAATCTTTTGTCATACAAATAGAATGTTACATGTCATGGTAGGGGAATTGGTGTGACATGTCCTCCCAGTATCGAACTGTATTGTACACTACTTTATGATATTAAGTTATTATTCTCTCAAGTTATTCCATGCTATGTTGTGGTATGCATTTATAGTTCCACAATCGATATTCCTTTGGTAGTGTAGTTTTCATAGCAAATATTTATGGCATCGTCAGTAAGGATTATAGATTTTAGCTAAAATTTCACTGTCTATGAGGAGCTTAAATTCCTTCTTGAATGCTTTCCACAATTTCTCCCTTTGATGACTTATCAGTGGTCAATGCGTGTGTGTACCAATCAATATCCACTACTCGAAGTGTGGTTAGGAAAAACAGCAACCAGTGATGCTCATATGTTCGTTCATTGGTAGTCTAGAGTGTGAAGCAAGTCCTACAATGAGGCACTGGATATTCATATTTGTCACTAGTGAAGTTTGCCAATTTTTGCTTTTCTAGAAATGGTGCTAATGGGATGCACATGGTTGTGGACACTAGGTGCTTTTGATGTGACTCTTTGAATATGATCCTCCTTAAGAACATTTGTGTCGGAAGTTCCTCAACTCTCTCGGCACTTTCGAACACGTCACTGTACTCGAAACTTCCTTCAACAGTGGTTAGTACATTGTTTTGCTCGCCATCATGCTCCCCTCATGTTGCTCACTCCAATTTTTCATTCGTGCTTCACTAGTGTTTTTGGCTTTGCGTCTTCAGTTCCACATATAATTTTCTTGTATGCAACTTTTTCTTCGTTGTCAAACTTTGTCTCGGTATAGACTTCCTCAAAAGGAGTGACCTCTATCAAATCCTCACTAAATCAGTTGGTATGATCTTCACTCCCTCCCTCTCAAAGGGGAAAGTTTCTTGTAATCTCCACCTATTGCAACTTGGGAGTGGTTTACGTTGCTTCGATACTAGTTGCACCCTTCCTTGGTTTCAACTGTGGTGTCGGCTTTGGCTCAAACTTCGACTTTGGCTTTGGCTCACACTTTGTCTTCGACTTTAACTAATGCTTTGTACTGCCTCAAAGAGTTTCTAGAAGGGGTCGCCTCCCGCAACCATTGCCTTTGCTCTTGTTGCTCCAAGAGTCTAGTAGACTATTGGATTTCTTGGCCAACTCCCCTATCACATTGTTTTTTAACGCCTTTGTTTGGGCTCATTGCACTAAATCCTTCCAGTTGAGCATCAATCACTACATCTATCTTCTTTTTCACAATACCTCTTCATACCATTGTAAACTTTGTTGTCATTGTACTTCACAATCACATTCGGCATAGAGATATTGCAAAATAATATAGTGCTTGGCAAGGAGTTTGGATAGATAATCAAATAGAGTATCCACTTCTTTTGTCACCGCCAAGTTGCCCCAAATGGAATCTTACAAGCACTTGCTTATTCTCAATTCTTCCTTGACATGCTCACATACAAAGAGATCCCCCAAGTACTTGAAATATCTAATGAGAATTTATTCTTTGTTTGTTAGTTTCAATTGTTTCTTGATTATGTTGACCCATACCCTTCATTACATTTCCATCATATTATATGTCCTTATCAATAAAAATTGTCAACCAACTTTCCAATTTCGCCCAAATTTTTGAGCCTATGTGACCTAATACCAACTAAC
The DNA here is from genome assembly GCA_037957365.1 of Torreya grandis. Lineage (NCBI taxonomy): Eukaryota > Viridiplantae > Streptophyta > Pinopsida > Cupressales > Taxaceae > Torreya > Torreya grandis. Next base: position 1,029,779 of record JARHVA010001420.1, read on the forward strand.
TGTCCATGGGAGGGTATGCCAAATACCAATGTAAAATCATCCACTGTATATGTGATTTTGGCCTCCATGTCCATGTCTAAGATGAATGAACACTTGTTGACTCGATCATAGCTAGAGGCCATCCAAACCAAATACGGCTTGAAGTCTCTGGAAACTAAATAAGGCATATGTAGAATTATGTCCACCTCAAGCCTTCGCATTGCCACCTTCAATGAATGATCATCATGTTTACTTGCCCACCATGTGCGAGATTCAGTGGCTCGCAAACTTTCCCAACTCAATGTCTCAAGTGCTACTTTCGCACTTTGGATTTGGTGTTTGATTACAAGGGTTGAATAACTTTTTGCTTTTTTCTCCCCTTTACTTCCGCCTGCTACAAGCTAGTATATGCTACTAGGGAAGTTTAATTCATTCTTTAAAACTGGGTGAGCAATCGATAATGGCAAAGTGGGTGAGAGAGGTTATGGTCGATGCCTTAGTTTTAAAATAAAATGGAAGGCAATCAATTAAGCCTGGAAAATTTAAAGTTATGCATCTCAGACCATTTAAAATTCAAGAAATATTGGAAAATGGGGCAATTAGGCTTGAGAAATTAGATGGGACAGCCATCAAACATACCATGAATGGTTCCATATTAAAATTATATCAGTTGAGGACAAAAAAAAATAATATGATTCATATCAAGCTTCTATCTACAAATTCCGAAGTACTTGAGGAACCCACCAGACAAAAGGCAAAGGTCAAGAAAAATCGTAAGTCCAAGCAAAAGAAAATCTCCCAACGTACATCCAAGAGGCCCAACCATACATACAATCTTCTATTCCATTTTTGTATGGTTTCCAGTTGTAAGCTCAATTTTCTTTTCCATTGCCATCCTGCCCCTTGTAGATCATTTTTCGTACACCCAGTTGCATACTCATTGTCATACGCCCAACTACAACCTCCATGTTGTACATCTAGTGATTTTAAAGACCATACACTTCATTTACAAGGTCAATGCTCATCTTCAAGCTTCTACTCAAGCATAAGTTTCCCTCCAGCTGTATGACTCTATGCCCTATGTCGTACACCCTTACCTATCCCAACAAGCTGTACGACCAATCTCAAGTGTACAACCCTCAGTTGTACGGCTCACCCCATCAAATTTTTTCCATACGCTACCTAACAAACCAACCGTACACCCCTGATTGTTCTTTTTCGTACAGTTCTTGTCAATCATACGCTTCTAAGAATGCATCGTACAATCCCTCCAAAGCAGCCTTAACAATCTCGTATGCCTCTTCAAATTGTTGAACCCAAACCATCAATTAAAAACAAGGTTTTCTTCTCTATACACTTCATAATCCCTTCTCCATGATATTTTGCCTTCACAGTCAAAGAGGATTTGCTAGAAGAATTTGTAATTTTATTTCTCAGAGCAATGAAAAGTTCCAAAAAAGAGCGGCCATTGGTCGAGCTAGCAATAGAGAATAGTTCAGGTGGACGGACGACCTTTTTGCAGGGCTTTGAATAAAATTCTATGACCTAGGGGCCGAAACCCTCGTTCTAGAATTTAAAGCAAAAGGGTTCACCATATATTTTATGGTTAAAAAAATTTTGGATTTGCCATGATCGTCATGATAGAAAAAACTAAAACTCCTCCAGTTTCAGGCACGACATAATATTTTGTTAGGCAGTGTGTGGAAGACTGCCTTGGATAAGGTGTTCCAAGATCAGCGATACCTGTCAACAAATAGATCTTGCCTATGCGTTAAGTGGGTCTATGGTTTTCTTACGTTCATGATTGTTAAAGAGATTCATTTTCGCCTCATAAGAGCGTTTGTCAGTGATATTGATTATATGCTTTGTCTGTTTGAGACTTGCTGTAAAGGTGCCTAATTATTATTATATTGCTCTCTCATCTTGACATGTCTCTGCCACAGCAATGTAATTTGTTAGTTGAAGATGTTAACGCACCACCTTGATTAAAGGAATGCTCCTAATGAACAAACAAATCTGTAGCAATTACAAGGGAATTTTGTCATTGAAACATCTTTTCAAGTTCAGCAATACCCACCAAAATAACAAATCTTGTCTCTCTCTTTACTGAATTAGATACGTTTGAATCTGAAAGACCAACATCCACCAACAACTTGGCAAAGGAACCCACCTCATCACACCTCGTCCAAGAGTACTATTTTCACTCAAGGTGTGAGATGGGGAGACAACATGCCCATACATGTTAAATCTTCACATTCACACACACATCAACTTCATTAAATTGGCATATATTAGGAACAGTCACACCTACAAGCCCCTCTTAACTTATATTATAAGCAAACTCAGAAGCAGCAATGACTCAGTCAAACAAAGAATTATAGTTGACGAAGCATTGGAAAAAACTCAACAACAAACTCAGCAAACTAGAGAATATTTAAAACTTGGAATACCTTTATTTATTTCTAGTAAAGCAAATTTTCATTCGGTTTAGCCAAGTCCTGTCGAGCACTATTTGAGTCATTGGCAAATACTCTCTAATTGTGCTTTGTTGGCCAAGGTTTCCAAGTTCAACTGAGTCTTTCCTAGTTAGCAATATTTTCCAATCGTGTGCTGTATGACTCACAAGTACAATACAAATCTTACAGCCATGGATGTATAATGTCACAATTTGAATTGAAATAAAACAGCTTCTAAATCACATCAAATGAGTTCTAGCCCATTCAATTCAATTGTGACATTACATAGACAATATATAAGATATTGGTAAAATTAAGTTAAATGTATCTTAAAGTTTGATATTATAATAATAATACCATAAGTTAAGGCTTACACTATATTGTTTTTGTCATAATATAGATAAGTCTCGAATCTATTAAAAAGCTATCATGTTTATATTAGTTATAAGTTATCCTCCTGTTTATGTTCAATTTCAATGGCTTTGACATTTATAACAAAACTAACAAGCATGCACAATGGTGATAACAACTTAACTACTCACAGTGGCAAATTGACAGCCAAAGGCAAATAACATCAAGGAGAAATACGAATGAGGACAAAATTCTACAATGATCCCCAATTATCAATTTACATAAGCATTTGCAAAAGCTGTTTCAAAATCAGTTTGTAGAAGCCATATGTTTTAATACAAGACATCGCACTAACAATCATGATGATAGAGACTAAAACTATGAATGACTACAAATAAATTAGTTTCAGAAGAATGTTACATTACATTTTTTCCAACCTGAGTATCAAATTCTAGAAATTTTAGGTTTAAGAGAAGAGTTTGAATTGTTCACAACACTGAAAAGCAAAACCTAGCTATTTATTGACACAATATACACCAAACAAAATTTAACCAGGGCGAAGCACTATAGAATCTTCTATTTATCAACACGATATGCACCAAACAAAATTTAACCAAGGCCAAGCACTATAGAATCAATATTAATATATTAATGTGGAAAAATGTAACAAAAGAAAGAACTGACAAAAAGGAGATACATACGGGAACTTCCGTTGATAGTAGAGAACGCGTGCGCGATCATGATGTACAACCCAACTCTCTGGAACCTAGAGTACACCAATATAACATGCACAAAAAATTAATTCGATATAAAGATTAAATTAGATGGGAGTGTCAAAGGGAAGATGAGATACAATAGTCAATAATGTAATGGACAAGTCAATATACCTAGAAAAACAGAACAATGCTACAATATCATCACTCAGATATGTGGCTTGCACACATTGAATATCAATTAAGCTACTATTACAGTCTCAATAAAAGTCTTTCAATAAAAAGTTTTATCAACATATAAACATTTTCAATAAAATGTATTCATCGAGTCATATTTACTTAGTCGAATTGGTTCTAGGATTTTTCATATGAATGTCAAACATGATTGGGCTTATCTATACTTAGTTTCATGGATGCCGTTTCAAATTTGGTTAAGTTTGAGGTGGGGCATGAAATAGGCACCGATCAATCATTCTTCGTTAATTATTTGTGCCCGTTAATTGAACAATGATATCATTGATCATAAAAGAAGGATACATATATTCTGTGATTATTTAAATCTGTTGAGTAAGCATATGGGAATCACACGTCTTTTTTGGGGGGGGGCTATTAGTCCCAGAGACCAGAAAAAAATCTGGAAGGTTGAATCTTGGAGTCCTCTATCAATTGCCTGAATCTTTGATTCTGAAGGAGTTGGCACTGCTTAAAAGCATCATAAGAAACACCAGGAGTGAGTTGGATTCTTTGTCTAAGAAATCACTAGCGTTTAGTCTCCTGATGACGGGATCATGTTAGTCTCGAAAAGTTGAGGTTTATGGTTTCTCTGCAACACATCTCTCAAAAAGATTTATAATAATGTTATGATGGACTGTGGATGCCTATTCTTTTGTATTGTCCCTACATGTAAGGGAACTATTCCACAAAGCCAAACTTCTAACAAGGTTTTGGAGCAAGATTGGTAAGAGGATTACTAACCCGGCCTTCCTAAAAAGATGTCAAGATTACAAGATAATCCCTAATTTTGCAAAAGTTATCCATTGTCTACACAATAAAGGAAATAATGATTCTTTCTGCGGGACGGGGTTGCCAATGCTTACAAGCATCATCAGAAGCACCAAGAGGGAGTTGAGTTCTTTGTCTAAAAAAACACTAGCATTGGTTTCCTGATAATGGGTTGGATGTTTAGACCCAATCATCAAGGTCTATGATTTCTCTGTAACATGGGTCTCTCCAGAGGATTTTACTAATAATGTTCTACCTTTGTCCTATAGACCATCTTCCTCGTACAAGGCAATGCCTCATCATCATCAATCTAGATATCCTTCTCCATATCAAAAATCATTTATTTCACCTTTGAAAGATAAAAGAGTCATCTAAAATTGAAAAAATATTTGATGTTTTCTTTGTTTTCCCATAAATCTGGCTTAGTACAATATCTAAAGAATGCAGTAAACTTAAAAACAAAAGTCCCACATTTCTATATCAAGTCGCCATATCTTTATAGCATATAAGTCATGTGGCTTTGCAACACGTAGAGAAGTCCACATTGTAGAGCATATTTATACCTTTTTGCTCGCTTGTTTAATTCCTAAGCTTGATTCAGGCCTCAGCCAAATTGATTCCATTTACGCAGATATTTTCCACATTCAAATCAGCTAGTATGTTTTTCTTTAACGTAACATAAGCTATGCCACATTATCATAGTTTAACCAAACATAGGGATAGCGTACACCCCCAAAAAGCTCCTGGACCTCACTTTCTAACGGTTTCATCCTTATTCCATGATTTTAACTCTAACTACATTATTCCCATGGAGGGGTGATTTACAATTGAAAAAAATATCTTGCATTAATCATGGACTTGTTGTATAGAAAATGCTCTTGTAATGGACACTGCATTAATTTATCTAATTTTATCAAGATAATTCAGTCATAACACTCTACACTTCATGATAACAGCCATATAAACAGGTTGGTTAGAAAATTGAGAGCACTGAATCAACTCCATAGAATATCGTTTGGCCTTAACAGGAATAGGATCCACAGGCTCCTCAAGGGCATCAGGGCAAGCATACATATCAAATACTTAAATTTTGGGTGAAAAATTTTGCAGCACAAAACCTCTTCCAGAAAACAGAATGATGGAAACCAATATGTCTACTCCTCTTAATATTTTACAAAAACATAAGTAAAACTTCATCTTGCAGAGAAACAATAAATATAGAAACACGCACCCAAGTATCATAGTGGTGTGAAAGGGAAACCCATTTCACTAAATATTGGAGTTGCATTTCACTTTGCTCAGTTCCAACTTGTACTTGTCTTCGGCCTAAGATCTTTTCGATTTTCTTTGGTAGGTAAAGGTTGCCACCCTTCTTGACCCTTTTCAAATTCATTGGTGGCGATTCCTTGCAATAAGGGCAAAGCCAATCTCCCTCTGGGACCTTCACTAAAGGAGGATGTAAGCAAAAAGTGTGAATAGAACAAGAGCAACCCTTTCCATCACAGAGAAGCAATAGGTTTTCAGCTCCTCCAAACTAGCAAAATACACAAAAAATCATTAGACAGATCTCACAGTACCCCACTGACACTCAAAGGCATCAAACCAGCAATATCCAGAATCAATGTTTTTCTACTTTTACCATTCTACATATTTGACCTTAAGACTGGATCACATAATACATAATAAAAAACAACCATTAATCAAACCTGGCAAATGGAACAAACGTGATTCAAATTCATATGATCCAAATCAACTTCCTGTGGATCTGTATTGAAATTTGCACCAGAAACTCTACTGTGATCATTCCTGTAAGATTCCACTGCCATATCTGTCCATGGAAAGCTCAAAAAAGATTAGAATTTAATGTTTTTGAAATTTTGGATATATTGTGTCAATCAATAAAATTATGACATATTAACTAGGTGAATGGATATAGACAGTTTGGAGAAAGGTGAGGGTAACTAAAGACAGAGCAGTAAGAGGAGAATACACAAAACTAGAAATCCAAAGTGTCCACTCAAAGCCACAACAGCATTCTCACAAACATCCTCAACTATATGCATGTATATGATATAAATAGCATGTTCAAACCATGGCAATGAGACAGATAAATGACAAATCTAAAATAACAAATAATATACAGAACTTAGATTAATACATGAAACGCAAGAAATGGAGGAAAAAGGGAACCATTATCATTCATTGTAATATTCCTTGCAGGTATTAAAAAGAGTTTTCGTGTCTCACCAAAGCCTTAAGAAAAACATCCTATTGCCAAACAGCTTAGAATTTAAATCATGTGCCCATTTTCACAATGGACCATTTCAGGAATGTTCTCTCTAGAAGTGTGTATATCACAACTCCAAACACCACCTAAAGCTTCCTCACAGCAACAGTTAGGTTTACGGAAGCTGCACACTTCATTTGTAAATTCTGTGCCACAATAATAACCACAACTACAACTCGCCTGTAAGTAATATTCCCCCCTCCAAAAATTCTCCTGTTGGATTATCCAGAGTAAATACCCCATGTGCTGCCCAAGTTATTGATCCAAAAGTCATTTTATATAGGAGGTTTCCATATGTTTATGAGCTTATGGGTGTTAGGAGTTTAATGTTATGTAAACCTAAATCACTCTTTAAATAAAGTGATCAGGTAATTAGTTATTTAGGTAGTTAAGTGGTTAAAAAGACTTTGTAAGGTTGTGTGGACGCTGTGTAATATCCCGAACCAGGATATTATATAAAAAAATTGTCTTTCTTGAAATTCCGTTTAATAACAAATATATATATATATATATAATGATTACAAAATTTCCAAATTTCGAATACTACAATCAGCCACAAGGGTTTTCGTCCTTGGGTTGAAGTGACAAGGGTTTTCGTCCTTGCACCTATTCACACACTAAGGTTTTTCGGCATTAATGGTAAGTATAAAGCTTCAAGCTTATACGGGCTATAATGTTAATACATAAAATGTGATTGGATACTTTTCCTCACCTCAATGAGTGAATATAAATATAGCGTAATCTTCCGTCAAAGGTGGTGTCCCATCCAAGAGGCACCTCTTCACGAAAAGATGTGACCGTTGACATTTCCGTTGATATTTCCATCAACATTTCTGTTGACAATTCCGTTAATATTTCCATTGACATTTCTGTTCACTTCCGCCAACAATTCCATTTGAAACTTCTGTTCACTTCCGGCAACAATTTTGTTTGAAACTTCCATTCACTTCCGATAACAATTTCATTTGATATTTCCGTTTAATGACTGCTATATTAAATGGCAGCGATTTCTTCATGTGAAATGGCAGCGCCTCTCCTTGATGGTTGTGCCCTTGTCTTATGCCTGGAAAGGGATATTACAATCCTCCCTTCCCAAAATTGCTTGTCCTTAAGCAATTGTAAGCCCTCATGCCCACGTACCATGTCTAAGAGATCAAACATGATGCAGTGCTCCCAAAGCCTTGATCTAAGATCAAATAAGATCTTATCATTTAAAATTGATTCTTCTGTAGATGTAAGCTCCAAACCAGTATCTTGCACGTGAATCAAGAAATTCTCAAGCTCTATTGAAGCATCCGGAATTTCTTCTTGAGTGTCAAAATTCACAAGCACCCTGTTGTCTCCTAACATAAAAAGATGCCCTCCTCTCTCTGCAGAATCCATGTTTTTACGAAGGATATCCACCTTCATAGCAATACGCTTCAAATCCATGGGGGTCCAATCCTTGGTTGATATCTGCGCAGTAACAAGCTTCAACTCTCTCAAGAAAGAACGCCCATTCTGATAGGTGTGGTCTAAATCTTCTTCCACAGTCAATGCCATTTCAGATAGACTTTTGTAATAATATTCTTTCCGAGTGAAAGGAGGCATTGCAGAAAGTTCAACCATTCCTCCACACATCTTTGTTAGAAAGTTTTCACAAGATTTTTTACACATTGTAACATTTTTATGCGAAACTCATCTTTTAAGTCCTCTACATCAACTAAATCAACATCCGTGATTGTTAAATAAAATAGTCCCTTGAATAGGTTTTCATCACTCTTAACCAAGCTTAGAAATCGTTGAAACACATCCTTTGTCTCCTTGTCAAGATGAAAGTCCATGAGTACATAGAGGCATTTTGCATCCAAGCGAATTGTCATCCATACCCCATCCGTACATCTTCCCCCTACTACGTCAAGAAGAGATCCAGATAGATGATTTAATAGATATGACTTACCACTGCTTTGTTTTCCATTGAAGATATCACCTTGATCTTACCGTCCCATTGATTCAACACTGCACCATATAAGCCAAAACGCATCAAATTTGCCAGTTATATACTATCTGCATAAGTAAGATGTGGCTGTATCTAAAGGCCATCAAGTAATGGTCTTATTCCATTGTTTTCTACTCAGGTAATTTAAATAGGTACAAGGCAAAAGAGTTGCCAGATCCAATTTCCTACAACCTTCTTCTAACAATAAGGCAGCATGATATTTATGCTCTTAGATTCCCAGTTCTCAGACTTCTCAACGTGAAACTGAATACTCAATTTTGAAAAAAAAAAACCTTTTTCTTGCTCCAACTGCTTAATAAGAAGCTTCAAGTACTCCTCACATTTTCGTTGACCAAGATCTTCTTTAGTTGTGTCTTTTGATTTTAGCAAATCATAAAATTTAAGATCTCTAAGAAGTCCTCTAAATAGAGCAGGACTAACTGCAAACTTATCAAAAATATGATAAACATAGTCAAATGCAACACAACTCCTTTGACAATCTTGAAGATTCCCCAAGTTTTCAACATTTACATCCAAACAAATGCTCTTTAAGTAAGACATGATGTCACCTAGCATATAAACTTTGGCCTCAATCTGAATTGGAGACCGAGTTTCTTCATTACTCAGTTGTGCTGAGGACGAAGAGCAATCTTCTGAGACTTTTGTACCTCTCTGAAACACAAAAAGAAAGGAGCCATCCCCTGAAACAGATGCATTTATGAAAACTGACGGAAGAGATAGATACTTGGGCTTCATCAGTGGCTGTTGATGGAGTTCAACCACCCTGGCTCTATTTTTGTCATAAGCATGTTTTATTGTTGAAGGCAAAAACTTATTTTCTGTAAACGATATTTTTTTGCTGCTATCGACACCTAACTCTTCTTCCTTGTGCGGCCCATACACAGCATTGACATTTTCTTTAAATGTCTCTATTTTCATCTCATGCTTAGCCGGGTCTATTGCAGTAAACATATGAAAATCTCTATGAATTTTACCTGTTCTTGATTCCTGACCATTGCTAATATTTTCCCCAACAGTAGTAGAATTATTCATTGTTTTGTCAACAAAACCAAGAATATTTTCAGACTTGTAAGTTCCCCCTTTTACAGTTTGTAGAACATCAGTTTACACCTTTCTCTCCATTTGTAATGTCACAAACCTTCAGAAAGTCATAAGCCAGAGAAATCTTCTCTTTACATGGCAAAACACCTCTTTCTCCAAGATTATCCACCAATTGCTTTGTTGAAACCGTGCCATGCCCTGTGCTGTACCACATTCCTTGAGATGAAGACTTACATGCTTTACACTAGACCTCTCTGGATATGGCAACTCTATAAAGGTTCTAGTGAAGCATCGATCCCTTTGAACATCTCCATGTAGATGTGTACACTCTTGATGCATGCTTTTGTTAATTATTTCAAATTTCACATTATTGTTACTAGAGGATACTTATGTTTTATTCGTGGCATTAATATTTGTTTTATTTCGTGGTACTAGAATAATGCATATCCTTCATGGATTTCTCCATCGTCCCACTTGAAAGTCCAAGTGTTTGATCTACTTCGTTTCCCATCTTATTCTCAACATCGCTTTGACCTACCAAACCAATGTAATTTGTAGGCCAGAATGATCTTGAGCACTCTCTCAGGCTATGTGATGGAAAAGCCGATGAACTAGGAGCAAAAGCAGACAATGCAAACACAATTCCTTGTTGTTGACCAGCGTTTGATCTAGAAAAAGGACCCATCTGGCATAAAGCCTGCCCAAAAATTGATGGGTTTTATGCATGGTAAATGGATTGTTGCAAATGCAAACACAATTCCTGTTGCGTATGTTGACTAGGTTACCATTTGGATACCATATCCCCAGACCAAACTCAAAAGCTTTTCATTTAACATTCATTGCAGTACTTGCAGATGTAAAAAATGGTTGTGCAAGATATTTATCTTGTAGGTCGAAAGTCTGCATCTGTGAGTCTATTTCTGGTGGGATGCAGAATTCCTAAGAGTGAACTCTAGGGGGAAAATGACATTATCTTCAGCATGTCTCCATAGTCCAATTGGATGCAATTCCTTATGAGAGTTTGTAATGACTTTCAGAGAGACACCAAGAAGAGATCTCTCTTTGCTCTTGGAAAGGCAAGTTCCAGAGACTGATGGCCATTTTGCATTTTTCTTATATCCCTGATCAAAGTTAAAAGACCTCTCAAAAAGCTTTGGTTTGATAGAACTGGCATGTGCTTCTCAATAGCGCCTTGAGAAAGAGCTTCAGACCTTGGGGAGGTTGCAAGAAAGAGGAGTGCCTCCTCAGAATGTCTGAATTGTTTACACTCCTTTAACTCGTTCCTACTTATCTCTGGAACGCTCAGTTGTAGGCCTGCCCCACTCTACCTGCCATTTTTTCTTTCTCCCTTTTCGCATCCAGTTTTGAGAGTTAGTTGAGCCTCGCTTTCAATCTCTACAGTGGATTGATCATTTAATGAACCAGGTTCTATTATATCATCTTTAACTCCTCTTCTTAATGTTTTTGCTTCTTCATTTTTGTTGCTCACTTCATCATCCATGTAGTCATCAGCAACTTGTTCAAGGTCAAAAGTCCACTTTCTAGCTCTGCTAGGTTGCAAATTGTCATGGTCAAAATGAAATGACGGATTCCATGGAGGTACATGATCAGTTTTCTTCAAACGAGGAGCAACAAATGGCATTTTCAGTGTTTTTTTGTGTATTGAAATCAATCATTGTTTTTATGGTAACGGTCATTTGTGCCATTGCGTTTACCAATTGTTCTTGGTCTTGGATAAATTTATCCCAACGCTTAACATCAATTCCCATTTCTCCTATTGGTTGGCTTACCTCTTTACTTTAATTTCTTCTTTTGTAACATAAATTATTTTTATTTTGCATATGAATTCCGTTCCACAAGATGTCAGGATGAGAACTCTAATACCACTGTAATATCCCGATCCAGGGTATTATATAAAAAAATTGTCTTTCTTGAAATTTCGTTTTATAACAATTTTTATTTTTATTTTTTTTAAATAATAATATATAAAATGATTACAAAGTTTCCAAATTTCGAACATTACAATCAGCCACAAGGGTTTTCATCCTTGGGTTGAGGTGACAAGGGTTTTCGTCCTTGCACCTATTCACACACTAAGGGTTTTAGTCCTTAATGGTAAGTATAAAGCTTCAAGCTTATACGAGATATAATGTTAGTATATAAAATGTGATTGGATACTTTTCCTCACCTAAATGAGTGAATATAAATATAGCGTAATCTTTCGTCAAAGGTGGTGTCCCATTCAAGAGGCACCTCTTCACCAAAAGATGTGACAGTTGACATTTTCGTCGACATTTCCGTTGACAATTCCGTTAATATTTCCATCGACGTTTCTGTTCACTTCCGGCAACAATTCCGTTTGAAACTTCCGTTCACTTCCGATAACAATTCCGTTTGATATTTCCATTCATATCCGTTTAATGGTTGTATTAAATCGCAGCACTGCTCCTTGGCAACGATTTCTTCATATGAAATGGCAGCGCCTCTCCTTGATGGTTGTGCCCTTGTCTTATGCTTGGAAAGGGATATTACACGGTGGCCTCGTGCACCTATCCAATAATGATGTACTTCTTTTAATAAAACTATAAGGCGACGAGCCATTTCACTAGTTTGTTAATCTAGTAGGTTGAAATATGTTCCATCGTTGGTATCAGAGCTATTCAGGTCCATGAGGAAGACGGTAGAGGAAGGATGAGGGAAGTAGTTTAAAGTTTTTTTTTGGTGAAGCATAACTCCCATTGTCAAGCATTGTCCGTAGCCACTTCAAGGAAGCCACAAATCAATGGTATGCAACAGAGGCCCAAGTAGGCATTTTATATGCGCTCAAAGGTATGTTAAATCCCCATGGTCAATATGGGTGTAAAGAGTCTAGGCATTTTATATGTGCTCAAAGGTATGTTAAATCCACATAGTCAATATGGAAGTAAAGAGTTTCAAAACCTGAGAACTTTTTCCATTATCAATGTGGGATAAAGTATCATGAAGGAAAACCATGTTAGATGAAGATTCTTCAAAAAATTGAACAAATTATGGTTAGATTATTTTTTCCAGTTTCTCTTCTGATTGAATCATATGGTGTTGGAGCTCCGTATAGGTGATTAAAGATGATTTTATGGCATTTCAATACTCCATACATTCAAATGGAAATTAAAGAAAATAAAAATATCAAGGAGATATGGTATAAAAAAATAAAAGATTTGAATGCAAACAAACACAAGGAGGCTCAATAAGTTATCCCAGAGAAACCCAATAACTGGGAAAACTCCAGCAAACATATGGCCACCTTTTATTGCTCTACGAGGTTTGCATACATGAGTACATTGTTCAATATTCAAGCTCCCACCCTCTCTCGGCTCTTCACTAATACTCTGCCATGCATCTATTTTTAGTTATGGAACAAACCCATTGTCATCTAGCCCAATTCTCCTATCAGCTAAATATTTATAGAGTTACATGTGTTTTTGGGCCTCACATATTCCTATATTTGTAACTTAAGTGTAAGCATATAAACAGTTTTTTTGGTTTTTATTTGAATGATGCCAAATTGGCTGACTATTGATCCGTCACGGATCAAGTTAGTCCCTCTTAATCCATGCTTCTTTGTCTAAAACAAATAAAAATAAGATTTGAAAGGTCCCCTCAATGGACATGGGAAGGCAGACATTGAAGAACAAAATTGGAAACTGAGTCTGGGTATCAAATGTATCTCTAGTCAATGCCAAAGTTTGGAGCTCAAAAAGGACCAACAACATCATAATGTATCATCGTGACAAAACCAATAAAAGATCTGATGATGTCAAAAGGAAAATGACCTGAGCTAAGAAGGCCTGGCTAGATAATCCTAGGAGCGAGAAATATTTTGCCTAGACCTTTCATAACATCTAAGGTTGTCATACCTCCTAAGGCCAAAAGAAAATTGGATACACAAATCTTCGTAACTTGGACTATGTGCAAGGAGAACTAGTACGTCCCTCTACGTCAAGAGTGGCTCATCCACCATGCATGACACAAGAAAAAGATAACTGGGAAGCCCTGGTGACAATCTACAAAGACGAGAAAGTCATCTCACTACACTATCTCTATTTGTAAAAGGTCATGTGATTCTTGAGATTTATTATACCTTTGTCTTACCATAGGAGTACCACGATCCTATCTGGATTACATGCAGTTATCATGATCAATACCAACACCAAGAATGGTTTATGGGGAATGAACGGTTACTGGTAACCAAATATGACTTTTAGGTCAAATTGGGGCTCGTATAGGCAAAAAATTGACTTTTAGGTGTTTTAGGGGTCTAATGCATATGTCACAAGGTGTTTTATAAGTCAATTAATGTCATTTAATGTTATACTAGCTTTGGTCCTTAGTCATTTTAGTCCTTTTAGTCATTTTGGCCCTTGGGTCATTTTGAAGTCAAAAAAAGTGCATTTAATGACTTGTACGAATCAATTATTGGTTACTGAAAGTGGCAAGTGTTTCAAAAAAAAAACAATTTTCTTGAGAAAAATGTGAGTTTGGCACTTCTACGACCCATGGGGAAGTGTGCTATGTGGAAGAAGATCTTGGTATGTCTCTTCAGCATCCCCAAATTCAGTTCCACGTTTGAAGTGCTCTGGAAGTGCCATTTTTGGCCCAAAACCATTCTGCTCCTTTTTCACACTTTTTGGCAAGCAAAAGCAGTCTTCATATTTGTACTTAGTACACCAGCAAAGAAAGTTTCAGATCAAACGCCTTGGGGAAGTGAAAGTACACTTAGAGACCTTCATTTCCATATAAGGAGTTTGAAGAATGGTGGCATGTGCTTCATGAACCATCCTCACAAAGTTGACTATACTTTTTTGCTTGTTATTTCATGCACCCTATAGGTTTTGCTTTGGTTTGAGAATTTCCATACAATCCAGTTGGTCATATTGGTTCCAAAGGATGTTGGCTTCATCCTCAGTTGCTCTCCATTCTTGGTTTCAAGTTTCATGATGTTTGGATGAGTCAAGTAGCTCAAGGTTGCAAAAGGATACACCTTTCTAAGTTACAAATAGTTTTTACCATTTTCAAGAACTTCATGTTTGTTCATGGCTTCAAAGGATTGCGATAGAACCTTTCACATGTTTTCAATGTACTATAGATTCCATTTACATTTCAAACTCCATTCTTCAAAGCAATCTCCATGGGTTTGTAGTCAAATACAACATTCAGAGGCAGGGAGCCATTACTGAACATGTACAGGGGATCTCATGGATGAATTCATGTTGAAGAGAAGGTTTTGACACTTATTTCAGGTGTTTTAAAATGTGTTTGGAGGTATGGAGATGAGATTAGAACCTATTGAAGGCCAAATGCTATGCACATCATACCAACCCTGCTCACAATCTGCCTGCTACAACTCATCTTCATATACAGGGGTTCCCTTGTTGATGTCATACTGAGAAGGAGAATTTGATAGTTTTGCCAATCTCCCATAGTGCAAAGAAGTGCATTTGAACACTTGGTGGGGTTATATAAAGTGTTCATAAACATAAGTGCCTTGCATATTGTCCAAGTTTCCTTCATTAATTGTATGCATGATGTTGTCCACCTAAAGGTGGCTTGACAGAGATGTAAAGGTACTTGTATTGAGAAATGGAAGCATGGTGAATCTTGTTTGGAGTTCTAGTATGTTGATTAAGTCATGGCAGACCCATGTAGAGGGCTCGGTTGGCAAATGTAAGTTGGAAACTACCTCTATGGAGCAATGACACTGTTTAGGCCCATTTTCCTCAAAAATGCAAAACAGAGTTCCTAGGGGTTTTGATGATATCTCACAACATGGTTGAAATGACCTCTGAAGCAGCTAGATGAATAAACCTTGTAGCTCTCACATAGGACAAGAACTCTACCAAGTTTGAAGAGAGGATGATGAATGGAGATTGTTTTTTAGATGGCTCAAACTTGTCAATTTATGCACTGAGAATAGGCAATGAAACCTACAAGTCTAAATCCAAAAAGGACCTTTCTCCACCCAAGTTGCAAATTAGGTCTATGCCCCATATGTGAGTGATTTCAAATGGTTCAAGTGGCATCCATGAAATAAAAGATCATCAGAGGGAATGACACTTCTTGTTTTGATTCCCCAAACACACCTTCAGTCCATGCACAGACCATGAAAACAAGCACCTACAACCAAGTGTTTGACTGTATGAAACAGTGAGCTAAAGGGAGATGGTTCCTTGGTGGTTGGTATGTTCAAAACATAATTGAATAGGTCCAATTCATTGTAGAGGATCTTATGAGGTTTCAAGAAGGCCATACACTATTTTCAAGCTCAACCCTTCCTAAATGCACACCTACTACTTCATTAAGGCAGCACACAGTCCAAGATATAGGTGTGAGATGGAATCACCAAAACATGCCTCTATGAATGAATAATGTTCTTGATCCAAGTGTCATGTAGAGAAGGTTGAAATGTTGTACTCCATATCCCATGATTACCGACAGGGGTCCCCCCAAATGAAAACATGCACCTACAGTTACTATGGATGACTGTGAAGGATAGTGAGCTAAGAAAGAGTGATCCAAGGGATGTTTAGGCTAAGCTCAAGGTGCATAATGGGTCCCATCAGTGTTAAATGGTCCTAAAAGGTGGCAGGGAATCTCATTAAATGTTTTCAAGGTCCAAACTATGTAGGGTTTCCTACAAATGACCCCCTCCAAAGCAAAAATACAGTCTGTTGTAATTGCGCAGACAATGAGCTAGTTTAATGATAAGGAGTGTGAAGGGCGTAAGCATGAAATAAAGGACCCAAACCAAGATCAAATAACCCTACAGGTTCAGGGGAGTTCATCCAAGGTTTTGAAAAGCCCAAGCAGAGATTAGACACCCACAGGTAGGGTTTCAAGGAGCAGGACACAATTAAAGATACACTCAATACAGGCAGTCAAAGCAAAGCATGGACAATACAAAGTTTGGAAAAGGCCTAGTGTTTGCATGATCAAGTGACCCCAAGACAAGTAAGAGTATTCTATGACACTCTCGTAATGGAGATAGAGCAAGGAGAAAGTTCTAATGTTGCTTCACACAATCCATAAAGAGAAGCCTTGTACATAGTTTGTCTCTTGCACAGTTTATCTTGGAAATTGAGGGAAATGAAGGGTCTAGCAACCTGACCAAGGGCTGAAAATTCATGGAGAGGGTCTTCACCACTTAAAGAAGCCTCTCAAATGGTTAGTTGGTCTAAACAAACAAGGGAAGTGCCCTATGTTTTGTCTCAGATAGAGGGCACTTCCCCTTGAATGCAAACTCCCTGTTTTGGGGAAGGAAGATGATCAGGTGAGTTGAGGACTGATTGAACCTTTCAAGAAGTTTTGACAAGCTAGGATACACCTATGACAACATGGGAAACCAAGTAAAAGGGGATTTTGAACAGAGAGATCTAAACCTCTTAAGGTTTGCAGACAGGCTCATGAGGCAAGGGTATGCTTAGAGTCCAAACAAAAGTTCACTATCACTTCTACATCTAGTGAGCTTTCCAATGCATCTAAACATGTTCATATGATCATAACAAAGGTGATAAAGTTGATGAAATGCAAAGAAACTCAGCTAGATGATCTAAACCATAAGAGTGCAGGTAGGCCTGCTAGGCAAGCTTTAGGCCTAGAAGCTAGATGGGGAACTACTTTCACTTTTCACATGAGATATGCTTCCTAGCCTATTAGAGCATGATTATAGGGTCATTCCAGGTATGTGCAAGCTTTCACATCGCAGAGAAATCATCAAGAATCCACTTTTGAAATCAAAACCAATATTAGGCCTATGCAAATGGAGAAAAGGGATCGATAGATCAAGTTTTGATACTCATATCTTCTTGGACATTGTGCATGGATGCCAAAAGAGTTTAGAGGTGTTAGCAAGGTCCTTGAACATCATCCTTGTGGAATTTGTTTCTTTATGAACAAAGCTTAAGAGTCAAAACAGGGCTAAAACCCTTACAAACCCTTAGTCAAGACCGGTTTCAAGGAATGAGAAAGATAATGCACCAAAATGACATAGTTTGTTCAGAATGATAATTGAAAGTTATAGAGGACTCAGTCAGAGTCCCTACCATCAAAATTCTCTGTACAAAATCTATACGGACATGGTACAAACAGGGTTTTCTTGACTGTTTTGTACATTGTGTAGGCTTCAGAAGGTTTCAAGAGATGCAATCAAGTTTGGGGGAAAGCTAAGGACTTGTACTAACTCCCTATAGTCATCTTATGCTTTGAAAAAAACTTTAAGTGTACAAACAATAACTCTCATTTCAGCCAGTCAAAACTGACATATAGGACAAGCTAGTGAGAAGGGCGAAAAACTTCAAGTGGGGTGATTTTAAGGTGTCTGATGTTTATAAGGCCATGGAGGGTCTTGACCCTTGTCATCCACTCCCTCCCACAGATTCGCATGAGCAACTGAAACCAAATTTCAGCACAAGCGTGCAGGGTGCATGGAGGGGTTTTTTGGACTGCAGATAATGATGGCTCACTTCCAAATGATGCTCGATGACCAGACCTGCAACCAATGCAAGGAGAGGCATGTCTACAACACTTACCCTTCATTCCAATCATTGGACCTGTTCCTAGTCAATTATAAGGAGTTCAAGAAGCCCAAATCATGAAGGCAATTTTTTGAGCCAGTTAAGAGAATTTTATGCCACTTTGCTAAAGTTTGATGACTTAGATAGCCACTTGTTCATTTTGACCTTGCATTGTTCATCCCATTTCCTCTTCTCATGCACAAGTAACTGATTTTCTCAACTTGACAAGTGTCCTTGTGACCCTTGGACTTCTCTCTTCTCTCTCTCTCAAGTTCTATAAGAACTAGTCATTTTGGCCATTGTAACTAATGCTCCACCTGAGTATGGCGAAACCCTGTTCATTTGCATACCATTTGATCAATAAGACTACTAATTTTTACCTCTTCATGACTGTTCTTAGTGCATTTTACTTGAATGTTGGATCTTGCTTAGTGAAGACTATGGATTCCTTAACATGTTGACTCATTCTTTCATCATATTTGCAGTTGAAAAGCTTCTTCTTTAGGGCATGTGAAGTGTTCTAAAAAATGTTAAGGATTTAGTGAGTTGGTCTATTCACTAGTGTCATTCAAGGCCTATTGTCTAGTCCTCCTAGCTTTACACATTCATCCATAGCCTCATAATGTAACATTGATGTGAGAAGATGTAGATTGAAGGAGTGTATGTTTGGTTAGTCCTTTATTCTCATGTGTAACAAGCTGTTGGTTGAAAGTCATCATCTTATTTGGTGTATCACCTGCCTTAGAATAGTTTGCTTTCAGTTATCTCTCTCCCTCGCCCCCCCCCCCCCCCAAGTTTAGGTGTAGTTGCAATACAAAGTGGTACATCTAGAGAGCTAGCCCTATCTAGAGATTCACCTCATCCTTACGCTGCCCACAAGCCTAGAAGTGTTTCCATTGTGCCACTTGGATGAGAAGAGCTTAGGCATCTCCTCAAAAAGTGCAAATCCAAGTGACAATAGTTACATAAGAGCATAATTGACTCAACCCCAGGCAGCTCTAGCAGCAGACATCTTGAGAGAAGGGGTTCAATAATGGGTTCCTTGTGTAAACAGCTCTTCAACAAACATAAGCATGTACGCTTCAAAGATGTTGAGTTCACAGTTAATGTCAGCTGATCAGGTTACACAGCATATTGAGTAGGCATTAAAGGTGACAAAACAAATATCCGAGGGTATTGATTTCCTTATTACATTTCAAAGGTTGCAGTTAAAACACCCAAGTATGACAAGGAAGAGGGGACAAAATCTGAATTGCGTGTTAAAAAAGGCAAAATACAATTTAAAGATCACACTAAAAGTAGATGTTAACAAGAAAAGAAGGAAAAGCTTGTTAAAAACAGCGAAAAGAAAGGTGTTGATGTAATTTTAAATAGAGAGCTATGATTTCCTACTGAAGGACAGAAAAGGATTAGCCAACTACTGAGAGGAAAGGAAGCCCATGAGAATTTAAAAAGAAGACCTGCAAAAAGGAGGAGGTTGGGGGAAGCTGTCCACAGCCCATTCCCGAATTAATAAAAAAAACAAATTTCTCCAGAAGAAGAAAGTTGTTTTAGAAGAAAAATCCATAGAAAAGAAGAGGACAGTGGTTGGAAGTAAGAGTGGAACAAGTGGATCAGATTGTGAAGTTGTGAAAGAGTTGTACTGTTGTGGTATCTCTCTATATGGTTAATATTGAGCCAAGCCTTCTTTTGTGGCTGCATGTTTTAAAGATAATTGCAAGCTGTCTTTTCCATTGTTTTTTAGATGGATATTGATGCCGTTGTATTTCATTATGAAGATTTGTCTGATTTTTTTAATTTCCTTCTTCTCCTTTCTCCTTTGGTTTTCATCCCTTGTGTGTTCTGGGGTGGGGAGCGAGAGTGAGGAAGAATTTATTCTGAGGTGCAAATGCTGGACAATAGATGTATTATTTTGAAGCCATTTCGCGTAGAGGCCTCCACTGTGTGTTAAGTGAGGGAGGCGGGGGGACTCATGCCAATGTTTCAATATCTATTTTCCGCGTAGGACAGTTCTTACTAATATTACGCTGCAAGGGATAGGGCATCGACAATTTTTTTAGTTAAGGGCAAAGAATTCAAAGGTAGGGCATATTAACCGCCCCTTTAATTTATGATTTAGTTCAGTGTTTTAATTGGGGAGAAAACTTAAATCGGGAGAAAACTTAAATCAAAGCCTATGGGTACTAGGTATGAGAGCAGGAAAAGACATATTGGTACCATTTCTTCTGCAATATTATGTATTATGCTATCTGATTTTTCAGGGTGTAGAAGGAAAATTATACTACGTCCTATACTATCAGATCTTCCCACAGTGATTGATTAAAGGTCAGACAGCTCCTCCACTTCAGGCACAGACAGATATTAAAAATGAGGTCTTCCAATCTTCATCGGCACATGCTTTGGGAGCTCTTGTTCACCCTCCATTGCTATTTGTATTGGTTCCATTACCACCTTTGTTAGTGACACACTGCTCTACTTTGTCTTATGTACTTGTATTCTTTTTTTGGCTTCTTGGATTCTCTCTCCTTGAACTTTCTATTGTTAACTGTTGTATCCTCGAGTCCCATTGGCCTACTTTGGTCATCTGTGGACATTAATATAATTTCTTTCTTTCTTTCTTTCTTTCTTTCAGTGAATTCTTTTCTTTTCTGCATTTTGTGTTACTCTGTCTGAAGCATGAATTTATATTTGATGCATATTCCCTTCAACCCCAACCTGATGATATGATTTAAGTAAGAGTATGTCAAGAAGGGCAGTTCAGTGTTAAGAGTATAAGCCAAGTTAAAAGGAAAGGAAAAGAAAGAACTCTGTAAGTTCCATGATGCCGAGTGCCTCAAGTTGGTATGCAAGGTACCTTATAGTATATGAGACCACCTAATTTTCCCCTATATGCAGGAAGCACCTAATTGTGCTTCAAATACGAGGCATACATATCCTACCCCCTGCAGGATTTAAACTTGTGACCTCTTTCTTAAGAGCACATGTTCTTCACCATTAGGCAAACTAAGAACAGTAATGTTTAGGAATCATTTGAGATGGGAAGCTTTTGTGAACACTAGACACCATAGATTTTTTATTTACCTCATATGGACCCCCATACCCACTGTAAGGGTGGTCAGGAGGATCATGCAATACCACCCTTTTCAACCTTGGTATGAATAGAAGACTGTTGGACAAAGCAAACATATGGTTACTGCACATATCTTTTTCCTTAACCTTTGTCAATTTATTATATGTTTTTTGCTTATTCAGAGGATGGATCTAATGAATCTGCCTCTAGACAAGTGATAAATAGTCAAATTATCTTCTAGCCTACTACTGAATGCTCTTAGGCAAAAGATAGCATTTGTTTCCTTTTTTGTTGAAGATAATTTGCACGGATTGCGTTCGCTAATGGAATGGAGAATCATTGTGTATATAACCATGTGTAGAGGGTGTCATGTCCTCTTTTGATCGGGACATCTTCGAAGACCCTAAGCCTTAATCTGTTTCCCGAGGGCAAAGGGAAAAAGAGAGAAAAGGAGAACAATCGGTTTCTTAAAGAACACTTGTAAAAAGTATTTTATGTTATAAAAGTTCACTTAAATTGGGGCCCTTTGAGACATGGGCACCAAACCACTTAAGTGGATTTGTAAAAGGTGTTCTTTTTTATATTTTGAAAATATATTTCCCTCCTTTTTGGGCGTACCCCTTGGGGGTGGTGTATAAAAGCAAAGGAGGGGATCATTTGAAGGGATGCTATTTTTGATATTCAAATCTTGGACTTTGAGTACGAAATGCTTAAGCCATTTGTCTTGAAGACAAAAACCTTCAAACAAAGGGATTGAGGACGCAAACCCTCATTCTTCCGTGGGGCTTCACCAAGGCGCTGCCATAGATCACTAATTCAAAAAAAGACAAAAATTGAAGGTTTTCTAGTTGGACGACTTGCTTTTGGAGGTTAGCAATTTGATTGGGAAGTGATTTGCTAGTGTGTGAGGGTCATTTCTTGCCCTAATAATATTCTGAATTTATTGTAATAATTCCCAGGTTTGGGTGACTTGGAATTGTGAGTGTTTGCTAGTGTTGAGAGCTTTTTTCATGCTCAAACCCCAATCTGATTTTTATATGATTATTCCAGCATTTGTTTAAAATTTTCTGAGGTATTTTGGAGGGTCCTAGGGACTCAAATATATTGGATATTTACCTGTAATTAATTCCCTATTTTTGGTTAATTTTCCATCATTTATTTATTGAACAAAATCAGCTATTTGTTCTATTTTTCAGATCTGAATTGAATCCTATTTTTAGCATTTTTGTTGGGCAATAAGTTCAAAAATTAATTACACAATTTTTAATATGATTTGTGAGTTGCAAGGCAGCCCTAAATTCTGTATTTATTTCCCTGCGATGTCGTCTAGGGTTTACAGAAGCATAACAGCATTTTGAAGGGTTCTAACTTGTTGTAAAGTTACCAATTGAGACCTTGGTATTCACCATAATTTGTGCTAATTTTGGAAGGTTATTTGCAGCCAGGGTTTGCTGCCATAAAAAACAGAAAAATCAGTAATTTGCTAGGATTTTCACAGAAAAATCAGAATTCAGAAAAATATCTCTTTTGAGGATATTTCAGAGGGTTTATAATAAAACATGGGTGTTGGATTAATATTGAATGATTCTTATACAGTTGTATAATTCATCAATGCTAGTTGACTCTGCACACTTAACTTGTTAGGGTTTCAGATCTGGGATGCCTAGTATGCACATGTATATGCAAGTTGTATGTGTTCATATAGCAGCATGAGTAGAATATTATGTGTAGAAAACCTAAAATATACGTTTGTTCATATATCCCACTTGGACAATTGGAAATCATATTTGCATTAAGGACTTTCCTTGTACACATCTCTATTTATACATTGTTATTGTAAGATCCTTTGTTTGGAGTATATCTTGCATTCCATGATCCCTATGTAAGCTTGAACTGTAGATAAACACACACATATTGAATCAATGTTGATTGCTAAAGCTATAAACGATATGAAACAATGATGCATCAATTTTATACGCATCCTCTATATCTTTTAATGTGAAGAATCATTCTATCCTTACCTCTACATAAAGGCAACTAATGAAGTGTTGTTTTATATCCGTTTGTGTATATTGAATGGCAGTCTAGAAACTTGTAGTTGGTCCTTGTATCTTGTGTTGGTACCTTGTTCTCTCTACCTTAGCATATGCAGGCTGTTTTTCAGCCTATCGCCATTTACTTTTTGATTGTAAGGTTGACCTTTGTGGGGGCGAGTGCAATCATAAATGACTAGGTAATCATCTCACATTCACAAAGGAGGATTCCATGTTGTGACTATAACATTCTTCACTCTATGTTATCTAATAAGTGACCCACCTCCGTGAGATGATTCCCCAAGATCCTAACACATGGAAACATCGATCAAATGGCACGTATAATCATCTTGTGACACTGAGGTAATCGAAACCAGGAGTGAAAAGAAAACCAAATTGCCACAGGTCCCCCAAGACTCCATGATACAAGATCATGCCAAGTGGCAGAATCTCGCATAGAGCACCAAAGGAATCGAAGGAACCTTAGAGAGCAAAACTCTACCTAAAATAAGATTTGGACAAATCCATGTTGTTTCACAAAGCACCTTGAGAAAGGTACAAAACGAGTGAGCCCACGAACACCAACCTCCATGTAGCAAGTCAACGGGATCATCACACATGGTGTCATCTTGTTGCACAAGGTTAAACAAGTAATGAAACTGGGGAAAAACAAAGAAACACAGCCCTTCATGAAATGAGTCCATGGGATCGCAACATGCGGCATCGTCTTGCCTCCAGAAGCACACCAAAGAGCAAAGCCAAGTAACAACACAGAATGCCACCATCTATGAATTAGGTTTACGAGATCATGACACATGGTGTCATCTCATAACACAGAAATAAGATAACAGTGAAACCAAGAATCAATACAAAACACAGCCCCTGAGAGGAAATCTCAACACATAGAGACATCCCATTTCACGGAACACTTCGAACAGAGTAAAACTCAAAACGATGGTAAACACCACCTCTGTGAAGAAAATCCCCTAAGTTCTTGACACATGGCAGCATCTTGCTTCACAAAGTCAAACAAGAACAGCAAACCCTAAAACATTTAACCAACGCAAAGACCTATGGACTAGTCCCCGAGATCACGACACATGGCACAATCTCATTCAAAGAACATGTTTGAGTCTCAACACCTTAGGATAGTCAACATCGGAGAACACAGAGATTGTAACAC
Source organism: Torreya grandis (assembly GCA_037957365.1). NCBI lineage: Eukaryota > Viridiplantae > Streptophyta > Pinopsida > Cupressales > Taxaceae > Torreya > Torreya grandis. The sequence continues at coordinate 1,054,442 of JARHVA010001420.1, forward strand.
GTGGTGTCATCACGTTACCCAGAGTAAAATAGAAATCAGAGTTAAAAAAGAAAAACAAAACCCCCAAGATGATTCAATGAGGTCTGGACAACTATGTTCCTCTTGTAGAAAACAAAACAATGCAAATATTTTTTAAGCCCGAGGCCCTAAATAAACATGATCACAAAGAATCAAAAACATAGGGCAAAACATTAAGATTGCCACTAGAAAATCCAGGTCTTAGAATGGCAAAGAAGAAACCTGAAATCAAAACCCAGATTAAAAATCAGAGATTAAAATCCCCCAATTAAAAGAAACAAAAAGCTAGCATAGATGTTTGCCATTAGAAACACATAGAATTCATCATACCTCACACTTGAGGATTAAAATTAATACTAAATACCAAATTCTTACTTGCACAACAATATAATTTTAAATCATCAAATGGAATAAACTCAAATGGTGAAAACATAGGGACTTCCAAAGAGGAGCCATGAGAAATGATAAAGTGTTTAAATTGGGTAAAAATACCAAATCCAACATGAGAAATGATAGTGTTTATATTGGGTAAAATTACCAAATCCAACTTGCTAGGTGTGGTATACCCCAAACATATGATTGACAGAAGAGATACCCCTCAACCATGGCATCTAAGCTGAAGATCACCCCACGAGCAATTTGCCAAATCAAAAAACCAAAATATATATATATATATATATATGTGGGTGTGTTGGTTCTCTGCTTGTGTACAATTGGTAATAGCTTCCGAAGCATATATCAGTCAAGGTACTTGCATTTACATGGAATTAATATATTTACACTGTTTTATTTTCATTTAAAACTATATATATATATATATATATATATATATAAGGTGCTTGCATTTACAGGGAATTAATATACTTACACTGTTTTATTTTAAATAGATAGATAGATAGGTAGGTAGGCAGGTAGGCAGGTAGATTAGATAGATAGACAGACAGACAGACAGACAGATAGATGGTACTTGCATTTACAAGGAATTAATAAACTTACACACTGTTTTATTTTCATTTAAAAGTTTGCATTTGCAGGGAATTAATATACTTACACACTATTTTTTTTCATTTTGGGATTTAATATACTTACTGTTTTATTTTCGTTTTGTTTAAAAGCTAAATAGCCGATACGGATATGGGTACGAGAATCAGATACGTGGATACGAGGATTTTTTTAAGCCCTAGATACGTTTTTGGATATGGCCATACAAAAATATATATAAAACATATAGCCATATAAACAAAATTTAACCATATAATATGAATAGAGGAATCATAATAAGTTAAATAACCACAAAACATATTAATAATTCAATGCCAAATATCATATTATTCAATTGTCGAACTTAGATTACTCTTATTAGTTATTACAAGTGCCTAGTGAAAATGTTACAATGGACAATCATAAAGACAAGAAAATGCAGTGTCTGCAGTTTGGTGAAGATTAGATGACCTGGTGTTAAATCAACTTAAGACTATGGCCTGTTCTCTTCTTTGAACTTATTCACGAGTTGAGCTTTCGTATTATACCTGGTTAAATTATCTTACTGTATGTACTGCACAAACAGAGTCCTGGAGAACCATATTTTTGGGACATAAAAGATAAGCGAAAAAAATACATTATTGATTTCAACCTTTCCCTCATCTTGATCATGTTACAAACATTTAATTCCTTTGTTTTGGCAAGGCTGAAACACGATCCAATAACTGGAAGACTTGCTGACTTGCTCTGGCAACCTTCATAGCTGTTGCATACAGCCCCAATAAAGAAGATACAGATGAATCGATTGAGGCTTACGTTTTGAAAACACAGGCAGCCATTGAAACTGCAGATAGGTTTTCATACTTTATTTTGTTTTTACTTGTTTTTTGAAGTTCGTGTTTGACTTTCTATTAGGCGAAATTGCAAAAAAAAAAAAAAACTGCTGGATACACAGGGGATACGGGCAGGATACGTCCTGCACCCTGAGGATACGCCCAGATACGTCCCAAAACGTATCCGGGCGTATCTGCAAGGGGCAGGACGTATCCTGCTTGTATCCCCTACGTATCAAACCCGTATCCATATCGGATCCATATCGTATCCGTATCCGGGACCCTGTACAGCAGTATCTGGTAACGTAGTTTAAAAGTATAAACTTTTAAGCAAAAATAAAATAGTGTAAGTATATTAATTCCTTGTAAATGCAAGTACCTTATAAATATATAGACACATACACACACAAAGTCAAAAGATTCAAGTTCGAGTTCGAGTTCGACGAGAATAAAATTCGGTTTGAGTTCGACAAGCGATAAAGTTCGAAAAAAATATCGCCATTAAGTTTGAACATAAGTCACAAAGTTCATTTGAATTTGGGTTTGACAATGATAAAGTCCAGTTCAAGTTCATCAATGGTTAAAGTTCTAGAAAAACACCACTCAATTCAAACAATAGAAAAGCATAAATTTTAAATGTATTATATAACAAAAATTGAAATATTAAATATAAATTAAAAAAGATTATAAATAAATAAAAAACTGAAAAAAATAAAAAAATAAAATATAATGAAAATCTAAAATATAAAAATTAAACTTTAAAATAAAATAATCATAAAAACAAAAACCAAAATTATAAATACATAATTTAGAAAAAAAAAAAAAAAACATAAAAGAATATGAAGAGACACTTAAAAAAGAAAAAAAAAATACATATACAACAAAATTTTAAATAGATAAAATAAAAAATAAAAACATAAATCAAAAAAGTATAAAAATAAAATGAAAAGATAAATACTAAACTAGAAAAATAAGTTAAAACTTAACAAACAGAAATAAAAAATGCATACTCTTGTCTGTTGCTCCTACACTCTTTGTTTGGTCCTCACAACAGCAGATGTCAGCTCCTCCCAGCAGACCATTAACTCCTCACAACAGACATGTTGGCAGCAATCTTTCTTCCTCCTAGTCAACGGAATCACAGCTGATAGTGGTAGATCCCGACACAGCAGTCTCACATTCAGTCAAGTGGAAAAAATGTACAGCGAGGGCACAAAACACACAGCCAGGGCATGAAATTTTGCCATGCATTTTCCTTCTGTTCCAGGATACATTTTACAGTGTTTTTTCGCCATGTTTTTTGAAACGAATTTTAGTGTTTTTGTCCAAACTTTTTAAAGGTTTTACAAAAACAGTGATTTACAAATTTTTGGGAAAAATTTCGCTGTATCTTGTGACTTCGTGTGTGTGTATATGTATATATATAATATATATATATATATATATATTGTCCAAACTTTTTAAAGGTTTTACAAAAACAGTGATTTACAAATTTTTGGGAAAACTTTCGCCGTATCTTGTGACTTCGTGTGTGTGTGTGTGTATATATATATATATATAAACGAAAATATTAGTATGTAAGTATATTAATTCCTTGTAAATGCAAGTACCTTACATGTTGAAACGAAAATAAAACAGTTTGTAAGGAATCTAATTCCCTGTAAAAGCAAGTACCGTACAGGGAACTAGATTCCTTGCACACTGTTTTATTTTCGTTTAAACATATATTAGATAAGGTACTTGCATTTACATGGAATTAATATATTTATATTTACACGCTGTTTTATTTTCGTTTAAATTAAGTGTATATATATATGCTTTGGAAGCTATTACCAATTATACACAATCAGAGAGCCAACATATTGGATGGTTTAAAACTAGCTAATGAATATCTCACATTAGTTTACAACAATGTAATATAGGCTAAGAACAATTTTGCACTAGCTGCCATTGGCTAATTGAGTTGCCAGCAAATCATCAAACCTGTGCCTTTCTGTTTCACTGCAATCAAATCTTATGCTGATCTGACTAACTATTAGTTGCTAGGCCTTATAAACAAGAAAAAAGCATCTAGGTCTAATTATTAAAAGATCAGATTATGTATCACTTATACCATGAGAATTCCACCTTTTCAAAAGAAATAAAAAACAATATATTGCAAACATATTTGAAGCTTTAGTCATACTAGTAACACATCCAAAAGCTACTTGTTAGATAGACAACATAGCTCTTCCTTGACTGATTTTATCATTTTTCAAACTGAATAAATGTCATAACCAGAAAAAGGAATAGCACAAATTGCAAACTCATTTACCTTGAATTGTTGATGAAACTTCAATCTCCTCACGTTTCTCCTTTCTGTTTTGCATATTGCTAGGAGTGGTAGTATTTTCTATCCTACTCATGCATAAAGTTGTTGAATCATTCATCCAATGAATATTCCAATGTTTTCTGTTTCTAATAGTAGATTTATCATTTACATATTTCTGGACACGTGTCCTTTTCCTTTTTCCAGTAGTTGGTATCTTACCAATCAGAGGACCATCCCTTGAACAAGTTGGACCACAAACAGAAACCTCATTTTCTGAAGCATCAGACTTGAAGCCAACAATAAAACCAGGGTTACCCTTGCTTTCAGCGGTATCTTTTTGAGATGATCTTAACTTTCTCAAACCCAAAACCTTGTCTGGCTGCCCCAAATTCCTTTCAGCCTTGACATTGAGTACATCCTTTATAGGAAGCTTGAAATTTAACTTCTCATCATCACACTCAGCATTATGAGATAATATTTGTCCTTCCATATCATGACTATCTTCAGCTGAATTTCTTCTGTGGAAATCTAGTTCTGAAGGAGATTGTACCCGCTTCAACTTCTTTCTAGCCTTAACAAGGGGCCCATCATATTTTGGAAGCTTTATATTTAAGTTCTCATCATGATCCTCAGTATTGTCACCTAACTCATGTTTTACCATAATATGACTATCTTCAGCTGCAATCCTTCTATGAGAGCGTTCCTTCAAAGAGGATTTCACCTGCCTCAACCTCTTTTCAGCCTTGAGACTAGTCTCATCCTGTTCAAAAGACTTGAAATCTAAATTCTCATTATGATCCTCAGCATTATCACATAACATTCTTATTTCCAAATGTTGGCCATCTTCAGCTGCATTAGACTGATTCTTTTTACTTAAACTGGATGTCACCAGCCCCAATATCTGACTGTCTTCAGCTGTATTGCTTCCACGAGTATCTTTCTTTAATAAGGGCTTGGACTGTGTCAACTTGGTTTTAGCATTGGGAAGGGACGCATCCTGTTTCAGGGGCATAAAATTCAAATCACGGCCATCATCCTTGTCCTCATGTAACACACGTCTTGTCAAATGACAACTGTCTTCACCTTCATTCCTTGAACAAAAATCTGGCTTTGGAGGAGATTTCACGTGCTCCGACTTCTTTATGATGTCCTTGACACTGTGTTCTTCCTGTTTTAGGGAAGATTTCACCTCAATTCGCAGAGACCTACGCAACTCTTGAGGCTTCTTTGTGGAACATTTTTGTTCAAAGGCAATGTTACGACAACTATCAGCCGTTACTTTACTTTTGTGTTCTGGAAATCCCAGATCATTTGAACTACCCCTCATGGTGTCTTTCTCCTTCTTCCCAGATATATATTCTTGCTCAGTACTGCCATTATGTTCAGTTCCTTGAGTAGTTATCTCCATTTCACATTCACTTTCTTTAGGAACCCAATGTTGCCCTTTATCTTGGATTGAATTTGTCAATATACATACATTTTTTGTAATAGACGCATCAGGTATGTGCTTTTCATGGAAACTGCATAGTTTTTTCTCCTTTGCACCCTGACATGGTTCCTTCGAATTTTCAGATGCAACCAAGTTGTCTCCATCATCATCCTTCATTACAAATGTTTCTCTTTCTATTGACCTGCTAGATTTCTCCCCTGCTAGCACATCAAACTCTTCTAGACCTTTGTTTCCATGCTTAGCCGTGTTCTCAAAATCATCAATCCTCTCTCTTATGATTATGTTTTCTTTTCCATGCTGCACTTGAGGCTCACTTTTCATCTTGAAATCATTAATTAAATTAATATTATTTTCTTTGACATCATCTACCTCTTCTTTGATGTGAAATTTTTTAACTTCATTACCAGATTGAGTGTCATCTTTCAAAAGAATTTTGTCATTTTGACGCTTGTCAGGAGCATCAGAACCATATACCTCTTCTTTGATGTAAACTTCTTGAACCTCATTAACTAACTGATTGTCTCTTTTCAAAAGATCTCTGCCATTTTGTCGCTCATCAGGACCATCTTCCATTTTAATTTTCCTGCTCTGCCTTGTATGCACTCTCTTGTGTTCACATTCTTGTAACTGTCTTTGTTTCGCTCCATTGTGATCATCCTGATGCTTTGCAGCATTATTTTTTGTGTTGCTATTGTCAGATTGTATTACCTGCACTACCTTTTTCCTGGTTTCCTGCAACCTTTTCCTGGCAGTTCTACCAACTGAAGATTTACTATCACCATTGCCATAGTCATCCGATTCACGGACATCTTTTATATCTGTTGTCTCCACTGGGTTACTACCCTGTGAATTCCATGCCTTTTGTTCCTGTTCTGCATTAACATTAGTGTAAAAAATTAAGTTCCATGCAACCTAGCAGAAAACACTGCTTTGTTTTACATAGGCTTACCTAAAACGTGAACACTCAAAAAATATTAGCTTCTCTATGAAGATATTTAAATTTTTGACAAAACCAAAAAACCAAAATAACTCTGTTTTTCTTTCATCATAAGGACACAGAATGACAAAGCAAATACAAATAAAGCTAAGATGGGATTTCCCAAATCAAGGTCAGTATAGAATGTGATGCCACACATATTCATCGTTAACATGTATATTTGTTTGAAAGTAAATACATTGAAAATAATTATAGGAACAAACTCCAATGTACCTTGAGTTTGCCTACAAAGCCACCTATAATAATATTAATAAACCAGTTTAGGTAAAGACAAAAAGAAAATATATTAATGATATATGTCCAGGAATGACCAAAAGTAGGTCAGTCAGACTTGGGATTACATTCAATTACAATAGAAACAAAACAACGGTGACAAGACAACGTAGATGCCAAAACCCATTTTCCGATGGAGATTGTAAAGACTTTTATTTATTAAATAAATATTATTTGGACATAATTAATCATTTTTTGGATGATTATCTGATAGATGTCCTTATGATGATTATTATGGGTTGTGATTACATCATTTATTTTATGTTATTATTTAACCTTATCAAACCCTGAAATGAAATTAGGGTCTGGGAAATATACCAATTGGGAGGGCATTCCTATTGGATTCTCTGACTCCATCTTTGGAAGCTGCCACTCTGAGAGGTACCTGCAGACTGGAGACACCATGATTTCAGGGATGGTTGCAAAATGAAACATTGTCAGGGCAGTGCTATTGTCAGGAAGCAAAAAGGATAGTTGTCATTTCTGGATTCCAGGCACCCCTGACCAGAGAAGGCTATGGCCAAGGGTAAAAGATATAATATGCTTAACATTTGGAAAACAGGAGTTACAGGAAAGGGCACAGACATTCATGTTTTTGGAAGGAAAAAAGGAGGCATTGGCAGACAGTGAGATCCTTGGAGCTCGAGCTAGGTTTCTGCCAAGACTGTCTTGTTTGATCCAGCATGTCAGCAATGGTGCAATATCACAAGGCATGTTTCAAATAATTCCTAAACCCTCCACTCTCCACCCTGTATTTGAAACAGGTGCAAAAATATTGCTGTTCATATTTATACCTGGGATTTCATTGTAGGTATGATCAATGTACCGTGTTGGGAAACGGCCTAGGGTTAGTTGTTATCAATGGCTCTTGCAACCCTATTATGATTTAAGGTGATTTGTTCAACCCTAGATGACTGTATTAAATCTATTTTTGGCCTGGACGATGCATAAAACCCATTGCTATGTGCTTGTGTTTACGAATGAGTGCAATAAAATCACCATGCTCAGACTTGAACCCACCTGTTGGCAGTAGATAACTATGATATTGATATTTCCTTGATAGCAGGTGACTCTGTAAGTTTAGGTAACCTGTAGGAACCAAGTTCTGGAATGACAGTGTTGCAATTGCCAAATTCACCTGAGGCGTGGTTATAATCTGTATATATTTAATTGTAACATTCAGAACTACTCTATAAGTGATTACCCTTTGCAATGGAAGACTGAATACACCAAGTAAACCTGTAGATGATCTGGGAGATTGGCAAAACAGTGCTGAACCTAGCATATGCCTCTAGGATATATAGAGGCCTTCACTTTGTTTAATCTCTCTTTCTCTTTTAAGTTTTGTTTGGCATGAATTAGTCATGTACCTCTCTCTTGGAAATGGAGTCACGAAACTGGAATTTTAGATTGTGTGTAGGCATGCAGGCACTTTTCTGTATGGATTCCCTAGGTGCTAGCCAGATCTGAGTTACAAGAAGGAACTCACTCGTACTCATGAATTCCAAATATCGGTTCTGGGAATGAGTTGCCTGCAGTTGCTTTGTTGGGTGTTATTCTTAGAACACTTGACAGTTGACTGAATTTCACTGAATCCTAAATCCACGTTGAATGCCCTAGAGGACTGTAGTGGTACTGAGGCAAGAGGCCTATATGAAACTGTGCCTATAATAAAGCACAGTTACATATATATTTATTGCATGACTTGTGTGGGTGAAAGGTGATGTGTGCTGAGCTCCAACTGTTATTTTATTGTCTTATTGGCTGTGTGGAATAAGCTTTTACCTAAACCTACTTGCCCTCACCTGTGGTCTGATCGCAGGACCCTCTTATAGACTGAGCCTGGATTCATGGCCGTGAAAACCACACCTGACTGCTGAATACTCAGAACTCTGCATGGTGACTGAACTGAGCTGGTTCATACCAAACCAATCCACCTAGAGTAGAATACTCAGTTCCTTGTGCTGCTTGGGACCAATTGGCCTGATCTCCCACCAGAGTTGTAATGGTAATACAATGGGTTCCATGATGTAGTATTCAGACTTGACTGTACTTTGATTCAAGTTCGGATTGTGGTAACCTTTTACACTTCTCTTTGTATATTTTGAGCCTGCAGTTTGGGCTGTGGTCTGCGGATGCTACTCCCTTCATGGGGCGGGAAGTAGTAGAGTCAGTCTCCCCATGGTGTTAAGAGCTTTTACATGGCTTAGAAATGTTACAAAGGAGATGTATGGGATTTTACAACACTGCCCAGTCTGAGCTAAGGTCTTGAAGAAGTATTAAGAGGGAAGGCTCTAAGCCTTTGAGGATGGTAAAAGGAAGCAATGGGAGCTTGCTCCCACTTCCTCTTCCTACACCCAGTCTCCTTAAAGGCCTTATGCACTATACAATTTTTGGCTTTGATTAAAAATGAGTTCATATGTTATACTTCAGAATGTCCTTGGTTTGTCATGAATGCATGACAATCTGTACTAGAGGGAATCCCTTATAGGAATCCCTACAAATCTGTACCGGCAGCAGACACCTTCTATTAGTCTTGTTTAATTGGAGATGACTGGAATGCTTATAGGGGGACTGTGTTCTTTTTTCTGCCTACTTGTGTGGCTGTGACAGAATGCCATAACAATGTGAACTGCTGTTGAAAAAAATGCCGTCTTAAGGAAACTCTATGAAACATGTATGATACTCCTTTTTGGCTGCATGCTTGCTTACATGGATGTTGTATCTTGTATGTTTATAGAATTCGTTTCTCAGTGGCAGGAGTATGGGTTGTACTAGGCCTAGGGGAAATGAGATGAGCTTGTTGGCTTCATTCTCGTAGGATTCCCCAACATTCCCATGTCACTTCCACAAGACATACCTTGTAAAATGTATGAGAGCAGAGATAGTTGTGCTTGATGAAATTGAGGACACGGACTCATTGTCATAAGTGTTTTCCCACAACCCTTGTAGTTGAAAATTGAGTGGTATGAGGATGTCTGCCATCTCTTAAGTCTTTGGCCAAAGCAATGATTGTAGTAATCATTTGTCACATTCGTCGTACAATCTAGTTCCAGTGTATGTCATGCATGATCAATAGATAGTGATGTTGCCTAGTTCTATCTGACTTGACTACTTTTGATAGTGACTTGTGCTCGTGCTGCACATGTTTCTCTGATACTCTCACCAGTTGGCTACTGTTATCTGCCACCCTAATAGAAGGGTAGGACTGCGTTATGGCTCTGTGATTCCAGGCAAAGCGCCTCGATGATGCTCTCCCACTCTTGTTCACATTGTTGACACCAGATGGCTTCCTTGGATGACCAAGTACTTGTAAACCCATGTAGGGTTGGAACCAGTTATATTATTTCGTGTAGTTTTTTATTTTTCTGTTAGAAACAGGATGTGTTGCTGAGTATTGGATCAGCTGATATACTGATCACCCGGTGGGCTTGGCTGTGTTCTCCACATATAGTTACTTGATATTACAAATAAAAATATGTACTTTCTTACATGAGTTGGTGGTACCTGTTATGATTCTATGTATGATGTAAACATTGAAAAGCTATTATTCTCCCTGTGCTACAATAAATTCTAAAATTATGTTGTATGAATAACTGCCGTCTAGTTTATACAAATGTTAAAAAGGCTCATCAATAGTAGAATCCATATCAATATATTGACCCTGGTGAGGGCTAGCTAACCAACATTCCTATTCCCCACTTGCATTTCAATAAATATCAATAGAAAATGAAGCATTATAAATGTTGCACGGACCAAGCTGTGGATTACCATCTTCCCAGAGTCGCCTTGCAGCAGACCAATCCACAACCTTACTTCGTAAATCCTTCACCAACAAGTCCATCTCAGAAACTGTGCCTGCTGTTTTTGCCCGTTTCTTCCACTCAGCTTGCTGCAAAATGCAATCAGATCTCATTTTTCACACTATTTATTGACATTGAAAAAATCTTTTAAAAAATTGATTCGTGGACTAATAAATGATAATTTAAGACAAATTATTATTCAACAAAGTTTATTAAGTTGTAATACCAAGCATACTTGTTGATAAAAATATCCACAATGGAAGATTAATTTATCCCCGAAACTACTAAAAAGATGTCACTAGAATCTGACACCTGACTGTAACTATATAATCACAAGTAAAATATTCACGAAAACAGTGGTCCAAATACAACATAAAGCAATGCTTAACTTATGCACATTACGTCTTACTTGGAACCTCATAATCAAATTTCAAGAAAATTATCAAAGCCTCCAAGAGTTTGCAATTTGTTGATTTTGCTCATTATGTGTCAATGTTTCCAAAGTTTGCAATATAATTGGACAAAAAGGTCGAGAACCTCCAACTCCAATCAGCATCCTAATAAAATAGCAATTTACATTTAACTCTATCGAATCTGCTCATATGTAATCAAAATAGAGGTGTACAGCCAGACGGTATGTATGTATATTGACAGCACATACCTGATGGGTCCATTACAAAAAATGTATATATATTGACAAATTCAATCCAAGATAACGGGCAACATAGGGTTCCTAAATAAAGCGAACGTGAAAGGGAGACAATGCCAATCTTCCGGATCTTGAATACTGTGTTGCTCCCCCACACAAAAAAAGAAGCTACTAAATTATAGAAAAATACAATTATGAAAATTTTGTATGCTGAAGAACAATAATTTTCTATTTCCTAATTAAAGACTAAAAGCAAGAATTTATATGAATGTTTACTTGCTTGGAATAGGAAACACAGAACTGTGGCACTACTGAAATATCAATTACAGACAATATACAGAAGAGAGGGTCTTTCTCAAGGAGGTATAGGCACCCACTGATCCAAGCACAAGCACCCTCAGATTGGGTTCGTAGCCTTCAAATGAAAATTCACATGATTTGCAGTCAGGCTCACAGCTCACACTTTCAGCAGTTTGCAGCCTGTGAACTTAGCAGCCCCTTCGAACCACACCGTCACAAAATTGGGCTCCTCAAGCACTACATGACAAGCCATATCATTGACGGGGTCCACATCATCAACCTACACTTCACCCTCCCCATCCACCAACAACCAACTTCAAGAAGTTCAAAAAGTCGTAATACAAACAGTCTTTGTAACCGGCCATTCTTGTTCTTGTTTGTAACATTATGAGCTACACAAGCTACTTATAAAATATGTTCTTATTTGAAATGATGAGCTACACACTACCATTCAAATTGTTCAACCGACAGCTACCACAAGTAAACCAATTTTTAATATGCCTGCACCTCCAACCACAAAAAAATCAGGCAGCCAACAAACTCCACAAATGCCAAATGTTCAGTTTTCGATGATATAAGTTGTTTGGGCAACCTGAAACAGTCAATGCGCCCACTGATATATTAAGATCACGACAACTTAAAAAAAAAAACACATGCATGCAAACAGGATCCTTCTACAGCACCCTCCAGCCCATGTCCCCAAACCTTGGATGAGGATTTTGTAGAAAAAGACTGCCCCCTCATGATTTGATGTGTACACCTCAGTTGGAGGGGCATGTGAAAGAAAATGTGATGATGAAAATTGGACCCTCTTGTGGATACAATGATACATATAAATTAACCAAATTGACAGAAATTATGATGGTGAAAATTGGACCCTCTTGTGGATACATGATACATATAAGATCAACCAAATTGACAGTGTGTGGAACACACATTGCAGTCTGTGTTAGAACTGTAAGAGATGTTGACCTCTTTGAATTTGAGAGATGGACAGTTGTTTTTGTACATACTCAATAAAGGTTAAGGCAAAGGTAGTTTTTTAGGTAACCCCCAAGTGAAACACCAATATGATGTATAAGACCCCCTTGTGATAACCCACAAGGAGATTGTTTGCCATTTACCTTGCATATTATTCAAATTTTGTACTTTTGAGCATAGTTACCAGGTTCGGAAATCCGAATGCGTTCGGGAGGCGGAAAAAATGCAGAATGCATAATTTTTGAAAAAATCCGGTACAATCCGGTTCAAAAAATAAAATAATATATATATATATATGCAAAATATTTCAATCTACTAAGGAATGAACATTAATTTAACACTTGCAAAAATGAGAAATGCATAAGAATTTCAAACTTGAATTACATTAAAAGATAGCAAAATATTCATAGTTTAGAGCCTAAGCTCAAAATTGATATAGAACTTAAGTTTCAAACATTTGCAACATCAAACCCAGCTTCAAAATCAAAACTAGCACTAGCACTAGCACCATCAGCGAATCCTCCATCCAGCTCATCAACACTATCAATATTTTCCTCAACTCCTTCACAGGATGGTTCTCCAAGATGAAGATTGTCATCTTCGTTTGCAAGATTGTGCTCAAGCAATCTTAAATTGCTATGAACAAACACAAGATCTGACAGCTTTTTGGCTCCTAGTCGATTTCTCTTATTAGTATGGATCAAATCATGCATGCTCCAATTTCTTTCGCATGCAGAAGCACTGGCACATTGACTGTGGACACGCACGGCAAGCTTTTGTAACTTTGGGGTAGAAGAACCATACGTCTGCCACCATAAATGGGGATCCATGCTAACAATGTCTTCTTGTGCCACTTTAAACCACTCGGCCACTCTCCCGCAATGTTGAGACCACTCGCGGGCAAGCAAAATGGAAGCCACTCTGAAATCTTGAAACCCTGAAATATGGCTAAATTTGAAACCCTGAAACCCTGGAATCTGACTAACTCTGAAATATGATAGGATCCTCCAAAACCTAGAATTTGCATTATAGCTCCTAGTGGTCCGAAACCCCTCTCAAACATCCTGAAAGTATATAAATAAAATATAACTTAAAGTATAAGAAACTAGATGTTTATTTTATTTCTATACTGTTGGGTTCGGACTAGATTTACATTTTCTAAATTTTTTTGTTGACTTCCATTGTTTCTCCCTGTCCGTACAGTTTTAATGTTCAAAAATACGGCGAACCGAATTTTTTAATCCGGAAGCCCGCAAAAATGCGGAACGTTCCGGATTTCGCCCAGATGCGGCCGAATCTGGTAACTATGCTTTTGAGTATTTACCTCCTAACCAAATTCAGTAGTAAACTCAAACTTGTCAATCCACCTACACCCAAAGCACAATGTAACTTCACAAGATCTGAACATGAGCTGCCCTGGGCAATATCTTATGGATGGATGGAGAATCGCTTTTCCAAATTTAGCAAGGAACTGTCCACCATTTTTCCAAATATTGTACAAGTGGTAAGAGGAATATTCTAATTCTTTTCCTTCAACCTTTAATACTCAACTTTTACGAGTTTGTAAGCAAGTTCAAAATTTATATCGCAAGGCAAGCGAAGAAGAAAGCTAATGAATAATTTGATGAAAACAAGAATTACAAAACACTCTTACAGAGAAGATGCGGTAATTCAATACGCTGCAGGTTGACAGAAGGTTTACATGGAAACCAATGAGAAGTAAAACTTGGAAACAAGAAATTTAAGAAATCACTAACGGTTGCTCAGGAAGAGAGTGGCATTTCAGAACAAAGTACAAGACTAGGAGGCCAACAAAGTACCTGAGAATTTCAAATTCCGGATCCAGTCTCAGATTTTATCAGCCTACCACATGTCCAAGATGTAGAAAGAAAGAAATTATATTAATGTCCATAAATAACCAAAAGTAGGTCAATGGCAATCAAAAAGTAGATACAGTTTTAATAGAGAAGCACTAGGGTAAAGGGGATCTAGACTACGAAAAAATAAGTAGGGAGCACTATATAATTGTAAACATAACAATGGGGTTAACCCTGAATCATAAGACCTAAATACAGATAGTCTTGTGACATAAGGAACCATCAACAAGTATGGAGCTGACAGAGATGAATGTGGAAAATCATAACTGGAGATGCACAATCCCAGCCAGAAGACCAGCAACAGCCTCTTTTCTCTCAATTCAACCTCGACTACCTGATCAGTCAGATCAGTGAGCAGATATATTTGCTATAAGAGTTGGATTTGGATATGGAACTAGCATGGGCTGATAAATCTTCAAATCAGCAGCACAACCTTTTATTTCCTCAAAAAGTATGTTAGGAATTGATCCAAAGCAAAATATAAAAATGATGAAAATACATTCAAAGGAATAGAAGGTAATATATAAATATTGGAAATGCGCTAGAAAGAATTTGGAGGGTGAAAGGTCACATTTGACCTTTGGTTTCTCCCTTGGATTTAAAAGGGTTGTAAACTAATGTACTATATACCTTTGTACATGAATTGAAAATAAAAAGCTGGATCGCTGCATATTATTTATCTTTTGTGTATTATTGTGTATATTTTATCTATCTTTTAGCTTTATCATATCAACATGTGGTACCAGAGCAAGGTTGAGAAGATGTGGGCATCAAGAAATTGTTGTGAGGATAGTTGTAGTGTTTGCAAGAAAAATCAGAGCCGTAGCATGAGGAAAATCCGAGTGTGTGAGTTTAGAAGGAGGAGGAATCAAAGTAGCGTATTTTAATGATAATCTGAGATAGCATCACTAAAACTGCAATATCTTCTTCAATTCTTAATGAAAATCAGTAATTTAAAATGTTTTGGAAGGCAACACACAAGAGAACAAACTCCAGAAATGTTTTAAAGACAGTGTTTGAATTGAAAGAGCAGTTTGAAGCAGAGAGAAAGAGAGCATGTTTTGAATGAGGCATTGAATATGTTGAAGAAAGGTATTTTTTTTAAATGGTACCTAATTTAAAAATTTGTTGACATTTCATTTGAGACGTCACCGAATCCCAGAGCCCACTTGTGGCCTAGTTGTGAAGGTACAGCAATTTAAAAATTGCTCGTCTCCAAATATATTTGTCGAGTATGCAAAAAACTTCAAGCTCTTTATTTTTTTAAATTCTGGGTAAATGTACAAGGATTTATATTAAAGTTTTCTAGATAATATTTTAAGATTCTGCATAGAGGGATTAGCAAAAAAAGCAAATTAAGTCATTTCAGAACCAAAGATCACAAGTTCAAACCCCACTACAACAATTTTCTAAGTTTAAAAGACAACTACTGTACGGAAATTTATGTAAAAGCTTATAGGTGAAAACGCAGATGCTATTTTGCTAAGACATCCACTATGACCTCCTATGTTTTCAGTTCAAGCTTGAAAAGTGCAAAAAATGCAGTTTTTTATAAACTTGTAAATTCAATTTTTTGCAAAAAAAAAAGGAAAACCAAATCCTTCAATTACGTTTTTCAGTATAAATTTGTCATACAGTAATATTTTCCTGTGCAATTGATCTTTCTAAAAAGTATACTCGATTGGCTTTCCAACGAGCAGTTTCAACCTAAATTTATGCAGTTTTGTAATCAGTACACTTTATTGCAACAAGAGATAAATCATTCACAAGATCAAATAAGCTCTCAACAAACACATCCTAATGTCCATTCTATCGATGTTGTCAAGCCAATCGTAAAACAACCCAACCATGTTGTACCATCTGCTAGCACTCAAATCTTGTTGCGAACAATATGATGGCAAATGTTGTTGAATCTATTGTTTCTAAGCCTGAGGTTGTTCCAAAGCAGTCCAATCTGTCATGTCCCCTTTTCAATTGACATGTTCTGAGTTCATGGTTAGCCTATTATGCGACCTTCGTAGGCTAATAAGATGGATAGAGGGTCATAATGGAGCTTGGCTCGACTTTGATTCACATGATTTCTTCATTTGATTTTCATTCAGGGTATTTCAGACACATTTGGCCTGAGCTCCTACTTTTTAGGGATATTTGATATGCAGCGGAGCGCCTTTATTATGGTATGGTTATGTGCGGAATCACTCCCTGATTCACTAGCTTCGATCGGTTCGTGGATCCGACATGTATTGAGGGAGATATTAATATTTGATTGATTTAATCAAATATTAATTATTTAGCCTATTTTTAATTAGAAACCCTAATTCTAATTTAAGAAACCCTAATTAGGGCAAGCATATCTTTTGAGGGTATAAGGGTTTCTCATGGAGGCCATTGTTCATTATGCTATTGATTATTGATTATTGATTTTGAAGAATTTCTTCTGTGAAGACTGAGCCTAGGGTTCCAGGATTCCATTTGCATTGGAGAACGTTCCCTCTTCAGTGTGTGCAATTAAGAGGCTGTGGAATATCAGCTGATATATTGCCAAAGTGAGAGATAGCTTCATCCAGAGGTTATCATAGAATTTCAAGTTTGAGAGATAACTTCACACAGAAGTTATCACAGATATTCCAGGTATTTATTGCTTTATGTTTTGATTCAATAAATTATACAGCTAGAGATCTACTGTGCTAGAGACATATATTTCAGATCAGGGGTTGAAAACAGGGAAGTTGTGATTAATTTGCGGCCGTACAGAATCCGTACAGGTTCGTACAGTTCAGTGCAGGAACCGACCTCGGCAGACAGAGGGTTTTCAGTGACCGACATCGGTCGACTGAAGACCGACGTCGGCAGAAATCCGACCGACAGAAACCGACGTCGGCGAGATATCGACCGACGACGGCGACTGTGTGTCGACACAGAAGGGCCGAGACTTTCCAGAATTCAATTTGCACTTCCAGATTTGCAAAGCCAGGGTTTTCAAGACTGTATTTTATATTTATATGCATAATAGAGGACGGCAATTGTAATAGTTTAGAAGGACAAGTGATAAGATCTGTAATTTGTTATTAAAAACTATATTATTGTTATCATTCTGAATTTATTCAACAGAGATTATATCTTGGTTCAGATTTTTTGTGTTGCTATATTTCCTGTTTGAAGGGGATATTACAGTGGTATCAGAGCTGTTATTGCTATATATCAGAGCTTTGGTCTTTGGTATCAGAGTTTTGTGCAGATAAAAGAGGCCCTAAGTCAGGGACATTACACAATCCTATTGTAGATCATAAAACCGTTCAAATTCCTATTGGGAACCTTAACCTATGGTCCCAAGTGTGGTGGATATTGATAATCAATGAGTATTGTGTTGGTCTATGGTATACTGTTCCTATTGGTTTTCATGTTCCAGACTATTCCAGATCTATTCAATTTATTTCTGGGGGTAGTCTGTGATAGTCAAGTTGTTGATCCTCTTGTGTTTGATTTGCTGTCTGCACCTAGAGGAAATCATACTTGTTCGCATTATGGATGTCAAGGTCATAACAACAATGATTTTTTTGATCTACATAATTTAAATATGTAGCAAAACACAATATTTTCCTACTAAGACCATGAGGCATATGTATCTTGGCTGTATTGATCATTCTAGATAGCGATCTAAGATTCACATGTTGTCCAAAACTTATAGGAGAGTTCAGTCCATTGTAGATGATGATCATGATGATTTGTCTAGTGATGATGATGAGATTGATGTCACACTTGCTTCCCATGATGATGATGAGCTCAGCATCCTCAGAATTTTCGTGATCATATTGGTCCAAATATTGTTGCTTCTTCTAGATTGGATGTTGATGTTGATATTCTTCATATGTCTGTTGGTATATTTGATGAGTGGTCTATTGTTGATCAGATTGCAAATTTGGACCATATTCACATAGATGATGATGACATGTTAATTTGTAGTACATAAAATTGATTGTGTATCTACATATTTCAGTTTTGTGGGCCTCATTACAAATTAGAGTTGATGGATTTGTAGCACATGCATAAGATCATTGTGCCACAATGACATGGTTTGGTTTGAGATGTCTCTTTCATTTGAGCAAAATGTGTAGTACAACAGGATGTCTATCTCATAGACAGGTTTTGTAAATTTAAGGATATGGAAATTGGAGTTTTGCCTCTTCTTGTTGATTGGGTAGAGGCAGTTTAGGCCCACAATTATTCACTTGAGTTGTATGTTGAAAACCCAAAAGGGCAGCTTAATGGAGACTCGTGATGAAAACCTGAAAGGGTGTCATTGAGGTGTGCATGTTTCTATAAAGGTTCCAGGATGATTTGAGCTGTTGATTCGCACTACTTCCCTTTTCAGGGGGAGTAATATACAGAAGTTCTCCATTCTCATCTAAAAGGGGGAACATCAGAAGTCAAATTTTGAGTTTTGAGTTTTAGTTTGTTGATTGTTACATGATTTGATGGATGAGTGGTTTTGTGAGCGCATATGGCTCACAGTTGTTGACACTTGGTTGAGTCACCAGAAGTTGACATGTCTACATGTGCACCTCGTAGATTTTTTGCACGACATACTTTGCACATGACATGCAGGTGCCAAAGCACCTATTTGTGAGGAGTTGTCCCAGATGTATTAGTTAGGAGACTACTCATATTGGCCATTGAAGATTGGTCACCTTTGATTGCAGTGTATTGCAGATTGCCAAATATTGCGACTTATTAGAGCATTAGATAAAGATTGGTCTTCATTATTGCAGCATTGAGGATGAGACATGTGGTAGGTCCCAAGATTTTTGGATATCCAAATTTTGAGAGAGAGATGTTTAGAACAGCAGCTAAAACATCAGATTTCAGATGTTGCAGATTGCAGAGTTTGGTATTGCACATTACAGGTTGTTGTTCCACTCTCGTCTGATAAGGGTGCTACATTCCAAATAACACAAAAAACGGAACTACAAAAAATATAGAGTGAAATTTTGATAAATGGAAAAAGATGGGAGCACATGTTTTCCCAAGGGTGGATTGCACCTGCAAATCCAACTGTAACAAAAGAGCTCTCACACAATGGCGGCTGTCTCTTGCATTAAGTTGATATTGTAAAAAGATATATTCTTTAGGCTTTTCCTTCCTTTTGTATTGAACTGTAAGGAACCCTAATTAGCCCATGATTACCTCATAGCCTAACCCTTTACTAACTCTAGGAACCCAAAATATAACATAATAGAAATAATGATAACTAAGTGCACGCACGCACACACATAAATATATGTTATGTTTAGGTAAACAACATGCCCACCCCCTCAAAGAATTTTAACCTCAAAGCTAATCAAACTCCAAAGGTGCAAAATTTTACATTAAGGGAATGGAACCCAAGACCTCTACCTACTACAAGAAAGCTTTAACCAACCTACCACATACCAAAACTTTGACATATTACAAGAATGAGAACAAAAGTTTCCCTTACATTTTGGGCACGCTTTCCAACATGCTTACCTTAACCTTCGTCATTTCCGAACCCGCCAGGAAATTCCCTGCCCCCCCACATTCCAACTTAAGCATGCCTTGCCCGTTGCTCCAAAAAAATTGGATTATTTTTTTTTCTGTTTTTTTAGTGCCTTTTTAGCGTTGGATGTTTAGTTATGAACTCCTCTATTTCCAAAGTTGCATCCTCCTTGGGTAACCCCTTCCACTTCACCTTGAACATGTGTACTACCTTGTTCCCAAGCTTCCTAAATTCCTCTATGAATGCTCTTTGGGTCTAGCACAACCTTCCCTTCTTCGTGAGTCATTGGTAGTTCTGTTTGACGCACCACATGCACTCCTATTTTTTAGGCATGACACATGAAACACATTGTGCAACTTCCCCTTGTTCGGGATGTCCAATGCGTATGCAACTTCCCCCACCTATGCACGCACCAGATACGGCCCATGATACCTTGGTTGTAGCTTAAGCTTCCCTGCATGCTTCAAAATATTTTGCTTATATGGTTGAAGCCAAACAAACAATGTCCCCAGTTTCAAAACTCCTCTTTGTCCAATGTTGTTTCAGTTGTTGCTTCATCCTATTGGTGCTCACTATCAAATTGTCTCTCAAAAGTTGTACAATGTTTTGCATTTCTTCCACAACTTCTATTGTTGGGACCTTTCCCCTCTGAATTACCCAATCCAATGGTGATGATGCCTCATACCCGTACAAAGCCTTAAAAGATGACATTTTTTTAGTTGTGTGGTACATGGTGTTGTACCAATACTTAGCCGAGTGTACTCATTGTACCCACTTCTGTTGTTTATCCCCTACATACATTCTCAAATACCCTTCCAAGCACTTGTTTACCACCTCTATTTGCCCATCTGTTTGGGGATGGCATGCAATGATCATGTTAAAAGTAACACTTGCGTTACGAAATTGCTCCTGTCAAAAATGTCTTTGAAAAATCCGATCCTAATTACATATGATCTCTTTAGGGATTCCATGTAGTTTAAACACATGTTGGAAACCCAATTTTCTAGCCATAGGACAATTGCTCCATGCCTTGTGGAAATGAAATGGGCATACTTTGTCAATCTATCTACGACCACAAAAATTTCGTCTTTACCCTCAGTGTTGGGAAACCCCAAGAAAAAGTACGACGACACAATTTCCCACTTTTGCTTTGGAACCAAATTTGGTTGCAGAAGGCCTAGAGAAAGGACACTCTCCACCTTATTCCATTGACAAATGTCACACTCAACTACAAATTTTAGAATGTCTGCGTTCATTCCCTTCTAGAATAAGTTACCTTTGATGTTTCCATATGTTTTCTGAAACCCAACATGGCCTACAAATGGAGATGTATGGTCGTGCTCTAGCAACTTTTGAAGAAAGGTAGAGTCACCGATCAAGTAAATGCAACCATGGAAAAAGATGATGCCATTACAAACCTTTTGAAAAAGATGTTTCCCATCTTCAATTTCTTGCATGAGTTTAGTTAACGCGGGGTGAGTTAAGTAATCTCTTAGAAGGTCATCAATCTAAGTAGGTTGGTTAATGGAGATGACTTGAAATATTGGTGGTTCTTCCTTGAGAGATAATGCATTTGCCACCACATTCTCCTTTCCTTTCTTGTAAAGGATCTCAAAGTCATAGACTTGAAGGCGATCAACCCATTTATGTTGCTCCTCTATTAATGTTCCTTACGTTAACAAGTGTTTAAGGTTGTGGTGGTTGGTTTTAACAAAGAACTTGCTCCCCATCAAAAATTGACGCCATCTAGCAACTACATGTAGGATAGCAAGCGTCACCTTACTAAACATGGACATCCTTCGTTCATGATCATTAAACTTCCTACTTTCAAATGCAATCGGGTGGTCATCCTGAGATAGAATTGCGCCTAGTCTAGATCCAAAGACATCACATTCGTGACAAAAGACTTTGCGAAATTGGGGGTTGTTAAAACTGGAGTACACACCAAAAGATTTTTTAAGATCCTTGAAAAAAAATTGTGCCTCTATGGACCACTTCAAGGAATCATTCCTGGTGAGGTCAGTCAAGGGGCGTGCTATTGTTGAGAAGTTCCTTGCAAATCTTCTATCAAATCCTACTAATCCTAAAAATCCACGAAATTTATTAAAAGTCTTGGGTACCTGTCGATCACATATGGCCTTGATCTTTGCAGGGTCTGTGCAAACCCCCTCAATAGAAATAATATGACCAAGGTATTCCAAGGATGCCTTTGTAAATTCACACTTAGATGCTTTGGCATACAAACAATTTAAACTTGGATAGGATATCCAACACAACATCTAAATTCTCAAGATGGGATGCCAATGAATTACTATAAACCAAAATGTCATCAAAAACTACAAGACCAAACTTACACAAGAATTTGTTGAATATCTTGTTCATCAAATGCCTGAAAGTTGGTTGGAGCATTGCTAAGATCGAAAGGCATGATCCTAAATTTGTAATGGCCTTGATGCATTCCGAAGGCCATCTTATCCTGGCCTTGGATCCAAATTGGTATCTGATACTACCCTGATTTAAGATCTATTTTTTAAGAAATACTTTGCTCCATGCAACTCATCGAACAGATCATCAATCCTTGGCATTGAAAATTTATTTTTTTATTGTGATTTTGTTCAAGGCCCTATAATCAATATAGAGTCTATATTACCCATCTTTCTTCCTTGCTACAACATATGGGCTCTTACTAGGGATGATGATGCCAACCTCTAAGAGTTAAATGATCAATTTCTCTATCTTTGACTTTTAAAAATGCCCATATCTATAAGAGTGTACCACAATTGGCCCTTGTAGGATCAAGCTCAATAATGTGCTCCAATTCCCTATCTGGCAGTAGGCTCTTTTGTAGATCTTGGAAAACTACCTTATATTTAACATCTCTGGAATCCTTGGAGCTTGTTCCTTTAAAATAGACGATTCCACATCCATACTGTAAAGGTGAGCCATAAATCTAAAATGCCCCTTCTTCAAAATTTTGTTCATTTGGTTAGAATCAACAGTTTTGATTTCCCCTATGGGCAAGGACTTGATAGTATAGTCATGGTCTCCTTGTTTGAATGTCATGAATCGCTCTTCATGGTTGGAGTATGTTCCAAGTGAGTATAACCATTGAACCCCTAAAACAATATCCTTAGCCCCAATATCAACCAAATAGGCTTATCTTTAAGGACATAATCTCCACTAATAGATTTGCATTATGAACTACTCCTATGCATTCAATACTCCAGTTCCCTGGAACTCAAATGGGGAAACTTTCAGAAGTGTCTAAATGGAGGCCTAATCTTTGGACTTGTTTCTTATCTATAATATTAAGTGTACTTCCGGGCGCGACCATGACCAAAACTTGGGCTTTCTTGACATGGGCAAAGAACTTGAATGTATCTAGATGGTCTAACCCTATCATTGTCGAAAGTGACAAATGATTCCCCCATTTCTATGGTACAAGGAGACAAATCTTCAAGTTCACACCCTAAAGCAGGGTTCTTAGGGGCTTCCTCATTTTTTGACTCTAACCCTAGCACAGAAGAACACTCATTCTCTGCCATAAAAAGTTTTTTAGGATTACAAACATGAACTTTACTCCATGGATCAAAACACCTACGACATGGGTCTACAACAGTGGACATAGGCACATAATCATGACTAAGGTCTTTGGATTTCTTATCCCAAGTGAAAGATATGTGAGGCTAGTATTCCTATATAATCCACTACTTTTATGGTGCCTCTTAGTGTTACAATACCTTCTATACTTTCTTAAAATGCTACATTTGTTGGTCATGGTCTTGTTCAAAATACTATAGCATACATTCCTACACATGTTAATCATACTTTGGATCATATATATGTTACTATATCTCAAAGTACATCAATTCTACAAGTTATTTAAGACATGCAAGTGAAAATCAAATAAATTTCCCAAGGAACTCAAATACCTAGCCAAGTGGCTACTTTTCATTATATAATTACATAATACATTGGTTCAAGAGGTCTTTGTCTACACTTTGCCTACCAGTTTTATTGTTCCTAAATTTTAAGTATAGAATGACAAGAGTGATTATCCACACCATATTTTATACTTTAATTCTTCATGCTTTGGTTTTGTACATGACGATCTAGCCCTACCATTTTATTTTTTAAAGCATCAATATGTTTTTATGATCTTCCAACAATAATAATGGCCCTTTCAAAAGGGTCAGGTTCAAACATCCTTACATCAATTTGAATATCAGCCCACAAGTTAAAAATATAGATCTTTTTCACCAGCTTCAAAGAAAACTTGGCCTTGGACTCCAAAACTTGAATTTTTTTTGTATAAACTTCCACAGACATATCTTTTTGAAACAAGTGCATCAACTGGGTATCAAACAGTTCATCTCAATTATGGTTAGCCCTCTTACTCAGACCTTTGGAAAAAGTCCAAAAAGTCCCCCTTTGGATTTGTAGAAACCCATCTCCCTCCCTAAATGTGGGCAGGACCATCCAAATGTTGCAAAGACAGAATCAGCGTGTCTTCTCGAGTCTTTATCTTTTGTACCCTAAAGGCCAATTTAAGCTGTCTCAACCATGTATGGGCTTCCATCTTACCACTAATATCATACCGTGGAATATTCATTAGTAGACTAAAAGAGGTGACGTGATCTTCCTTTATCTTTCTCCTCGTCTCCTTGCTCTTCCTCCTCATTTAGTGGATTCGAGTCTAAGTTCCTCCAAATCGTTTCATCCTCCTCGTCATCTAGTGGCCAATCTGGTTGTTTCCCTTATGAACAAATCTCTTTTTGAACCTCCTCAAATAACCCCTTCATCACCTGTTTGGTCATGAAATTTCAGTTTTTTCTTGGGTAAATTCCCCTTGGCATTTTGGCAACGGCTGCAAAGAAAAAAAAAATCAACTAAAGCTCTGATACCACTTCCTACATTCCAAATAACACATGAAATGAAACTTCAAAAAATATAGAGTGCAATGTTGATAAATGGAAAAAGATGGGAGCACATGTTTTCCCAAGGGTGGATTGCACCTGCAAATCTGACTGTAACAAAAGAGCTCTCACACAACAGCGGCCATCTCTTGCATCACGATGATATTGTAAAAAGATACATTCTTTAGGGTTTTCTTCCCCTTTGTATTGAACCGCTAGAACCCTTATTAACCAACTCATAGCCTAACCCTTTACTAATAACTCTAGGCACCCAAAATATAACATAATAGAAATAATGCTAAGTGCACCGACACACATAAATATATGTTGTGTTTAAGTACACAACACAGGGGAATATGAGGATTCAGATTTCGAGTTGAGACATTTCAAAATTTGTATTATGGATCTGATCTTGAAACAATATGAGGACATGTTTGCAATTGATATATTAGACTAGTGTATGCTAACTGCATCAGCTTTGTGTACTTGAACACTTCAGTTTGTATGTTAATTATTGGATATAGTTTGTGGAAATTCCCAAGATGTCCACCTAGATATATCTTAGATTGTCAATTTGAGAGAACACTTTTAGCATATTGTCAATTTGGTGATTTCAAATGTTTTGATTGTGAGATACCATGACAGGTGCAAAGGAGCAATACTTGAGATTGTGATTATGTTCTAGATCTGGAGCTAGCATATCATATGGTTCATGTTGGACTGACCTGCGCTTGAGCATATGTGCATTGTTGATCACTTGAATGGGTATAGTATTGGTGAAGATCAAACTTGTGATCTCGACAATTGTTCTTGACATATTTGTCGACATTTGTAGATTGTGTATATTCAAGATGTTGTATGTGTACACATTTGTTGTGGATATTCAAAATGTTGCATGTAGCTCCAAATATATTTGCATTTCAAAGTTTTCTACAAAGTTCGTGGATTACCCTAGTTGATGGTATCTAGAGACTACTCTTCTTTTCAGGATTGGATATTTCAAAGATGAGTTTGTGAGTTGAAAATGTAACCAAGGCGATCACAGTTACATATCAATTGAGAGATGATAGTTGGCACAATTTTCTGTCATCGACAGTCTTTTATGTGTCAACATGATTTGACAGCGATAGGAGTCACTGACTCTAGAGACCATCTAGAGAATGCCTTCAATAGAGACCCTCATGAGAATGGTCCTTCATCAGCTTGGCATAAAGAGAAGTCAGGTGTTTGAGAGTGCTCTTTAGGCACACTGAGGCAGTTGACCTCACATCGATTAGGATATTCATGGCAGAGACAAATGAGATACCAAATTGGAGAGATTTTAAGACTCATAGCAGGAGATGGCAGGAGCTGCTTATAAAGGTAAATCTAGCAAATACAGTTCACCTTTGCAGGAAACATTTTGGGATTGTTAGACACACGATGGACAATATAGTACCAACAAATTGAGAGGATTATGGCTCATAGAGTTTGAGATATGATTCCTGCATCATTTCAGTTGTAGAGGAAGACTTGGGCAGGTTTTCATTCACAAAAGGGAATGTTAGCAATTGATCCAAAGAAAAATATAGAAATAATGAAAATACAATCGAAGGAATGAAAGATAATAAATAAATATTTGAAATGCACTCAAATGAAGTTGAAAGGTGAAAGGTCACACTTGACCTTTGGTTTCTCCTTTGGATTTGAAAGGTTGTACACTAATGTATTATATATCTGTGTACATGAATGGAAAATAACAAGCTTAATTGCCAAATATTGTTTATCTTTTGTGTGTTGTTGTGTATATTTTATCTATCTTTCAGCTTTGTTAAAATCAACAAAGTATGTAGGACCAGTCAGGACTCAGGAGCCTTGCATTTTATTTTTCTAGTGGGGGTTAGTGTAGGCAGAAAAATCAGCCTTTATGCATTTTGCATGCTGATTGGTAAATGATCATGAAGACTTTAGACATACTTTATATGAAGTTATAAGGCAGACTTTGGTTAGTGTTAAAGAGTTACATGGAAAAGGCGTTGAGGATAGATGTGATCTTGCATTCTATTAAACTAAACTCTTGAGATCAATGCAATCATAACTTGCATCTTCTGTTTTATGCTTATATCTGCTATGCATTGCTGTTATATTTACTGCAGTTTACTGTGTACTGCGTGTATGCTTAATATATACCTTTGTTTTTAAAAGAACATATTGGACCTCTCACGTGATATATGTATAATGTGTTATTTTGCTATTTTAATCATACTTGATATGGTAGATATGGAGCTACAGTAACTGTTCTGATGTGTGAATAACTAGTTATTTAAATGTCAATGTACCCTGCTAATATTTGCAATTACAATTAAGTGAAGTTTGTGCCCCATAATTACAGACTTGAATGCAAGGTCCCATAACAGTTAACTCCAGTTAAAATTGTCAACTAAGAGAAAACTAGCAGGTTCCCTTGCATTACAAAACATACAAGTGGGAAAATGTCAATAACCATTGCTCCACGGGGACACGTCCCCCCCCCGGAAAACCCTGCGTTTCAAGGATGGGAGACATCAAGGGGACGTCCCCCAGCGGTCCCGCCACCTCCGCCATGTTTCTCCGCCGTCCTGGGGACGTCCCCCTTTTGTCTAGAAGTCCCCTGGATGTCTAAGAGACGTTCAGGCGTCCCTTGCGCAAACCGATGCCGCAAAGTGTCATTTTTTTTTAAATTTAAAAAAAATGGATTTTTATGCTTTCTACCCTAACCCTAATTGCTACTGGGAGCCACCCCCACCTCCCAAGGCCTCCCAAAAGGGGGACAAATTCGTACAAAGGCCAACATCATTTGTACTGAGTGGACAAAATCCCCCCCCTAAGTTCGGGTTGGCATTTTTTATGGTGGAGGGAGTTTCCTTACTTCTTTTTCACAACACTATATTGTATTGGCCTATTATTGCTCCTCTTTCTTGTAGACGTATTTTCGGTGGTAACTGACGTCCATTGGGGGAGGCCATTTTTTTGTTAAAATTGGTGAATTTTGAGCAATTCTAAGGGCCAAAAAGGCTTCAACTTGCATTTGGCTTCAGAGCCCTGTATCGCGACAAGGAGCACGCTAAGGGTTGCCGCCCCCAAACCCTCGCATCGTGCCCAGTTTTACAGTACTTTCAAGTGTCAAAGACTGTCGGGTGAGGTCCGATCTGGCAGGAGGTCAGTTCCCCTCACAATATGGACAAGCTTGTTCGCACAGATCTAAAATGAGGATCAGTTCCCCTCACAATATAAACAAGCTTGTCCGTAACAATTCTAGTGATGAGGAGTTCGACATTGGGGATGATTATTGATCAGCCATTAACTCATTGAGTCATTTGTATTTACTATTTAGTATTTCACTATTTTAGTATTTTGTTTTTGAACATTGTTGATACTTGATTGTAATCATGAATCATCATTATGAAATTTTGAAAATTCAATGTTCCAAGTTTATTGTTTAATGTTCAATGTTCAATGTTCATTGGTTCAATGGATTAAACTTGAAACTTAAATGATTAAATCACAATGTTAAATTGTTGATGTTCAATGCAATATACTTATTCCTTATACATCTTTTTATAACTAATTTTTCAAGTACTATATGTATTTCAGCACCACTCCCCCGCCGCCGTCCCCAAACTTGGGGCCCCCATCCCCCCGTCACAGAGATCCGTCCCCCCGTCAAGAAACTCCATGGAACTCTATTACTAATAACTCAAGGAGGTCATCATGAGATGATTTATAACAAACAAAAATTAGAAGAAAAAATACACAAATCAAATCCCACCAAAAAAAAAAAATCTAACTAAAAAAGCCCGTGAAAGCCTTCAATTACTTAACAAAATACATATTGGGTTTTAATTGGGTAAATACCAATTAGGTAAGAACATGGAGACAAGGGTGACTTATAAAGCATTATATGCTCCAAAAGTTTTGCCAATGGGGGAAGAGGCTAGAGGGTAAAAAACTCAAAGAGGTGGATTATAGTCACCGTTCTTACCCCATATAATAAATGCTTGAAGGTGTTTTTTGTGCTAAGTGGGTCCCCTACCCTATGATTATTACCAAACATTCACGAAGAAAAAAGTTTAGTGTAATGACTACTCACGAAGGTCGTATTGAGATGGCTTGTATAAAAAGGAACTTATGTACAAAACACATACACGGGTCAAATCCCACAAAAATTAAAAATCTAACTAATAAAAGAAAGCTGACAAAGAAACCTATACAATTTATCATGTTCAAGAAGTTGTTTAAACTTTGTTTATTAATCTTATCTTAACAAATTAAAGTATGGACTTTTATGCAAGATGATTGATCCAATGAATTTCCTTTGGTAATACTTCTGGGGCAGAAAACCCCACATTTGTTTCCTACCAAACATTATATATATATACACACACACACACACAAAGTCACAAGGTTCAAGTTCAAATTCGAGTTCGACAAGGATTCGAGTTCGATCGACTAGGATAAAATCCAGTTTGAGTTCGAGTTCAAATAAAAATCGAAAAAAAATTGCCATTAAATTTGAAACGTAAAAAAAAATAAAAACATAATTATAAAAATTAAAAACATAATTATATAAAAAATTGAAAATAATAAAAATAAAAGACATAATTAAAAATATATAAAAACATAATTATAAAAAAATAAATTTGAAACGTAAAAAAACATAATTATAAAAAATTAAAATATATAATAAAAAATTAAAAAGTCACAAAATTAAATTATAAAATAAAACAAAATTATAAATATAAACAAAACATAAAATAAAATAAAACTAAATTCAAAATTATAATCAAAATTAAAAATGAAAACATAAAATAAAATAAAATAAAATAAATAAAAACAAAACAAAACTAGTTAAAACCTAAAACCTAATAACAAACCATTTGTCGTCGACCTGCTAGGTCGACCTGATCCACTTCGAACCTACAGCTTCGACCCTACTTCCCCTGCCAATGGCCTTTCTTCAATTGAGGCACACAGACATCAATATTACCCTTTGGAGTCTTGGACTGTCAAGTAATGCATAGACATTGGACTGAATCTCTATTTGTGAACGCTGCAATGAGGAGTAATTTTGAACATGTAGCAAAGTCGCAAACCGAGTGAAGAGTATCCAGGCTCTGTTAGGTATTGTGGGTAAGTTTTATACCCGTAGGGCCGTAAGGGTTTTGTATCCGAGATGAAATCCGTGCAAGGGCAATGAAGGAGGAGTTATGAGGGCCTCAGTAGAAATTTAGGACGCACAAGAATGCAAAAAGATACAATTGCGAAAACAATGTAGACCTAAAAAACAACGTTTTTCCATCCTTTATGGCCGAATAAAAAACAGCAGAATTCGAATTTTATCTAAAAAACCACCGTACATTGTGACTTAGCGTGTGTGTGTGTGTGTGTGTGTCTATATATATATATATATATATAGTTCAGAAACAGCGAAGCAAGAAACCATTTTAATGTAAGAGACCCCCCTTGCTCAAGCCCTTACACAAAGAATTTTTTTTTTCCATTTACCTTATTTATCGATCAACAAGGTGTACAACCCTACCCATTGCGATT
The DNA here is from genome assembly GCA_037957365.1 of Torreya grandis. Taxonomy (NCBI): domain Eukaryota; kingdom Viridiplantae; phylum Streptophyta; class Pinopsida; order Cupressales; family Taxaceae; genus Torreya; species Torreya grandis. Next base: position 1,084,914 of record JARHVA010001420.1, read on the forward strand.
TCAAACATGTGACCTACCCCCATGCCTTAACCATCAAGCCCACTCATGTTGTACCCTAGATGGTTTTAGTAGTGCCCTAGATGAAGGATGTTAAATAGAACAAGGCCGGTGCTTAAAGATGAAAATACAGATATATGTTAACTTTCTCAAAAGGGTACCCCGTGCACAAATCCATAAGGCATTTCCATTATAGGATATTCAAATTCTATAACCAAGTCTCCTAGGTTGCCTCAAAGGATAGAATATATTTTATTCCCTTGTACAAGAATATACAAAATATGCACTGACAAAGATAAGCCTCCAAAGAAGGCATAAAGAGTTAAGGACACCCAAAACAAAAGCTAGGGATAAAGTAAATATCGCAGCGATGCTAAATTTTTACCGAGGAAAAATAAGACCATGATCCCTCTAGGTTTCATCATTATGCCTTCTTTGGTTTCATCATAAATATATATTTTCCAATTCCTCCTGTTAATCAACTATCTATAAGCTTTTTTGGGTCATTCCTTTGTTCGAAGCTTAGATTTTGAGCATTATTCAATTATACAGGATTCATTTTCCTCGTCTGGAAAACCAAAAGCTTCGACCTTACATGAATGGCCTTAATGTCAAACCCACAACCAATAGCAGCAAACCTCCCACTCAACATCCTAATGATGCAACATCGGGTCATTTATCACTTATTTAACACTTCTAAAAGATTCCCTCCGCTTATTGATTTTCTTATGTAGTTCACTGAGTATTTCATCATCCAAAATATTGCTTTTCAGAGGAACAGTATGGTCGGGTTTGGGCACAAGGTGGACATCATGAAGTTAGTTCTTGCATAAAGACCCTCTTTCAAATAAAAATTAACATCCATGTATATAAAAGAAAATTATATTACATTTCAATTGTATAATTAAATTATTGAACATCACAAAACATTCTGATGAGCTGAAATTTAAAAAGAAAATAGCATCTATGACATTGAACTTTGAACAATGAACATTCAACATTGACCATTGAAAATTGAGGGAAGCTCTGAAATACAAATATGAAATTGTAAATATGAATTATCCCATTGTCATATCATCAATGATCATGAAAACAATTGTTTGAGAACTTCCTCATTTTGTTTTTTACTTTACAAATATGTTTTTCCTCTTTTTTAAACAATTGATGACATGGGGGATGACAACAAGACGTCCCAGGGATGTTAGACATGCCCAAATACAACCCCCAGCGCCCCCCCCCCGACACCCCCGGAAAACAGGAAACATCCCAGAGTAGCCCAAAAAAAAATCCAAAACATACCATAGATGTAAGTGAAAAAAAAAGGGAGGGGAGGGAGGACAGACGCATTGAGGACAGCCCCTCCGCATTCCCAAAACATCCAAGACAGCCCTGAAGGGCATGGAACACATCCCCATGGAACATTGGAGTTTTCAGAATGTAAGATATCATCTTCACATTATTAAATTGAAATATCGATTATCTGACTTCTGGCAGTAGTTAAAAAAATATATTTAAACCTGCAATAAAGAGACCTTCATTTCATTGTACAATTGTTGGATCTTCTGTGGGATGCAAATTGCATTGAATTGAATGTTTAGAAGGTCTGGAGCGTGATGTCACCAATATTTGGTTTTACGTTTTACTTTACAGAATGAATATAAAATGCTTTCTACATTCACACAAGCACACACAGGGTAAACTTTGCATACTTACATTAGAGCACCACCATGTAGTTGTGACATTTTTCTTCAATTGGAGAGCAATTTCACATGTGGCCTTGGCAAAATCCTGAATGCTTCCACTTTCAACAGCTTGTGAAACAGAACTGTGCCATTTGTTCCACCATTGCATACGGTTCATGAATACTCCTTTTGGTGGAAGCCTGTCCTCTGCATATTTGGTGTTATTAGAATTGAGAAGACAATGATCTACACAGAAACATTTGACTACAGCATTGCAATCTCAATGTCTACATGATTCTAGCAAGGCTAATGCTCCATAGGAAGCATACTTTGTGACAAACCATATTTTGTCTACAGCACTCATACAGGTGACCCATGTCTAAGTGGAAATTACCTAACATTAAGAATTTCATGTTTTGGATATAAGCAAAAAGAGTTATGATTTTCAGTTGTTTTTAGAAAAATCATTCACCTAATTTTAAGATTATTTAAAAATCAAATAAACCAGCTTTATTTTGAAAGTTAGCAAGAAGGTTAGTTCAATTAGGAAATTACAACAGCCCCAGCAGGAAGAAGAAGATGAGATCATTTTTCTCGATATGAAGGGAGGTTTGGAATGGTTGGGAACTGATGGGTATACAGATTGCCTCCTCATTGTAAACCCATTTGGCAGAGTTATTAACTTGTCCTTTTATCAAAATACAGAATTTCCTCCCTGCATAGTGTTGACTACTTGATTGCATTTCTCTGTTACGGGTTGAGAGCATAGTTACCAAATCCAGCCAGATCTGCACAAAATCTGATCAGATCCGGATTTTTCGGCCAGCCTAGATACATTCGGTCCCCCTGTTTGTTATGGATTTTTTTTTCGGTTTTTTGTGGGAAAAAACACATATTAAATATATTAACATTTTATAAAATGTTATTAATATATATATAAATTCCAGACCGGATTTTTCCAAACTTTTTCAAGATTTCTATATTTTTGGATTTTTTCACCCTCCCATACGGATCCTGATTTCCAGACTTGGTAAAATTGGTTCAGAGGCTTCATCGCAAATCTGTTGTGGCTCTGACTGGAACACTGTAATCTTAAAACACTTACAGGACAGTACTGCACCAAGCATGGCAGGTGATAAAATATTGCATGTAAAATAGCCAATGAGTCATGTTAGTCATACATACAAAATACATCCTAAAAAATATTCAGATGTATTACAGCAGGGAAAAATGAACATCAGTCCCAAAACCTGTCTCCTTTACTGCTGTCACAACCTCAATGCACATTGAGCCACATGGATTGCATACACAATCTACAGCCAAAAAAAATTAGACATTATCAGGGAAAGAAACCTGGGAGTGCCTCTATATCCTTATGAAACTCGAGCTTAATACGGTTTTACTTCCTTACTTTTCTTCAAAGCCAATTTCTTAAGCATGCATGAATATATATTAATTTTGCTTTAGTCTACTGATGATACTAATTCCTCAAGAAGCCAAGTTTAATCTGTAAAGGATAAAAATCTCTGATGAAACCTAGCCCTGCCTCTATAAACTAATGATGCTTGCATTGTCCTCCTCCTTGCGAGACAGTTAACTTCTTCAACGTATCAGTTGGTTCCTAAAGGCTCTGCCCTCACACATAAATGTTCGGTGTTGGTCAAGGGCCTTTAGGGCATTTATCCTCTGCCCTTCCCCCTCCCACTGTCCTTCTAAAGTAGTGGGTTGAGTACTCTCTTGCTGATCGAGCCTTGGTATAAGATATACTAGTACCGATATCTTAAATGCATCTATCTGTCATGTCCCTCTTTTGTTAGAGACATCATTGAAGACTTTTAGCCTTAACCATTTCCTAGGTGCTAGGGGAAAAAAAAGAAGGGAAAGAGAAATAAGTGATTTTGATTGAATATATGTAAAAGGTACTTTATGTTATAAGAATTGCTTAAGTTGGGAGCCTAGGATCATGAGCATTTTAAAAGCAATCTTCCTTATGATTTGAATATGTGTTTTCCTCCCATTTGGGCATGCCCCTTAAGAGAAGGTGTATAAAAAGAAATGAAGGTTTCATTTGAAGGCATGTTATGTTTGATATTCAAAATTTTGATCATTATGCAAGAAATGCTTGAGCCATTGCTTTGAAGACGAAAACCTTCAAGCAAAGAAAGAGTGGGGACGCCAACCCTTATTTCTCATCTAAGGCAGCTTCATTTTGAAGTTGTACTTGTGCATAATATTCAGAAAAGACAAAAATATTGCATTTAGAGTGGGGAGACTAGGGTTTGGAGCTTTGGAAGCTGCTTGGATAGGTCAAAGACCCCTCATTGGAGGGTTGCGAGGAATTTGTTTCTGGAATTGACTATGTCCAGCTAGGGTGACTTGGTTGTAGAGCTGGTTTGTAGGGTTTTGGGACTTATTTCAAGCCAAAACATATTCTGATTTTATTCTAATATTTCTGCAGTGTGGCGACCTATCTTGAGAGGATTTTTGGCATGTTCTGAGGGTCAACTTTGCCCTAAAATATTCAATAAATATTTTATATAATTTTCCAGCTTTGGCAAATTGGTTTGAGGGGCTTTGTGGCTCCAAATACACTCAGATTTTCATAATAAATTCTGTCTATTAATTCAGTAATTTTTATGTAAATTTATGTGGGTTTCACTTGATAGATCAGCTACAAATTTTTATTAAATATTTCAGTTTGGAGGCATCTAAGGTTTGAGTGTTATTTCTTACTTTTGAGAGGATAAATTGCTTGCTTGGACCAGCTATTTATTGCTTAGAGCTTAACATATTTTTGTGCTAATTTTGAGAATATTTGGCAGTTAGGGTTTGCTGGAAATAAAAATCAGATTTGACTATTTCCCTAGGGTTTTGCAAAAAATCAGAACTCAGAAAAATTCCCTAATTTGGGACATTTCACTATTTGAAAAACGCCAAGAGATATCTATCTTAAATACATATATTTGAAAAAACGCCAATAGATATCAATCTTGATGTGCCTATCTTCGATTGTTCACATACCAAACTGATTAATATCTCTATTACCTTCTCATTAATTTTTCCACTGATAGGTGATACATGGCCTCAATCTAATTTTTTTTAAATTATAAGGTAAAGGCGGGTTTTTGAAAGGGCCCAAAACTTTTTGCAACGGAGATAAACCAGATATAGCAATTAGCCCAAATAACAACCACATAAACTCAGCATGAGGAACAAAGTCCAAAGCTTACAAAAGGCTGGAAGCTGACAGCAACACAAAAAGAAAATCAAAAACACCAAACAAGGATTACCAATGTGACTAAAATAGGTCTTAGTGTCACAGCCGCCTCTCATTCCTCTTTCAAAAATTGTAAATGTTCTTCAGCAAATTCCTCTTCTATTTCCTTAATGTCAATTAATTTGTTCTTTGTCTGGCTTCTAGTTCTTTTACTTGGGCCGGCTTGGAGAGAGGTCTCCTTTCTCTTACTCATACTTTCCTGCAACTTTTGAATACTAGTAGAACAATTTTTAATAATGATCCTACTCAATTGGAGCACCTTCTTTAGATTATCCTTGACTGATTTTTTATCTCTTTCTAATTCTTCAATTCTCTCCTTTAACTTAGAGACTCCCTCCCTTAATTCACATACTTCTACCAACACGTTCCATTGATCTTTATTAAAATGTTTCTCAACTCTAGGCTTAGGTAAATCACCATTGATCTATTGATGGAGAAGATCGATCCTGGCATTCAATCTGTTATTGTTATCAAAGAACCATTTGAGAATGTTGAGCTAAAGGTTGGATTCTTTATCTAAAATCTCAATCCTACTCTACCGGTCCCCGTTAGAGGCTTCTATCTCCTTCTCTTCACATATTTTCTTCCCTTTATCAGTTACTAGATTATGCCAATCTCATTGGCATCCTTTATTCATCCTATTTGGGGCATCTCCTCCGAGTAGAGTGCCCTCCTCTCCCACATACATCTCAGAATCCTTACCAAGGGTTTGCTGACCTACTCCTTCCTCATTCAAGGTTTTTTCCAGCTCAACCCTAACCTTCTTACCAATAACAATTTCCTTTTTTTTAGCCTGTTCCTTCTCTGTGTCCTTAGCAATCTTGTCTAACTTCCTTTTGTTAGTTCTCTCTCCCTCTGCGACCTTAACAAATTTCCAAATCTTTGCTAAGGGTATTTTAATGGTAGTAGGCCTAGGGCCCTAAGATTCCTTGCCTCCTTCAATCCTGCTAGATTTATTATTATGGGTAAGAGATACATTTCCCCCTTCATCCCTGTTCAACCCCTTAATCACTCCTCTCGATGGGCTCAACTCCACCAAAGAAATCTTAGGCTTAGGAAACAACTTAACCGATTGAAATTGAGCTTCTTGGACCAACAAATAAATAAGGGCTTGGTGAATTGGGATCTCCAACTTACCCAATTGAACATCAATGATTGAATATTCCAACGACATCAAAAAAAGGAACAGAAAACTTACCAACTTCTTGTGTCTGAAATGGTTAAGCAAAGTAAAGTGGTAGGAAAACAATCTTTTATACCTATCCTCCAGAATAATGTGTTTGATGATTTGGAGACTAACTTCACTCCATGGGTATGGAAGGGAATCTGAGATAACCCTCCTAGAATTGACTTCAATTTTATTTCCTTTGAGAAACAGCTTAATAGCTTCCTCTTTACATCGCTTATCATTATAAACCTTCGACCCTTCCATAGGCATTCTGATTGCACTGGGAATACTTTCCTCCATCACATCGAAATTCAAACCTATAATAACAACTTTCCTAGATCCCCTCACCTTTGCAAACTCCATGGACAAAACAGGGTCATGGCCTTAATTCTTTCCATATAATTTGCTAGCCCTCCTTTGCAAAATATATGCCACACAAAAGCATTGCATTTAACTCATTCGCATAATGAAGTTTTCATTCTCGTCCTTTCTCTACCCATAGGCACTATAATCAATTTTCTTACGCCCTGGAAACCTTCTTCATTACTTATCTTCTTATTCTTACACTCTTTCTCCTTTCTATTGTATAACCCCTAAGATGAGTAATTACTTGCCTGGAGATTCCGACGAACCAAATAAAGGTGTTTTGGGGTACCCCTTTTACAAAAATGAAGCATCTTTCCAATGCCCATATGAACTCGATCTAGTTGCACCACTCTTTCAAGCTCAAAAAAATCTTTTCAGGGAAAAAAGGGGCTCCAAACTCCATCGTAATCCCAAGATATCCCAATTTTTCAATCAACTTCTCCAAGTAAGAAGAAAAACTTCAATATGATGGTCCAATGAACGTTAAACTACCTTGTGACGGTCAACGGAGCGTCAAATTTAAGGTGGTCATTAATTGTTAACAACTCGTGGGCATTACAATCCACCACCCCTCCTCATCAGCCATTGTAATAATGAAACATGGCCCAATCAAACTTATTGCGGTTCCAGTGTCTTAAGTTCTTCCAAGTCAAGTTTTTCAATCGGACAAATTTCTTTTTTGCTTGAGTCTACTGGTGGTGTTAATTGCTGAAAAATATAAGTTTAATCTATTTGGCATTAATGTGTCAATAGCATGACCTCAAATGATAAAAACACAGGGATTTCAAAGAAAAGCCTCGAATTCAAATCCCCAGCAAACATGATAAAGCATTGAAATTGTGTATGATACCATACTAAACTCACTAGATGTGGCGTACCCCCACGGACGAGGCTGGGAGCAAGTTGCGGGTGAAATTCACAAAAAAGATACCCTTCAGTCGTGGCATCTAAGCCAAAAGTCACTCCACAAGGGGAACTTATCAATCAAAAAAAATTGTCTGTTAAAAATGAGCAAAGGCCTGCCTCTATAACTTTGTGGAGCTCAAGATCATTATGGTTCCGATATTAAGTCAATAATCCCATGGAGAGGGACTTCTTAAAAAAATTCGCAGCAGGTGCTGCTGAATAAAAGTAGGAGAAACTTGCAGATAAATGGATCTATAAAACACTATAATTTTCTTCTATTCTGAATTTCTTGAAGGATTATGCATTTAAATCAACAACCCCATATTTTGAACAGAGAGTATGTGAAAAATCATACCAAATATGGCGGGTGCTGAAAATTTCTAGGCCCCCCCCCTCTCTAACGCCCCTCAAACTCATAATCTAAAAATTTCACCACTCTCCTACGCAAGTGAAAATTGGACCGGTAGGCCCCCTACAAAACTGTATAAGCTAACTCTCATCTGTGTGGCATAAAATCTACTCTGAATGCCATGATCATTGTGCCACAATTGTAATCAGTTCTGAAAGGGTGAATTCCAGCTTGCATACTGACAATAAAACAAAGGTAAGATCATTTTTTAGGTCACCGCAGATAGTGAGCACACCTCATAGGTGTATGATACGCCATTTAGGATCAAGGGAATTGTACACTATACCTTCTTAGGTTTCAACCCTTTGACAAAAGCGTGGTAAATAAAGCCGCGGCCATGAGTAAGTGGTATGTAAGGGCACTTACTACGAAAAGACTCATGTTCCAATCTAGTACAAATTCAATCCGCCCCGTGTTAATTTTCCATAGACCGGTTCCCATTTGCTTGAGTGCCCTACGACTGAACTACTCTCCCTTTAAAGTCCGAAATGTAGACTGTTCTTCCAACACCCCCAAATCTCACCAGCTTAAAGTCAAACTTGGGACCATAATTACACAAAATTCAAAACCCTGAATAAAAAAACAAACTGCGCAGAAACAATAGTAGAAATCAAAAACCAAAAAAAACACTTACCCACATCAAACAGAATATCTGCAACACTCTTAAGAACGGGGCCCTTGCCATTCTGGTTTTTCTTCTGTCTGAGAACACCCCTCCAATTTTTTCCAACCCTAAATTTCACATCTGGGTCTTTGAGATTAAGGTGTTCATACTCTCCATCTTCATACTGAACATGGCACATCCCCTGCTCTTCGTCAATATCCGTCACCTCGCCAGGATACCATGTCCTGTCTGCGTCCCAATAAACAGAAATACCATCCCCCGCCTTGATTTTGCTTACAGACATTTCTGCACCGAAACTATATTCAAAGGTACTCCTTCAGTTCTTCTTCATTGGGTTGCGAAAAAAACAGTAATAAGGTAAAGGAAAGAAAAAGATATCCCGAGTCTCCGGATCTTTAAAGCCTGCTCAGACAGATCTCCTGATTTAGCCCCGCCTATGCCTTTTTTTCAGCTTCAAAAGCGGAGTCGCCATTTAGGAGTATTTTATAGTAGAAGTTCGTGGTTTTTTATTATTATTTACTATTTTTAAAAATAAAGTCAATTTTTTTAATGCAAGTATAGTATGTATATTATGATCCAAAAATTATTATGTCAAGAGGCGTAATTTATAGTGGTAGCAAGGGGATGGTTCTAAAATATATTAGTGAGAAATTAATAATTAGGAGTGGTCCTTTCAGGGTCCATAATCATATCGATAAAAATTTATGAAATATTTTGTTTGTGTTATTCGATAAAAATTATGATTTTTAAATAGTTATGTAAAGAATCTCATTTTCTTTTTGAATAAATGTATTATAATAGTCTCAATATTAAAATAGAAACCAATAAAAGAAGTTTCTTGTTTTCAATAAATAATAAAAAATTATCCAAATAATAATAATTGAAACATGTGTTAAATTTGATTTATGATTAGTACAAAATAATTTACTCTTAATTATGAATTTTATGTGTGTGCATGTGTGAATGGTATATATTTGACATAATCATTTCATTATGCACTTTTATGTTAAGAGTACGAGGTAAAAGTCTTAGTTTATTTTCAATTATGTCTATAATTATGTACTTCCAACACTTACTCGACGACAACAAAGATGCATGGATGGTGTGGAGGAAGTTTGTTATGGGAAGAAAGAAAGTCCTTAATGACACGTGCATTGCAAGTAATGGTGCAATTGCAAATATTGAAATTTAACATGCTAAAAGTAACTTTAAAAATAAAATGAAAGAGACTAAAAAAAGTACTCCTCTAATGAAAGAGACAAAAAGCTCCACCAGGGAAGAGGCTAGAAGGTGATTATTACCAAAAATACAAAAATAAAAATATCATTTGGGAATAAATTGTAATGGAAGTATTATTTAAAGGCACGAGTAAAATCCTTCAAAAAAATAATAATCTATTATAATCCTTGATAAATCTTTAGCATGAAATCTAGTTTCGCTTGTGAGTCGACACTGATTACATGTTACAAAACCCAAACAAGTGGCATGATACTAAGTAAATAATGTGTTATTTTTAATTCTATAATTTTCACAATCCCAAACTAAATTTGGCAGTCGATCCTACTTACGTGTAAACACTAAAATTTAGGATTAAACACTTGGCGATGTCAGTGTTTGACTTATCCTCATCTTATATGATTTATGTGTACACATATGGCTCTTTCACACACTTGTCTTCGATATACTTGTCTCTTACAAGCCTGACCTTCCTAATATACTATTAGTCATATATGGGAATTCCATAGTTCGTGTCTAACTTAATATCATAATCAGACTACCTCCTAATCATTTTATTATTGTTCTTTTTTTGGGGTATCTCTAGCAACACTCAAACAACTTTAAATTTCTAAAACCATCCACCTTAGCTAGACTTGTCCCCACACTAAGCAACGATCATTTTCTAAATTTAAAATCATATTTATGGTTTAAACTATATATTTTGTATGTTGGTGGAGTGAGAAGATGCCCAAATAGTACTTTATTTATACATAAAATGTTCAATCCTCTTTTCCTATATAACATTTATCAATAAGGCATTTGTACACATATACACATTGAGAGGAATTGCCTTTAACTTTCCAAACCAGAAATCAATCACAAGGAGTAGAGCCTAGTCAAGTCTAAAGCACTTAAGACAAATCAAGTTTGTTATTATTAAGTGTTGAAAATTAAATCATATGTTGCATTCATAAAATGAGCACCATCATACACTTAAAGGGAAGAACTGTGTGCAATTTGATTTCATTTCTTGTAGTACTGGATGTATAGGTAGCAGTTAGTGATTCATCGGGGAGTGGTTTAGATCAACTCAACCCATCACTCTTCCTAATTTTCACAAGTTAACATAGTGTCGAGAGTGCAACTAGGATTTTGAAATGAAGGAGATAATATTTTGGATACTAGGCACACAATGAGCTTTTAATATCACACATGAAGATGACTTACAAGTACGCACTACAACCTATGCCAAAATAGTGAGGCACACTTTATAAGGGCAAATCTAGTAAAACATAAACACATACATCTAATGTAGGCATCTAGATCATGATGGACTCATCCAAGCATATCCAAATATCCATTTGATTTGACCAACCCCTATCCCATTTCAACCCCTTTTTTCACTTGCACACATATTCAAATCCAAACATATTAGTAGCAAGCTCAATCCCTATTGGCTAGAAAATTTGGCATTGCAACAAATATGAAGTTTTAGTCAACAATGTAGGGATAATGTCCCTCTCTTATTATAAGGTGGAACAAGCTTTATTTAAAATCAAAAACATTATGGAAAAGTAAACTATTTACAACAAAAATGGTGTTCTTCGTAAGGGTTGTACTTTTAACCAGAAAGTACAAAAAAGGTAATAGAAATGAAGCAAACAAAGGAAAATAAAGGAAAGGAATGTATATACGAATGAAGCAAGTCTACAGTGAATTTTTTTGTGTTTTGACTAATTTATCACAATTTCAGCAATATGTTAAAGGAACAAAATCAACTATACATGGATGTAAACATGTACATTACCAATAAATAAATCTTGAACATAAAGTTTGCAAGAATTTTTGGTATATTGATTCTCGATGAGCTATAAATACAATGTCCTCTTTATATATAATGCCAAAAAGTTAACTGTCAAAATCCATTACAATGAGCCCCAAACTTATATGTATAGTTTGAAATAGATGGTAAAGCTACGTAACCACTTGTTTTACGTTTTCAAGAGCTTGCAAAAACACATTAGCTATTTCTCACACCTTAAAACTTGTAAAAATACATTAAGCATTTTACACAACTTGTAAAAGTATAATGAAAAATTTACATAACTTGCAAAAATGCATTAGCAATTTTGCACAACTCAAAACTTGCAAAAAAGACTTAGTACATTTGCATGATATACAATGTGCAAACTAACTATTACAAAAAGTATAATTGAAAATTATGATAATGACTCGGAATTACAAGTATGGAAATGATCAAAATTTGTTACAAAATTATTTCTTTGCTTCTTTCTCACTAAGAACAACTTCGATCTTTTCTTTCATTGGTCAATGCTTCTTCTACTTATATTCATTGAATTTATGCAAGGTTTTTATCACTTTTTCTTCATCAAGACCATTTGAATATATAAAATTTATTTCTATTTCATAGTACACATGTCATTTTACGTGATGTACATTGAAGTCTTTTTAGCATAATCAATATTTTCCAAGATATCTTGATATTTGATCAACTTTTGAATGGATTTCTAGTTGAATGCAGATTTTGGAGTCAATATATCTTCAATATTCTTCTTGAATTTGCTCAAAAATTATGTCTTAAGTGACCACTTTCCTATCATCATCCACAAATGTGTAATTCAAATTTCCAATTCTTCCTGAGATTCCAAGAATAACATCACCTCCCATTGACTTAAAGTCATAGAATTTCTTGATGCTCTCTCTAATAATACAAATCCTGACTTGAGAAACTCTCAGGGACTTGGTAAATTATGTAATTTGCTCAGCTTGAATGACTTCTTCCTAAATAAGCTTATATGGGCAAGTATTGAATAAATCCTTCAATGTGGGAATCATCTTTTACCATTTCTCTACTTATTTTACATACTTGTCTTTGGCTTCAGTTGCCTTGTCATATTCTCGTCAAATTTTAGAATATGTAGTCAATGTTATATTGATTATGGCAACACCCTGTTATAGAATTTTCTCAAACCATTATTTTGTTCTTCTACCCATGTGTCTGGTTTCCTCTCCAACTTTGAGTGTCTACGTGTGGGTGATTTGTAGGGTAATAAAGGAGGAGGAAGACTAAAATGGTTTTATCAACTTTTAGACTAGTAACATCAATTGCTCAATTTTTCTCCTAAACTGATCTTTGGTCACCTTATCTTGATCCATCTTTTCAAACAAAGTACCAATTATTAACTAAACATTTTATTTCATTCCTTCCCTAGATGTTTACCCTAAATGTACTTTTGAGATCTAATAGTTTGAAGCATTGACACTATATTTATGTTTTACAGTGGGAGGAACTGCTATCTCTACATATCTGTCTCATTTGTTGTATGTGATTATTATTGACATAGTCTTGGGTTTGTTGGTTGTTTGTGGAGGAGAGTTGTCAGGGTACTAAAATCAATTTATTGAGGTTTAGTTGTTTTCTTTATTTTATTTACTACTTCATTCAACCAATTAGAAATCTCTACACTAGGAGGAGGTTGTTGTATGAGGGTAGAATTATATTCAGTTTGAGTCTCAGGAAGAGATGGAAGGGTTTTCAAGGCTTGGGTCTCTTATGGTATAATTTTCCCTTCTTTATTTGAAGTATATGTTGGTGATTTGGGTGAAAGTGTAAGAGGCAGATTAATATCTTCTGGAGGAGATGGAGGCAAAGAAGTATGAAGTTAAAGAGGAATAGAGGATAAAAACAACGATGAAGTGTCTAATGCAAGAAATTGATGAGTTGTATTTGTTATTAGTGTTTGAGATTGAATAAAGTTATCAATGAGAACATCTTATGACATATAAATAGTAAGATAACAAGAAGATTTTTCTCCTAACCTTTTTATCTTGAGTTTGAGAGCCTATGAGCTAAAACAATATCTGAAACAACCTCAATTTTGTCTCCTTGTAACATCCCACTAGGATTTACTTAAAATAATGTAAAATAAATAAATTAATTAATTTCCACGTATGCTTTCATTATATTACACCACGAGAATCTAATTAGTGACCCAAGTATAACACACTAAGTATGTGAACCATAAGCAAATGTGTAACATCTAATAGTTATTGATCACTAACATCGTATGAAACAAAACATAACCACATATAAAAAGTAATTACGTATTTCTAGCCATGGATGGTATAATAATATAGCCACTGTTGTCAATATACAATGAGGAATTAATTACATTGTCTCCAGAAATAATGTTTCAATAACAATAAATACAATACAAGATATAAGGCTTCATAAAACATTAGTTCCCTGAACTCCAGTATCTATGGTAATTTCAAGTGTAGTCTTTAAATGAATATTGTTGTGGGGGTGGAGCATCATCTAAGCATTTTTCCACACCAACCATGGACCATCATTCCCTCACACAATCCCTATTAGGGAATGGCCCTCCCTCCATGGATAGGTAGATAGTGATAGTGCGAGAATCGTAAGAAATAAGCTAGTGTCTATGTGCTGTAAGATATATAATACACAATGTGTACCATAAAGAAAATACATTCTAACATGATATCACACAAATATGTAAATTATATATATGAAATTACAATGTTTAACTAAACATTACTTTGACCAAAATTTTCTCATAGTTAATGATCTCTAAAATCAGTCAAATTCATACACATCACTTGATTGAATTACCTTCATCTAGCATTGGTGATGCTAGGTAAGCTGGGGAAGTTCATCTCCCACTTATTTTGTACCATCAATGCAATATTTGATTAATACATATATATCCAAGAGATTCATATGAATTATTTCCTATCAACAAGCATAAAACATGCTAAGTGTGAAAATAATTAAAATACATACATTTAGTTCATCAAAAGTATGCAATGAATCCCAAAGATATTATTTGCCTTAAAAATAATATATGTAAACATGTACAGTCCACATAAGACATACCACCCAAGTATAATTATACTTTGTTTACAAGCTAATAATCATCAAGTAACTCAAATCTATAACTATCAAGATAATAACATTTGATTTGGTTCTTTTCCATAAGCATGACTTACAACATATAACGATCAGTCATTAATTCCATTTAAGGCTCTGAGTTAATCAATGATCCAATTTTCTTGTTATCCTTTGATACATATATGAGTTGTATGTATTTAACTATGGCAATCTATATACCAGATCAGATAAATAATTATATTATCTACCATACTTACAAGCATACTTCTCACATGTAATATATTTATAATATATAAGTACATTATTTAATTTCCCCACACAGGTATAATTGTATACAAGTATGAATACTAAATTGATCTTTGTACCTGTATATTATAAATAAGTGTTCTCACTCAAATGTCTCATTTATTTTCAAACGTATTTAATAACACAGTCTAGTGACTGAATATATCAATATTTAATTCTATATTGGTATCTGAGAATAAACACATACATATAGGGTAGAAACATACTACTCGTTTGGTGTGTTAATACATATGTATTCTTTTCTATATAAATACACAAATAAAAACTAGTGAAGACATTTATGGTATACGCCACTCTTCTATCTCAGTTATGCCTTCCAAGTTTAAGACAAGTGAAATGCTTTATAAATCATAAAATGTATTTAAATATCTAAATAGTATATCAATTATTTTATAACAATAAAACATTCAGATAATAAAGTCGATACAATCATCTCTATATACTGTTCCTTTTTAGTGTTAAGTTTTGAGGTTTATCTACATACTATCCTCACATATATCCTTCATAATTCACTGCATCTTTTATCTTATTTGAGTATATCAAGGGAGGATCAATATACAGAGGTTTTCATATATATGAATTCTTAAGCTAACCATCCTACTATTTTTTCTCAATCGTTCTATAGTATTTAAAATACTCATATTCAACCCAAAATTCCAACTCATATGAAAACTAATAATAATTAGACCAATATGCTTAATAATGTATTCAAATTAGATATTAAACTTCTCCAACCGGTAGATAGATTACCTACACTTACAATGACATTTTCTATCTCATTATAAAACACAATATATAACACATGTTATAATATATAATTCAAAGACAAACTCCCAATGTCCATTTGCAAGTTTTATAACCAATACTCAGTCATTTATTATTCGTCGATACATAACACTCAGTCTATAATAAATTATAGCACAGTTTCATACATACACAAAAAGTCTACAGTTTAACCATACTCAGTCAAGGTTTTCACATATATGAGAAACAGAGTATATAAGACCAAACAATCTAATCTGGTATTTCCCTTTACTAGGATTCGAAGCTTGAATGATGTTTGTCATTGTAATTTTGAATCAAACTATTTGCATATGTATATACTAAATTTGGCATGTTCATATATAACCCAAATTCATTCCATTTTACCTTACGGCCTTTCTGTACAGAGTTAATCCACACTACAAAAATGGCATATAGACCTAGGGTTTGTGTTTTTCTTAGGATTTCTTAGTATATAGATTGGGATATGTCGATGGTTGAGCCATCCACATATCCCATTATTTATACATTAAATCTTAACAACTGGTATCTAAAGGAAACCCTTTATATGCAATCTCATACACATAGGAATTTAAATGCATTACCAACCTTATAAAAGCTTCCAGTTGTAACTATATGAATCAAAAAATCCTTCTCCTTCACTCTATTATTTCTTCTCCTCTTCGTGTCATGCCATTCCCTTCTCCAACTCTCTTCTTATCCTTTCTCCATCAACCCTATTCCTCCTTCATGCAATGCATGCAACCACTTGGATAAAGCTCATAGTTCCCATTCATGCAAAAAAGCCATTAGCTGCTAATATCTCAACTTAGCTAGGTTAACCCTAGTTTGACATAAACAAGCAACTCAAACATTCTTGAACTTTCCCTGAAATTCTTTAATCATTGTTTTATTCCTTTCATTTCCCACACGGTATATTCACGTCACATGGTCAAATATCAACTTCAAAAAAGTCCACTATTTACATAATTACCAATGATAACTAGCACTTCAAACATCACCATAGTCTAGGCATTCAAATATTTAATTAGGTTTAGTTCATAGATAGTCCTAGGATATAATGAAATATTTGAAATAACTTAGTAAATACAAACAATATAATGACTTTAATAATAATGTGACTAATATAAAGTCAATTATATTCTTTTATCTAAAATCATACATCATGCACTATTATACCAAAACATAATGGTTATTATAACAACGTAATCGTTGTTATTACTACATTATATATAGAATATCCAATGTCTTTTGTTATCTTTATATATTAAAGGGTTAAGCCATATAATGATATTTTCCAAATATCATAATGATAACCAATTAATGTTTTAAAACATTACAAATACATTTCGATTAGTCTATAGACAGTAGTAAATAGATACTATTCACATAGATTTATTTTTTTGAAAAGCATTAACAATCATGAATACAATAATATGACATAAATACACATCAACATTATTCACTACATCTATGTATAACATCCATAATGCAATCACATAAGATTAATTCCACACAAGCATTAAACTGAACTAATTCACAACTAAAACACAATCATTTATCTAAATTCAGATAACATAAAAAACATACTAAAGCTAACAACTCAAATAATACATATTGTGATTTCTATCTAACATGGTATATGTGTTGTTCCTTTGTTGTCCTCCAACACCTCCATCTATGTCACCCTATCTGATGATGCTCTTCCTCCATCATGCTCTAATGGATGAATCTCTCTTGCAACCAACTCATGACAAGAAGGTAGTTAGTCCACTATATATATATATATATAGTCTGGTAATTGGAATGAGTACAATCTAATTCCCTTAATGAGATATATATATATATCTCATTAAGGGATTTAGATTTTACTCATTCCAATTACCAGACTATAAATCTAAATCCCTTAACGATATATATATATATATATATATATATATATATATATATATATATACAAATAACATAAAAAATATACTAAAGCTAACAACTCAAATAATACATATTGTGATTTCTATCTAACGTGGTATATGTATGGGTTCTAGTTGTTCCTTTGTCGTCCTCCAACACCTTCATCTATGTCACTCTCTCTGATGATACTCTTCCTCCATCATGCTCTAATGGATGAATATCTCTTACAACCAACTCACGACAAGAAAGTAGTTAGTCCACTATATGTGTGTGTGTGTGTGTGTGTGTGTATAATTAGTTGGCCTATAACATAAAATACTACACACACACATATATATCATAAATTACTATTGTACAATAGTAATTTATGATATATATGTGTGTGTGTAGTATTTTATGTTATAGGCCAACGAATTATATATTAACATGATCATAATGTAAAAAATATACAATACAACTGACTCAAAACACTAAAATCATGTAATCAAAGCAACATACGACTATCTCATAATAGTATATGACATACATCTTATTTAAATAGTAATTAATCATTTTAACAACTTTAATAATTCATGAATAATCAAGTAAATTAACTTAGTAAAAAATTGGGATGTGACATCCTTCCCTTTAAAATTGGTCATCGTCTTGATGACACTTATTCAAACACTAGTTTTAAAAATATTATTCAATAGAAAAATAACATATTACGAAGCAACAAATCAAGCAAACAAATGTAAAAATAGCTTGTAGAACTCATCATAGTCTTCCCAAGTAGCATTATCCTTAGAGTGTTGGTCTCACAGGACCTTGCACTAGGACACTTTTATATTACGCAAATAAAGTTTGCGAGTGTCAATTACTCTAATTGGTTCTACCATGACCACCCCGGTATCCAAAACCTACAAAGCATTCCAATCCAACACATGTGAAGGATCAACTACATACTTTTTAAGATAAAATACAAAGAAGACATTATGTAATAGATCTAGGTTTGGTGGTAATGCAAGCCATACATTATAGGATTGACCACTTATAAAACTTCGAAAGGTCCCACATATCTCAGTGAAAATTTTATTGACTTCCCAAATTTAATCGAGCTCTTCTACAATCTAACCCATAATAACACTTTATCACTTATTAAAAACTGCTTAGATATTCTCTTCAAATTTGCATAATGTTGGGAAAATAACGAAAGCACATAATTGATTACCAAGCAACTTAACACGCGGAAATTAACCAGAATCAACAAGTAACTAAAATTCAAAAATAACACAGAATATGAGAGACAATACACAACTTGTATTAAAACTCTTTCAGAAGGAAATACAACAAAGAAGGCTGCCACAGTTCTTCTTCCTTACACACCTCTAGGGCTCCCACACCTCTAGGACATAAACAATAAAACTTCCCTCAAAGCTCTCTCTCTTAGGTCCCAACACACAACTCAAACACAGAGTTGGTGTTCACCTCCAACTAGCCAGTATCCACTACTGCCAGTACTCCAGTGCTCCACGCACTCCACAAGTGCTCCACGCACTCCACAAGTACACAATCGTACTTCAAGTAGATCTCCCCTGAACCTGCAACAACCTGCACCTCAAATGATCTTACTTATGGAAGGATCTTCGTTGCCTTCCTCTTTGCTCTCTTTCTGAGTACACACTGTACTCCAAGTAGATCCTGCCTGATCTTGCTCCCTGTTGCGTTGTTGTCCTATCTAATCTTGCACACCTGCAAATCAATCTGGTTCTGCACACCTGTGAACCTTAGACCTTGCACACACGTACACCTACAAATCAATGATCTTACTTACCCATGCAGATCTCCTATCATAGCCATGCTCACCTGATGACCAAGATCATACATACATGAAGAACCCTACTGATTCTCCAATCCAACACCCACACTTGGTACTGTGGCACTAGGAGGAACACACCATGCTCTCTTCTCTCTGAAGGAGCTTATATTTTGCTCTCTTACTCTCTAGCACACTTTACAATACAACCAATGAGTCTCTTAAATAGATCTCATGCAAACAATAATTAGACACCTAATTACAATAATTAGATCCGCAGCTTCTAGTCTAAATTTGGCTCTTAACATGCAAACACTTGGTTCGTCAACTAACTGCCTGTAACACTCACAGCTCAAACCACATAGGTGACCGACGTCGGTCCTTGTCTGCCTAGGGGTACCGACGCCAGCCAATCCCTGACCGATGTCGGTTGTCTTCCTGTCTGTACCTTGTCGACGTCAGTTGGCCTGACCGACGTCGGCAACCGTGACAATAGCAAACTCTCTGCAACCTCCTCACCTATTTACATCAGTGAAGCTTTTAGCTCCACAACCTAACAATCTCCCACTTGGAGATAAACAGCTGCACTGTACCTGTACCTATACTCCATCTAATCTATTTCCTGGCTTGTATCCCTCTTCAAGATCAATCCTGAAGACCACCCACCACACAACCTGTGGTGCACCTCCTGTCATCCAAGTAGCCTGCCGCATTCGCATCTACAAACCCATGTAGTGAAGCCCTGACCCTGCATAGCATGAATCCTTGTTGCTAGTCCCTCTCAAATACCTGAGAACCCACTTCCCCAAATTGGCTCCTAACTATCTGACAACACCCATTGCTTGGGCAAACTCAGGGCTATACCAGACCTCATGTGATTTCGGACACTGAACTATCCAGCCCTTAGTGTGCTCCGGCTCTGCATCCTGAACCTCGCCAACACCTGATTCACTTCAGCTCCCACTGGAGACAAAATCAACCTGTGATCTCTCATGTCTCCCATGCCAAAGAACTTCGCTGCTCCAAATTCTTCATAGCAAACCACTGAATTAATCTTACCCTTAGCTCAACAAAACCTTGTATGTACAAACCTGCTAGCATACCATCCACATATAGTAACAGAATGATGTCACGACTCATCATCCACCTGGTACGACAAACCACAGTAGTTACCCTGACATTGATAAAGCCATGCTTTGTCATCCACCTGTCAAAACCTGTACCACTGTCATGCAGCTACCTCTAGACCATGTGCCCTGGCCTTCCGTCTCACGTGTCCGTTCACTCTATTCTTCAACTAAGGTATCCATTTGTCTTTGTGCTTTCATATCGGCTGGCAACCCTACCAAATCTCTCGCTTGGTTCTGTATTCTCTCCATGCCATGCTCCCACTGTTTCCTAGATCCTTCCTGCTCTGCAGTCAGCAACTAGTATAAAGAAGAGGAACAACAAATTTGAGGCTTACTTACCATCTTCAGTCCTCCATATGGGCATTTTAGACTCCTTGACAGCTTGTTGTCTACCCAAAATCTATTACAGTGATCGACCTTAGTCACCACACAGTCTGCATCCGATCGACATTAGTTTCCATGCGCCTGTCCTGACTACCAACTCTGCCGACGTCGGTGTCCCCTGTTGCCGACGTTGGTCCTCCTGACCGACGTTGGTCTTACCTATTGTCGACGTCGGTCCTCCTGATCGACGTCGGTCTTACCCTGCCCAACATCACCAGCTCTGGTCTGCACATGACTGACATCGATGCCTGTCTGTTCGACGCCGGTTCCCCCTGACCGATGCTGGTACCTATGTTCGCCTATGAATGATGACTTTTTACCTGCGAGCTCCTTTGAATCAAAACCCATGTCCAAACTGCCCTGCTCAAAAGTATCCATCTCCATCCACTAGTCTCTGTCCATCACCTCCTCTAAAAACACCAAGGCTTTCCAGTTCTTAAGTTTGTCAAATATATCAGTCTTCCTCTTAAAAACATGCATCTCCTTCTTGCTCATGTGACCAAGCCTACAAATCCACGTCTCTGCAACAAAAAAAGAATCAATAATATAAGCAAGTAGATAAAGAGTACCTGCTTTCTTACCACCAGCTAATTCAAGTGCATTCACTATGAGAGTTCTTGTGCATCTCTCATCACCCAACCTTTTTGAATAAATTAGCCACATCTCCAAGCCTGGGACCTTCATGACCTCCTTCAACACCCATGTGTTGGCCGCCTGTAATTTTAGCTTCACTTCCCCTTTGCCAATTCTTTGGCAAGGCTCACCAGCTCCTCTCCTTGGGGTTGCATGGAAAGAGGCAACAGAATCTATTAACCAAGATTCAACTTTATCCAAGAAACCTCCTAGAGCATCTTGTGCAACAACACCTGCAACATCTGCTTCTTCAGTTCTTTCATGTTGATCTACTACCAACCAACAATTTTCTTTTCCCTGTTCTTTCTTTCCATAGGACCGTAAGTAACCATTCGTGCTTTTCAATTCCTCCATTCTTAGCTTACTTTCTTCTACCATTGCTATACTCCCACTCAATCAAAAACCCCTGAGAGTGACCTGTAATCAAACACAATACCTGCTCCCTGCAACCTTAGCTCTGATACCACTTGTTGGGAAAATAACAGAAGCACACAATTGATTACCAAGCAACTTAACATGCAGAAATTAACCAGAATCAACAAGTAACTAGAATTCAGAAATAACATAGAATACGAGAGACAATACACAACTTGTATTAAAACTCTTCCAAAAGGAAATACAACAAAGAAGGCTGCCACAGTTCTTCTTCCTTACACACCTCTAGGGCTCCCACACCTCTAGGGCATAAACAGTAAATCTTCCCTCAAAGCTCTCTCTCTTAGGTCCCAACACACAACTCAAACACAGAGTTGGTGTTCACCTCCAACTAGCCAGTATCCACTACTACCAGTACTCCAGTGCTCGACGCACTCCACAAGTACACAATCGTACCTCAAGTAAATCTCCCCTGAACCTGCAACAACTTGCACCTCAAATGATATTACTTATGAAAGGATCTTCCTTGCCTTCCTCTTTGCTCTCTTTCTGAGTACACACTGTACTCCAAGTAGATCCTGCCTGATCCTGCTCCTTGTTGTGTTGCTGTCCTATCTGATCTTACACACTTGCAAATCAATATGGTTCTGCACACCTGTGAACTTTAGACCTTGCACACACGTACACCTGTAGATCAATGATCTTACTTACCCATGCAGATCTCTTATCGTAGCCATGCTCACCTGATGACCAAGATCATACATACATGAAGAACCCTGTTGATTCTCCAATCTAGCACCCACACTTGGTATTGTGGCACTAGGAGGAACACACCATGTTCTCTTCTCTCTAAAGGAGCTTATATTTTGCTCTCTTACTCTCTAGCACACTTTAAAATACAACCAATGATTCTCTTAAATAGATCTCATGTAAATAATAATTAGACACCTAATTACAATAATTAGATCCATAGCTTCTAGTCTAAATTTGGCTCTTGACATGCAAACACTTGGTTCGTCAACTAACTGCCCGTAACGCTCGCAGCTCGAACTGCACAGGTGATCGACGTCGGTCCCTATCTGCCTGGGGGTGCTGACACCAGCGGATCCCTAACCGACGTCGGTTGTCTTCCTGTCTGTACCCTGTCGACGTCGATTGGCCTGACCGATGCCGGCGACTGTGACAACAACAAACTCTCTGCAACCTCCTCACCTGTTTGTATCAGTGAAGCTTTTAGCTCCACAACCTAACACATAACTCTTTTGCCTATTAATAGCCTTTACCAATCTATGCTTGATTGATTTGACTCAATCTTTCATTTTTAAAAGCATCTCATGTCTAAAGACTACTCAGTCTTCCAACTTTTCCCAATTGATTGATATACTACAACTTCTTCCATATAATGCTTCAAATAGTGTCATCTTCAAAGCAAATTGGTACGAGTTATTATAATCAAAATCAATCAACAAAAGATAATCCTCCCACTTGTATTATTGATCTATGTAATACATATGAAAAAAATTCTCTAATAATTGATTAACTCATTTTGTTTGGCCATCAGTTTGTGGGTGATATTAGTGTCGAAGTTTATTTGCTTTCCCAAAGCTAAATTTAAAGTTAACCAAAACCTATAAGTCATATTTGGATCACGATATGAAATGATTTTCTCCAAAAATCTATGCAAATGGTATACTTCCTTTACAAACCTCTTCAAAAGTGTGGGTGCATCATTTATCTAATTGCCTAGTATAAAATGAACTACATTGGTTTGTTTGTCAACCACAACCAAGATCATGTCATGCCTATTCCATGACAATGGTAAACTTTGGACAAAGTCCATACTGATCACCTACCACTTTTACTCTAGTATTTCATGTGGATATAATAATCTACTTAGATACACATGTTCAACTTTTACACACTGACATTCCAGACAACGTGACACAAAGTGTGTTGTATCTTTCTTGATTCCCTTCTAGAAATAAAGTGGTCTAAGCTCTACCATTAGCTTGGTTACTCTTGGATGTCCTAAATATGAAGCA
Organism: Torreya grandis; assembly: GCA_037957365.1. Classification (NCBI taxonomy): domain Eukaryota; kingdom Viridiplantae; phylum Streptophyta; class Pinopsida; order Cupressales; family Taxaceae; genus Torreya; species Torreya grandis. The sequence continues at coordinate 1,108,857 of JARHVA010001420.1, forward strand.
TTGTGCACCTCAAATTCTCCCTATATGGTACATACATCCTTCCATTATATCAGAAAAGACCATTTTTCTTTTTCATGTATCCCTTATACTTAGGATTATGAGTATTTTCAGATAACGCTTTCCAAACCTGATCGTATAATTAATCTTCTGAAGATAATTTGATCACTTGATCCCTAAAAGTACTCATGATAGTAGCCACAACTGTTATGTAACTCCTACAACTTAATACATCATCTACTCAATTTTCCTTGCCTTTGATATAGTTAATATTAAAATCACAACCAAACAAGAATTATAACTAGTGCCTTTGATGAACATTCAAATTTGGTTGGGTGAAAATGTATTTGAATCCCAAGTTATCACCCTTGAGCTCAAATGGTTTTGTTAACAACTAATGCCTCCAAACTTTCAAAGCATGAACAATTAGTGCAAGTTCTCAGTCATGAAGGGCATAATTCACCTCACAAAGCTTTAGTTTCCTTGATTCATAGGCTACCACTGCACCATCCTACATAAGGAATCCTCCAAGTCCATCTCCAAATGCATCTGTGATCACTAAAAATTGACCACTGGGATTGGGAACTCTTAATATTGGTGTTGAAGTAAGCCTCCTTTTTAATTCTTGAAAAGCTATTTCACACTTATATAACCAGATAAAACTTTCATTTTTCTATTGTAGACATATAATCAAATTGACTATCTTGGATAAATTTGAAATGAATTTCTTGTAATAGCCCACTAATCCCATGAAACTTCTTACCTTGTATACATTCTTTGATGCCAGCCACTCCATAATGGATCTTATCTTTGTTGGATCTACTGAAATACCATCCACAGAGATAATATGTCCCAGATATTACACTTTCTTTTGGAAAAATGCACACTTGGACAACTTGTGCTTTTGTAAATATTGAAAAATAAAGTATAGATGTTGAAGATGTTATTCTTCATCCTTAAAATTTATAATGATATTATCTATAAACACCAAAATAAAATGATCTAAATAATATCTGAACACATTATTCATGAGATTCATAAATGTTGTCGGGGCATTTGTCAACCCAAATGGTAACACTGTGAAATCATAGTGCCCATAACGAGTCCTAAAAGTTGTATTTGGAATATCCTCATCTTTTATTCTTAATTGATGATATCCTGCTCTAAGATCAATCTTAGAAAAAATTGTTGTTCCTCACATTTGATCCAAAAAAAAATTTATACGAGGTATCATATACCTAATTTTGATAGTCACTTTATTTAACATTTTATAATCAATATAAAGCTCAAGAGTGTCTTCCTTCTTCTTGACAAAGATAATTGGTGCTTCCCATGGTGACACACTTGCCCTGATCAACCCTTTTGATAACAACATCTGGAGTTGAGCATTTAATTTAACCAATTTAGTGGTTATCAGTTTATATGGTGCCTTAAACTATAGTTATAATCTAGGTATAATATCAATTGGAAAATCAAACTCGCATTTAAGAGGCAATCGCGGTAATTCCTCTTGAAACATATCTTGAAAATTGCTAAAGAATAGATAATCTTCAAGGAATGGTTCTTTAGATTCCTCTATTTTGTTTATCTTTACAATAAATGTTTGGCATCCTTTTCCTTCAACCTTCTCAAGTTGCATTACATAAATTTGCCTAAGCTTCAACTCCATTTTCTTGCTCTGAATTTGTGTCTAATTTTAAAAATTGTCCAGACACTCAACCTTCTTCAGATAGTAGTCAACCTTGGCTTTATGCTTCACAAGCCAATTGAATCATAGGATCACATCATATGACCTTAGTGGTCTTACATAAAGATCCAAATAGTTATGAATTTGGGTAACCTAATCTAAGCTTAAAATAAACACTTATCAACTTTGACCTTTGACTCGTTCCCATATTGTACCAACCATACATTTTCCATCGCTTTAGCTTTTTTAGATAACTTATTTAGTATTCTAAGAGCTATAAAACATTTTCTAGCCCCTATATCTATCAAAATAGAAACTAGATGTTCAAACAAAATAACTTATAGTTTTATAAGTAAAACTTGGAATTAAGCTTGTCAATTATCAACAATCGCATGAATACATTGCTAAAATGTTCCTTGCTGAAAAGTAGAACATTTATTCTTTGACTTATCCTAGGTACACTCACAAGCAAAATGGTCACCTCCACAAATGAAACAACCTCCAGGTGGTCCCTTCCTATCAGACTACTAGTTTCCCTTAAAATCACCTTTGAAACCATTACCTGGTTTTTAGTTACTTGCACTACTATTGAATCTAGAATTTTGACTGTTGAACTGACTCTTAGAGTCTCCACTCCTCTGCTTCCAGTCATTAAGTTGGCTTAGAACTTTCAAACTTATTCTTAAACTTATCTCTGACTTAAGCAAGCGTTTCAACTTCTATTCCTATTTGACTGCCTTATCAAAGGCTTCGTCTATAGTAGATGGCCCATGAACGTCCACCTCCACCCTTTTTGGTGTTTTAATCCCATAATGAACTTCTGAATCTCTAATCATCTTAATATTGAGGTACATATTTCAAAAGTTTGGTGAACTATTCCTATTACTCATTCACTGATAGGTCTCCTTAATATTATAAAAACCTATAATATTTTGGTCAAATAAAACTATGGAAGCCACTGTGATCTGAATAATGTCTCAAACTACTCCCATATAGTGGTGGTTGAGTCAATATTCATTTTCAACTTCTTTTGGGCCTACCACATAGTTGCTTCATCAACCAACTGGTAATTTCCCCAAACTACTTCAGTGGCTTTAGTGTAGTTTCGTATCTCAAAATACTTTTCCATCTTAGTCATCATTGCTTTAGCTCCGTCTCCCATAACGATTCCATCAAACTTTCGTGGATTCACCTTTTTCATATCTCTAGCTAATTGTGTAACTATTCGTGCTCTCACATCATGAGGCACTTTCTCATGTCTTTTCTCTTGAGGTATTTCCTGCTCAGTAGAATGCTCTTTAGGCACATCTTGATGGGCTTCCTTTTCATGTTTATGAATTTCTTGCTCTAGGACTACAATTCAATCCCTAGTCTTATTCATGCCTATAAGAATCTGATCCAACTTTGTTGCTTGTTCAGTGACAAATTGGTTTGGATCAAATAAAGGGTTTTTGTTATTACCGTCCAAAAGACCCTCATCGAATATTATAGCTTATACCATTATAATTTTTGGTAAATAAAAGGGTACAAATTTTTTAGTGGACTCATAAAGTCCTAGAGTTCGAGGCACAACTTTGATACCACATGTAACATCCTTAGTGGGATTTACTTAGAATAATGTAATTTAAAAAAAAAAATTATTTACACGTATTATTTCATTAGATTACATCATGAAAATGTAATTAGTGACCCATGTATAACACATTAAGTATGTTAACCATAACCAAGCATATAACATTTATTAGTTATTTTTCACTGGCATCATATGAAATAAAACATTACCACATCTAGAAAGTAATTACATATTTTCAACCACGACTGATACAATAATACAATCACTATTATCAGTGTATAATGAATAATTAATTACATTTTTATCTAGAATAATATCTCAATAATTACAAATATAATACAGGATATAAGGCTTCACAGAGCATGAGTTCCCCAAACTCTAGTATCTATGGTATTCTCAAGTTCAGTCTATGAATAAATACTGTTGTGGGGAGGGAGAGCATCATTCAAGCACTTTTCCACACCAACTATAGATAATCAATCCTTCACACAATTCTCCATTAGGGAAAGACCCTCCCTTCACAGATGGGTAAATAGCGACGGTGTGGGAATCCAGAGAGATAATCTAGTACCCATGTGATGTAAAATATATAATACATGATGTGTACCATAAAGAAAATATGTTCTAACATGATATTACACAAACATGTAAATCATACATACAAAATGACACTGTTTAACTAAATATTACTTTGGTCAAAGTTTTCTCATAGTTAATGATCTCTAAGATCAGTCAAATTCATACACACCACTTGGTCATATTATCTTCATCTAGCATTGGTGATGCTAAGTAAGCTGGAGAAGTCCATCTCCCTCTTATTTAGTACTAGTAATGTGAGATTTGGTTAATACATATATAACCAAGCGATTCATACATATCACTTCCTATAAACAAACATAAAAATTGCTAAGTATGAAAATAATAAAATACATACATTTAGTCTATCAAAAGTATGCAATGACTCCCAAACATATTAGTTACCCTAAAAATAATATATGTAAATAAGTATAGTCCACATAAGACATACCACCTGAGTATAATTATACTTTGTTTACAAACTACTAATCATCTAGTAACTCAAATTTAGAACTATCAAGATAATAACATTTAATTCGATTCTTTTCCATAAGCATGACTTACAACATACAACAATCAATCATTAATTCCATTTAAGACTCTGAATTAATCAATGATCCAATTTTCATGTTATCCTTTGATACATGTATGAGTTGCATTTATTTAACTATGGCAATCTATATCCTAGATCATATAACTAATTATATTAGCTATCATACTCATAATCATACTTCTCACATGTAATATATTTACTACATATATGTACATTATTTAATTTCCCCATATAGATATAATTGTATACAAGTACGAATACTAAATTGATCTTTATACCTATATATTATAAATAACTGCTCTCACTCAAATGTCTCATTTATTTTCAAACATATTTAATAACACAGTTTAGTGACTGAATATATCAATATTAAACTCTATATTGGTATCCAAGAATAAGCACATACATATAGGGTAGACACATACTACTCATTTTGTGTCTTAATACATATGTATTCTTTTCTATATAAATACACAAATAAAAACTAATAAAGACATATATGGTATACGCCACACTTCTATCGCAATTATGCCTTCCAAGTTTAAGATAAAATGAAATACTTTATAAATAAAAATATATATTTAAATTTCTAAATATTACATCAATTATTTTATAACAATAAAACATTCACATAACGAAGATGATATGGTCATCTCTATATATTGTTCCTTTTTATTGTCAAGTTTTGAGTTTTATATGCATATTATCCTCACATATATACTTTGTAATTCAATGTCTCTTTTATCTTATTCGAGTATATTAAGTGAGGATCAATATGCAGAGGTTTTCATATATATGAATTATTGAGCTAACTATCCTACTAATTCATCTCAATTGCTTTGTAGTATTTATAACACTCATATTCTTATTCAACCCAAAATTCCAACTCATATGAAAATTAATAATAATTAGACCAATATGCTTAATAATGTATTTGAATTGGCTATTAAAATTCTCCAACCGGTAGACATATTACTTAGACTTTCAATGATGAGTTTATATCTCATTATAAGACATAATATATAACACAAGTTACAATATATACTCACAGACAAACTCCTAACATCTATTCATTAGTTTTATAACCAATACATAATCATTTATTTTTCGTTGATACATAACACTCACTCTGTAATAAATTAGATCAAAATTTCATATATGTTGTCCCCCAAAAATATCACTCATTTTTAGGATAACATGTGAACTATTTTGGTTCCTTAGACCAAAATAATCTCTTCCCTTCTCGAAATTTCTTCTGAGCATTCCAATTCCTCATTTTTCAAGCTTCTCAAAAATCTACGGACTCTGCAAGAAGAAAACTACGAACTCTGTAGGAAGAAAATCTATGGACTCTGCAGGCCAAGTTCAACAGACTTCACAGGTTGATTACTACGGACTCCGCAGGAAAGAAGCAAACTCTCAACACTTAGGCGATTTCAAAGTTAGTTCAATGACAAGGCTCAACCAAAAGAGTTCATCGGCAAGCTTCTAAGCAAGGATTGAACCATTGAACCGTTGAACCTTGAACCATTTTGGTTCAATGGGTTCAAAGGTTCAACGTCAGTAGCAAGAGTTAAGCGCACGGGTTCAAGATTCAAAGGTTCAACGGACTAATACTTCAACAGGTTCAAAGGCTTCTACAGGCAGGTTCAATCAAAAGAATAAGTTTTTGAGGCTTGAACCATTGAACCACTTTGGTTCAAAGGTTCAACGGGTTCAAGGTTCAACAGGTTCAACGACCAAATGGTCGAAAGGTTCAACGCGTGTTTGGTTTTAAAAGATCAAAGGACTTAGCCAAACAAATACAATGAACCGATTAAACCATTGAACTGTTGAACCAAAGTTGGTTCAATCGGTTGGTTCAATTGGTAGGTTCAAGTGGCTGCCCCAAATCCAAAGGATCAAACAGCCCTTGCGGAGGGCGGTGAACTAAGGCCTAGAACCCTTGCGGAAGGCAGAAACAAAAAACTGACAGAACTCAATGGATGCTGCCACGTGTCACAATTTGAAAGTCACATAAAATTGACTAAGGAAAATTTCCAATGGACAAACAGCCCTTGTGGAGGACACTCAGAAGCTGAAGTGAACTGTTGCAAAAACCCAAAAGGCTAATTCGAAGCTCAAACAGCCCTTGCAGAGGGCAGGAAGGAGGCAAATGGACCAATTCAAAGGCCAAAAGAGCAAAGGGATTTCCCTCGAAAAAGTCTCCCTAGCAAAATAGACAAAGTGAATTCCTTCGGGAAATTGAACAAGACAAAGAGACAATTCCTTTAGGGAAATTGTCTGAAAGAATTCCTTTGGACTTTTTCCTTCGAAAGAAAGAAAATACCAAAAAACAAAGCAAATCCCGGTGGAAAGACTAAGGCAAGAAATGAATTCTTTCAGACTTCTGTCCGAAGGAATTCCTTCGGACAAAAAGTCCGAAGAAATTTGGGAAAGCTGTGGGAGGAAAGCCCGAAAGAAATTCTGAAGGCCAAAGACAAAGCAGCCGAAATAATTCCTACGGACTTTTTATCTGCGAGAAAATGTCCACAAGAAATATCTAAAGGACTCCAAAGACAAAAGGCCACCGAAGGACCCCGATGGGTAGGTGCCCTTGTGGGGGACTCTTTGTTGCCAAATTAAAGGACACATCCCCAAAGACAAAGGGTCACCTTCCCTTCGGGAGGATGTAAAACAAGAAATCTGAAGGAAGCAAGTAGTAAAAAAGGTCGAATCAAGAGAAAGCCGAAGAAAGTCCAAGGGGTGACGCGCCCGAAGACGTCAAAGTCAAGAACAATGAACTAGCCGTTGGAAATTCAAACGTAGGGATGAGTGCATGAACGTCAATTTCAAGGTTTGTAAAGTAGCCGTTGATTTTGAAAATCCTTAAAGAAGAGCCAAAGAACTTAATGACCTGCCAAAAGAAGCCCGAAGGCCATCCGAAGACCACTTGAAGGGTAGAATACCTTTGCGGGGGGTTCTTCCTAACCCAAAACGGACCCAAATGCATTCAAAGGCTTTAAGGCAAAGGCCAAAAGGAAGAATCGCTGAAAGGAGCGTAAAGAGCATGAATGACCAGAAACATTTGCACATTAGATATGTTTCTAAAAGTAGACTGCCATGTGGATATTGAATGATGCAAACTTTTAATAGCGTGACCCGTTTCTCTGCATTGAGAAAAGCAAATGGGTAAATGCCCCTAAATTCCAGCATGTCTTCTTAACAAAATTCAATGCAATATGATGTGTTACTATTCCCAAGTCCTTCTTGAAGAGGCTATATAAGGGACTCTCTTGTTATTGTAAAATCTCTCTCTCCAATTATCAGAAACAAAACTCTGCCCAAATTGAAAGGCATTACTCAGACTTTGAGCTCAGATTGTTGATCGTATTTTGTTATTGGAATAAGAAAGTAAGTGACTTTTCAGACTTTGTGTTGTGATATCTTTGTTGTTGGAGAAAATGTTCTTATGTCTTTTTCCTTAATATATTTCCTGTTCCTTTAATTCAATAAGCAAAATTAGTGAAAATAGTCAGGAAGGCATCCTGAAGCCAACTGTGGATAGACTTTGTGTCCCCACAATTGCCTTTAAGTGTGTTTTATTTTTGTTCCTATGTAAAGGACCTTGGGACGACTTTGTGCCCTCATTGTCCTTTGTATCTCACTCTTAGGCAATTCAGGTGGAGACTTTGTGCTACATCTCAATTTGTTGGTTACTATGGCCTTGGTTACATTTTGCAATTACTACCAGGAAGATTTTTATGGTTTGTTGAATGGTACTTCTGAAAGAAGAGGAGTGCTTTCTATCATTATCCCTAAGATTTCTCCTTTGATTTGCACACATCATCTCTGAAAAAAGAGAGATGGATGATTTATCCTACCCTTGAGTATTATTTTTTATTTATATATATATATATATATATATAGGAAACCTCCCCTTGATGAGAGGAGAGATTAGTCCCCTTTGGATGTGGTAAACCTACACATTTGGCTGATCAATCTTCCTACTTTGGATGATCAGACCTATTTTGTTTATCAGTACGCTGATCGACAAAATAATCAACCAACAGTTTTTGGCGACTCTACTCGGGATATAACCCATTATTGTTATAACTTATCCATTGTACTCCACTGTGGAAGAACGAACTGCTCTAGTGCTTTCCCATTGTTAAGATTTTCCTCCCAACCTCGCGTAACAATTTTTGGCAACTCTACTGGGGATATAGTTATGTGCATTCTGAAACCTCAAGTTTCAGATGAAATTAGTCACTACCATTATCCATTATAGACTCCATTCCATTTCTGTATTATATCCATTATTATTATAACCTCACCATTCACCTCCACACTAATCGAGAAAGAATGTGTAATTTAAAGCCTCAAGCTTCAAACTAAAGCAAGATCAATTCTTTTCCATTTTTGTTTCACAATTTGGCAGATTCAAGGTATACACGAAGCCAAACGGCTAAAGGTATTGTTGACCCTATATTTGAGTTGGTACAACAAAGTAATTTTGATATGTTTCCTTTACCATCTCGGCTCCAATGAACCAAGAGATTTTCTCCTACTAAAGTCAGATCTCCATTGCCAGACGAAGTATCTACTTCTACTGTTGATAAATCTTTGCCAATAATTACCCCTCTAAGATTTGTTATTCCCCCTTTTCATAGTCATATAATGGCAGTTCAAGGCCCCTAGGGTAATTATTTTGGTCCTCTCAATCTTACTCCACCTTTACATGAGCTTCCACGCAGTTCAAGAATTTTCCCAAATTCTATGGTGATGGGAAAGTTCATCTTGATAAACACATTACAGCGTTCAGTATAGCCTTTGGCATAATAAGAGTAGAATTTGAAGATGTAGCAGTCAAGCTATTTATAGAAATATTAGAAGGTGCTACTGCAGATTTTTTTTATCATCTACAGGCTTAGTCAATAACTGATTGGAATACTCTCAAAGCTAAGTTTGAAGCCAGATTCAAACCTACAGAAGATGCACATGCACTTCTGGCTCAACTTACATAGATGAAGAAAGAACCTCATGAACCAATGAGGGACTTCATAGCCAAGTTTGAAAAACTGAGGAACATAATTCCTATAATTGCTCAACCTACAACTGAGAATCTCAAATGCTTCTTCATTAATTCTCAATTACCTGAAGTGAGTTTTCTTTTGAGACGTGCTGGTCAAATAGATCTTGCTGCAGCTCAACTTTTGGCCACAGAGGTAGAAGATGATCTCATCTTAGCAGGGAAGATAAGAAGAGATCCAAACAGAAATAGACCCTCGTCATCTTTTGAATATTCATCTACATGCACCACTGATCTAATGGTGCAAAAGCTGGTAAATAAATTGTTATCCTTGAAAAGACAAATGACACAAGGTATGTCTTATGCTCCTTCATATAAAGATATGCTAAGAAGGACATTTCCAAATCAATCATATCAAGGCAATGCTGCCAGGAATCAAGGACAGCCAGATCATCTTTCTCCCCCACAAAGGAAACTTGCCCTTGAAGCTCCTCCAACCAACTCAGCAGTTGGATATTTGGAAATAAAACATGTTTTCTCTTTCCATCCTGAGTTTAAGCAAGAAAATGACGTTGATCTCTTCACGGAGGATCAAGAAGAATCAGCTGGTGACTCCCACATTGGTTTCCTAAATTACCAGGATGAACCTAGAAGCAAAGGATAAGCTATTAATGGATCATATGCAGTGTTTACCAAGTCTAAGAAGCAATCAGTCCAACAAGCTGATAAAAAGAAGATAGAGGAGCAACCTCATCCAACAATTACAATTGCTAAGCGTGGAACCACTCTGCCTTACCATTCAAAGGATCTGGTGATCACCCAAAAAGTAAGTACATCAATTTCACCTTCACCTTTTACTTCAATCTCACAAACCAACCCTCCTCCCATCCCTCCCAAAACTTAAAAGGTTGAAATACCTTCCTCTATACCTAGCTCAATTTAGCCATTTGACATAATCGATCACGTCAAAAAGACAAAAAATGGTCTGAATTTGAATATTTGCAGTCCAATCCTGATCAATTGGATAAGTTGGTCCAATGTGTCAAAAACCAAACCGTCCATGCAAGACAAGAGGTTGAGAAAATAATTCTTGATTCCCCAAAAAACATACCCATTCCAAATAATCTTGTCATTACTCCTCCAATTGCCCTTGGGAAAATAAAACCTTTCTATGTTTCCTCATTGATAAATGGTTATCAACTCAACAATTGCATCATTGATTATGGGGCATCTGACAATGTCATGCTTGCTAAAGTAGCTGAGTCTCTAGGTCTCACACTGACCAAAACCTTTGGGAGATGTTTCTCCATGGAGAACAAGCAAGTACCACTACTAGGGCAAATCAAATATGCCTAATTTGTATTTGCAGGCTTTCCAGACAAGATAATCAAGATAACTATCTTGGTGGCTGACGTTTCATCATCCTATGGTATCCTATTTGGATGAAATTTCTATAAGGACGTGGGAGGAGAACTAAGGATGGCCCTGTTTGAGGCAAGGATCGCTGTCCAAGGAATAATGAAGAGATTGCTCCCTGAAAAAGAGGCAAAATGTGTGGTCACCCAAACGTCAGCCCCTGCAACACAAATTCTATTTGAGTCTTTAGGTAGGGGTAATTATTTCTTGACCACAGAGAATGTTCATGTTTTTATAGACAAAATTCCTATAGCTGACAATCCAAGAATTGATCCAAACAAGACGTCAAGAGAATTGGTAGGGCACAGTATAAATAAGGAAGGATCTTCCATCTCTAATAAACAAAAATCTAATAAGATATCAACTTCTGATGATGCTTAGATCTTGGAATCTGATGGTAGCAATTCTTCCACCAACGATGGAGTCGAGATATTCTTCCTTAATGCAATTTGCAATTCAGCAACACCAACAACACAACTGGATGCAAATCTTTGTTGCTCAGATTGAATAGTGCTCAAGATGAAGAGATCAAACTCCTTCACATCAAAGGAGATGCTAAGCTGATAGTTTGTCAAAATTTTGATGTGGACAATCCAATCATGTGCTGGATTGAACCAGAAGAACAACCAATTATGGTAATGGACCATGTTGCTGCAAATCAAAATCAGGCAAAAGAACCCTTCACCAAGAAAGCAAGGAGTTATGGCTTTCAAATATTAAGACCACATCCTGCCATGGGGCAAGAAGAAAAAAAACCAAGAGGAAGATGCAAGAAATTGGTTTCCTGGTGGAGAGTTCCATTCGCTCGTCACCGTTTCTGGGGACAAAATGTCTTCTTTTTGGTTTATCAGGATATAGCACTATTTTCACTGCCTCACAATGGACAACATCTGAAACACTTCAACTCTTGAAGTATCAGATCATTGCATTTGTACATATGTATATTTGTATAGTTTTTAATTCTATTTTGTTTTGTTTGTTTCCATTTTTGATGTCTTTTATTTCTGGGTAACATGACTCCATAGCCTAATGGTACACATGAAGACACTAGAGATTCTGAATTCTACTCCCTTCAATTCTTTTTTACAATTGATAGAAGTTCCCCAACTGGAGCCAGTTGTTGTCGCCCAAAAATTTCACTCATTTTTAGGACAACATGTGAACTATTTTGGTTTCTTAGACCAAAATAATCTCTTCCCTTCTCTAAATTTGTTCTGAGCATTCCAATTCCTCATTTTTCAAGCTTCTCAGAAATCTACGGACTCTGCAAGCTTGAATCTATGGACTCTGCAGGAAGAAAATCTACGGACTCTGTAGGAAGAAAATCTATGGACTCTATAGACCAAGTTCAACAGACTTCACAAGTTGATTTCTCTGGACTCTGCAGGAAAGAAGCAAGCTCTCAACACTTATGCAATTTCAAAGTTGGTTCACTGACAAGGCTCAACCAAAAGAGTTCATCGGCAAGCTTCCAAGCAAGGACTGAACCATTGAACCGTTGAACCTTGAACCATTTTGGTTCAACGGGTTCAATGGGTTCAAAGGTTCAACGTCAGCATCAAGAGTTAAGCGCACGGGTTCAAGATTCAAAGGTTCAATGGACTAATAGTTCAACATGTTCAAAGGCTTTTACAGGCATGTTCAATCAAAAGAACAAGTTTTCGAGGCTTGAACCATTGAACCACTTTGGTTCAAAGGTTCAACGGGTTCAACGACCAAATGGTCCAAAGGTTCAACACGTGTTTGGTTCAAAAAGATCATAGGACTTAACAAACAAATAGAATGAACCAATTAAACCATTGAACCAAAGTTGGTTCAATCGGTTGATTCAATTGGTAGGTTCAAGGGGCTACCCCAAAGCCAAAGGATCAAACAGCCCTTGCGGAGGGCAGAAATAAAAACTCGACAAAACTTATCAGATGCTGCCACGTGTCACAATTTGAAATTCACATAAAATCGACTAAGGAAAATTTTCAAGGGACAAACAGCCCTTGCGGAGGACACTCAGAAGCTGAAGTGAACCATTGTAAAAACTCGAATGGCTAATTCAAAGCTCAAACAGCCCTTGCAGAGGGCAAGAAGGAGGCAAATGGAACAATTCAAAGGCCAAAAGAGCAAAGGGATTTCCTTCGAAAAAGTTTCCCCGGCAAAACAGATAAAGTGAATTCCTTCGGGAAATTGAACAGGACAAAGAGACAATTCCTTTGGGGAAATTGTCCGAAAGAATTCCTTCAGACTTTTTCCTCCGAAAGAAAGAAAAGACCAAAAAACAAAGCAAAGCTCAGCGAAAAGACTAAGGCAAGAAACAAATTCTTTCAGACTTCTGTCTGAAGGAATTCCTTTAGACAAAAAGTCTAAAGAAATTTGGGGAAGCTGCGGGAGGAAAGCCTGAAAGAATTTTTGAAGGCCAAAGACAAAGCAGTCGAAACAATTCTTGTGAACTTTTTGTCTATGAGAAAATGTCTGTGAGAAAGCTCCGAAGGACTTCGAAGAAAAAAGGCCGTCAAAAGACCCCGAAGGGCAGCTGCCCTTGCGGGGGACTCTCGACTGCCAAATTAAAGGACACTTCCCCAAAGCAGAAGGGTCACCTTCCCTTCGGGAGGATGCAAAATAAGAAATTTGAAGGAATCAAGTAGCAAAAAAGGCCGAATCAAGAGAAAGTCGAAGAAAGTCCAAGGGGTGACATGCCTGAAGACGTCAAAGTCAAGAACAATGAACTAGCTATTGGAAATTCAGACCTAGTGACGGGTGCACGAACGTCAATTTCAAGGTTCATAAAATAGCCGTTGATTTTCAAAAGCCTTAAAGAAGAGCCAAAGAACTTAGCGACATGCCAAAACAAGCTTGAAGGCCATCCGAAGACTGCTCGAAGGGCAGAATACCTTTGTGGGGGGCTCTTCCCGACCCAAAACGAACTTGAATGCATTCAAAGGCTTTAAGGCAAATGCCAAAAGGAAGAACCGCTGAAAGGAGTGTAAAGAGCAGGAATGACCAGAAACATTTGCACATCGGATATGTTTCTAGAAGTAGACCGACAAGTGGATATTGAAAGATGCAAATTTTTAATAGCGTGACCCATTTCTCTGCATTGAGAAAAGAAAATGGGTAAATGCCCCTAAATTTCAGCATGTCTTCTTAACAAAATTTAATGCAATATGATGTGTTACTATTCCCAAGTCATTTTTGAAGAGGCTATATAAGGGACTCTCTTGTTATTGTAAAATCTCTCTCTCTGATTATTAGAAACAAAACTCTGCCCAAATTGAAAGGCATTACTGAGACTTTGAGCTCAGATTGTTGATCATATTTTGTTATTGGAATATGAAAACAAGTGACTTTTCAGACTTTGTGCTGTGATATCTTTGTTATTGGAAAAACTCTTATGTCTTTTTCCTTAATATATTTCCTATTCCTTTAATTCAATAAGCAAAATTAGTGAAAATAGTCAAGAAGGCATCCTGAAGCCAACTGTGGAGAGACTTTGTGCCCCCATAATTGCCTTTAAGTGTGTTTTCTTTTTGTTCCTGTGTAAAGGACCTTGGGACGACTTTGTGCCCTCATTGTCCTTCGTATCTCACTCTTGGACAATTCAGGTGGAGACTTTGTGCTACATCTCAATTTGTTGGTTACTATGACCTTGATTACATTTTGTAATTACTACTATGAAGATTCTTGTGGTTTGTTGAATGGTACTTTTGAAAGAAGAGGAGTGCTTTCTATCATTATCCCTAAGATTTTTCCTTTGATTTGCACGCATCATATCTGAAAAAAGAGAGATGGATGATTTATCCTACCCTTAAGTATTATTTTCTGTTTATATATATATATATATATATATATATATATATATATAGCATATCTATAGGGAACCTCCCCTTGATGAGAGGAGAGATTAGTCCCCTTTTGATGTGGTAAACCTACACATTTGGCCGACCAATCTTCCTACTTTGGATGATCAGACCTATTTTGTTTATCAAGACAAAATAATCAACCAACAATTTTTGGCGACTCCGCTGGGGATATAACCCATTATTGTTATAACCTATTCATTGTACTCCACTGTGGAAGAATGAACTGCTCCAGTGCTTTCCCATTGTTAAGATTTTCCTCTCAGCCTCACGTAACAGTTTTTGGTGACTCCGCTGGGGATATAGTTATGTGCATTTTCAAACCTCAAGTTTCAGATGAAATCAGTCTCTACCATTATCCATTATAGAGTCCATTCCATTTCTGTGTTTTACCCATTATTATTATAACCTTATCACTTACTGATAAACAAAATATGTCTGATCATTCAAAGTAGGAAGATTGGTCAGCCAAATGTGTAGGTTTACCACATCAAAAGGGGACTAATCTCTCCTCTCATCAAGGAGAGGTTCCCTATATATATATATATATATATATATATATATATATATATATATATATATATAAACAAAAAATAATACTCAAGGGTAGGATAAATCATCCATCTCTCTTTTTTCAGAGATGATGCATGCAAATCAAAGGAGAAATATTAGGGATAATGATAGAAAGCACTCCTCTTCTTTCAGAAGTACCATTCAACAAACCATAAGAATCTTTGTGGTAGTAATTGCAAAATGTAACCAAGGTCATTGTATCCAGCAAATTGAGATGTTACACAAAGTCTCCACCTGAATTGACCAAGAGTGAGATATGAAGGACAATGAGGGCACAAAGTCATCCCAAGGTCCTTTACACAGGAACAAAAAGAAAACACACTTAAAGGCAATTGTGTGGGCACAAAGTCTCTCCATAGTTGGTTTCAAGTCACCTTCCTGACTATTTTCACTAATTCTGCTTATTGAATTAAAGGAACAGGAAATATATTAAGGAAAAAGACATAAGAATAGTTTTCCCAACAACAAAGATATCACAACACAAAGTCTAAAAAGTCACTTGCTTTCTTATTCCAATAACAAAATATGATCAACAATCTGAGCTCAAAGTCTCAGTAATGCCTTTCAATTTGGGTAGAGTTTTGTGTCTGATAATTGGAGAGAGAGATTTTACAATAACAAGAGAGTCCCTTATATAGCCTCTTCAAGAAGGACTTGGGAATAGTAACACATCATATTGCATTGAATTTTGTTAAGAAGACATGCTGGAATTTAGGGGCATTTACCCATTTGCTTTTATCAATGCAGAGAAACGGGTCACGCTATTGAAAGTTATCATCTTTCAATGTCCACCTGGCGGTCTACTTATAGAAACATATCTAATGTGCAAATGTTTTTGGTCTTTCCTTGTCATTCCTCATTTTTTGCTTATTTGAATTGGGTCCTTGATTCCATTCGATGCTCTGTTCCTTAGTCGCTTCCTGTTGGACTTGGCCTTAAAGCCTTTAAATGCATTCGGGTCCATGCTTAAATTTGCAAGGACCAACGACTATTTCATTGTTGCAACTTTGACGTCTGTGGGCACGTCACTTTCCTCGATAATTCCATTGGCTTTGTCATTTGATCTTTCTCGGAGGGGACCTGCCCTTCGGGGCCTTGAGAAATGGTCCGCTTTGGGTCGAAAAGAGCCCCCCCGCAAGGGTATTTTCCCTTCAGGTAGTCTTCGAATGGCCTTCGGGCTTCTTTTGGTGGGTCGCTAAGTTCTTTGGCTCTTCTTTAAGGCTTTTCAAAATCAACGGCTATTTTATGAACCTTGAAATTGACGTTCATGCACCCATCACTACGTTTGAATTTCCAACAGCTAGTTCACCGTTCTTAACTTTGACGTCTTCGAGTGCATCACCCCTTGGACTTTCTTTAGTTTTCTCTTGATTCGGCCTTTTCTGCTACTTGCTTCCTTCAAATTTCTTGATTTGCATCCTCCCGAAGGGAAGGTGACCCTTCAGCTTTGGGGAAGTGTCCTTTAATTTGGCAGCCGAGAATCCCCCGCAAGGGCACCTGCCCTTCGGGGTCCTTCAACAGCCTTTTGTATTCAGAGTCCTTCGGAGCTTTCCTGCAGACATTTTCTGTGGACATTTTGCCGTAGACAAAAAGTTTGCAAGAATTGTTTTGGCTGCTTTGTCTTTGGCCTTTAGTAATTATTTCGAGCTTTCTTCCCACAGCTTCCCCAGATTTCTTCAGACTTTTTGTCCGAAGGAATTCCTTCAAACAGAAGTATGAAAGAATTCATTTCTTGCCTTAGTCTTTCCACCGGGCTTTGCTTTGTTTTTTGGTCTTTTCTTTCTTTCGAAGGAAAAAGTTCGATGGAATTCTTTCGGATAATTTCCCCGAAGGAATTGTCTCTTTGTCTTGTTCAATTTACCGAAGGAATTCACTTTGTCTATTTTACAGGGAAAACTTTTTTGAAGGAAATCCCTTTGCTCTTTTGGCCTTTGAATTGGTCCATTGCCTCCTTCGTGCTCTCTGCAGGGGTTGTTTGAGCTCTAAATTAGCCTTTCGGGTTTTTGCAACAGTTCACTTTAGCTTCTGAGTGTCCTCTGTAAGGGTTGTTTGTCTCTTAGAAATTTGCCTTAGTTGATTTTATGTGAATTTCAAATTATGACACGTGGCAGCATCTGCTAAATTCTGATGACTTTTTGTTTCTACCCTCTGCAAGGGTTCTAGGCCTTGGTTCATCGCCCTTCGCAAGCGCTGTTTGATCCTTTGGCTTTGGGGCAGCCCCTTGAACCTACCAATTGAACCAACCGATTGAACCAACTTTGGTTCAATGGTTCAATGGTTCAATTGGTTCATTCTGTTTGTTTGGCTAAGTCCTTTGATATTTTTGAACCAAACACGCGTTGAAGCTTTGGACCATTTGGTCATTGAACCTGTTGAACCTTGAACTCGTTGAACCTTTGAACCAAAGTGGTTCAATGGTTCAAGCCTCAAAAACTTGTTCATTAATTCCAATAATAGGAAAAGGAGACAAAACTAGTGTCCTGAGCCTCATTTCACTTTGTTTCTAAAAGCAACAGATGCTGCCACGTGTCACATTTTGAGATTCACATAAAACTGACTAAGGCAAATTTCTAAGGGACAAATAGCCCTTGCAGAGGGCAGAAAGGGGGCAAAAGGACCAATTCAAAGGCCAAAATAGCGAATGGATTTCTTTCGAAAAAGTTCCCCTGGCAAAAGTAACAAAGAGACAATTCGTTCGGGGAAATTGTCTAAAATAATTCCTTCATACTTTTTCCTCCGAAAGAAAGAAAAGACCGAGAAACAAAGCAAATCCTGGCGGAAAGACTAAGGCAAGAAACAAATTCTTTCAAACTTCTGTCTGAAGGAATTCCTTCAGACAAAAAGTTTGAAGAAATTTGGGGAAGCTGCAGGAGGAAATCTCGAAAGAAAGCTCTAAAGGACTCTGAAGACAAAAGGCCGCCGAAGGACCCCGAAGGGCAGGTGCCCTTGTGGGGGACTCTCGACTGCCAAATTAAAGGACACTTCCCCAAAGTTGAAGGGTCACCTTCCCTTTGGGAGGTTGCAAAACATGAAATCCGAAGGAATCAAGTAGCAGAAAAGGCCGAATCAAGAGAAAACCAAAGAAAGTCCAAGGGGTGACGTGCCCAAAGACGTCAAAGTCAAGAACGGTGAACTAGCCGTTGAAAATTCAAACGTAGTGATGGGTGCACGAACGTCAATTTCAAGGTTCGTAAAATAGCCATTGATTTTGAAAAGCCTTAAAGAAGAGCCAAAGAACTTAGTGACCTGCCAAAAGAAGCCCAAAGGCCATCTGAAGACCGCCCAAATGGGCAGATACCCTTGCGAGGGGCTCTTTCTAACCCAAAGCAGACCGTTTCTCAAGGCCCTGAAGGGCAGGTCCCCTCCAAGAAAGATCAAATGACAAAGTCGAAGGAATTATCGAGGAAAGTGAATTGCCCATAGACGTCAAAGTCACAACAATGAAATAACTGTTGGTCCTTGCAAATTTAAGCGCAGACCCGAATGCATTCAAAGGCTTTAAGGCCAAGACCAGCAGGAAGCGACTAAGGAACATATCATCGAATTGAATCAAGGACCGAATTCAAATAACCAGAAAAGGATCGACAAAATAATCAACCAATAATATATACACATAACATACCACAAAAAGTTCATAGTTTAACTATACTCAATTAGGGTTTCCACATATATGCAAAACAAGGTATATAAGACCAAATAATCTACTCTAGTATTTCTTTTTACCTGGATTCGAAGCTTGAATGATGTTTGTCATTATAATTTTGAATCAAACTATTTGCATATTTATATACTAAATTTGGCATGTTGATATGTGTGTGTGTGTGTGTGTGTGTGTGTGTGTGTGTGTGTGTGTGTGTGTGTGTGTGTGTGTGTGTGTGTGTGTGTGTGTGTGTAAGTGGATGTGTATATATATACACTCCAGGTCAATAAAGAGAGAGAGAGACACACACACATACATATATACATACACCTATATATTTATCCTCATACATTTCTCTTAAAATAATAATCTAATGTTAAATATAACCTAGTTTCATTCCATATTACCTTACAACCTTTCTATACATAGTTAATTCGCACTACAAAAATGGCATATAGATCTAGGGTTTATGTTTTTCTTAGGATTTTTTAGTATATAGATTGGGTTTTATGGATGGATGAGCCATCCACATGGCCCAATATTTATACATTTATATCTTAACTACTGGTATATACATGAAACCCTTTATATGCAATCTCATACACACAGGAATTTAAACACATTACCAACATTATAAATGATCCAAAAATTCAAGTTATAAAAACTTTACAATATACTTGAATTAGATAATAGCTAAATTATTAATTCTAACTTCTCAATAATTTAATCCAAAAAATGGTTTTAAAATTTCAATAATTTAATTTTGGAAATTGAAAGAAATTCAGTTAACATAGAAGAAATAATAATGACATAAAAATATTTGTTTATGGGGTTCACCAAATGGCTATGTCCCTAGGTCCACTCTATGAGTTTTCTGATCAATTACAATTCATAAGAATATTTTATAAAAATTCTGTTGAGTGATCAACATAAATAATTTCGTACGACATAATCTGTCTGTTTAACACAAAATGGGCTTCCTCAAATTCAATGGATGTCCTTGATGCCTACGGATGTCCTTGATGCCTAATTTTTCTTTATCTATGGTAATTTTTTTCCATGCTACCTTGTACAAAAACCCCTGCTTTTAATATTTCTTAATGCCCTCTTGGCGTTGGCTAGGCATGGTTGTTCCTTTCTCTAAAGGTTTAGTTCTATTCTAACAAACTATGTTGGATATCTTCTTTTTTTCTCTAACACCCTTCCATATTGACTGGCATATGTCACCATTGTACCTGCACTCTGATTCTTTCAACAACTTGGCATTGGTTTTTCTAATTTGGACTAGATCCCATATATGCAAAGGACACGATGAGTTTCATATCATGTTGTCTAATAGACATGTGCCTGTTCTCCCTCCATCTTATCCAGATGATAGTTCACGCATGGAATATGTTTAACATTGAGAATGGTGTTTGTTTTGCACCAAGTAGAGATTGGAACAAACGATGAATAACATAGACTTTACCAAACACATTGCAACATTCTACAATTGGTTGGTACAAAGGTGGATTATCAAATCAATGCCACGTAATAACTACCACACATTTTTTTGGAAAAATCATGGTTATAATTACCACCAATAACAATATGACTTGTAAAATCTATTCGTGCTTAAAGATTAAGTCGATTGACACTAAAGACAAAGTAGAAGTCAACACCATGTGTCCTTAGGTGGAACAAATATGCATGCATCTATTTTAATAAAGATTAATACTATGGATAATAATATCCATGTAACCTAAGCTTGATAACAGATTATCAAGAATGGGATATATGATAATATGTGACAAAATAAATATATAATAAAATATATTAGGACAATGAATATATTAGTAGCAATTAAATAGAATTATTTGAAAATATTATGGGTGGAGGTGTGGTGTTATTGGTCAAATAATCCCATATCGGCAACCATAAAAACATATAGTTAATTCCAATATAAATAGATTAAAATAAACTTTTAATCTCCTTATATATTTTCCATGTTTCAACATATTGCCACATCATCCTGTAGATGTCTGATCAGAACTTTTGTGGGGATCTGGATCATTATTCTCCACTGAGAGTTGTTGGACCTCCAAAAGTTGACTTAATTATCAACCAAGTGAGGGTATTTTCCCCTCACCTTTCTAGTTTCCATGCATTTTATCTTATTCAGATGCATTCCTTTCAAACCAACTCGAAGTAATTAAACATCACCTCTTCACATAGTCCTGATTTTCCTGTCAATAATAACATCTTCATGCAACTCATGAAGATATTTAGGAGCAAAACCATCAACATTAAGAACTTTAATAACCTCATCTTGATCCATGATCATATGAGGTTCATATAATTTCAAGTTTTTCATATTAACCACTGAATAAATTTACATATAAGAAGGCAAATCTAATCGAAAATCATTTGCATCAATCTTTTTCAAAATCCTAAATGGACCATACCTGATTGGTTTTAATTTTTTACCTTTACCTTTTAGTCTTTCCTTGCTGATGTGAAGCCAAAATTGATCATCCACTTTGAATTTATGATCAACTTAATGTTTATCATGCCTAGCCTTATATTTAGCTTGGCTTTTCTCCAACTATTTTTGAACAACTTTTCAAATCATCTGAATTCTTTGAATGAACTTTTTAGCCTTCTTGGCATCACTATTTCCATCCACCACTAGGTCATATTCTTTTATAAAAGTGAAGTACAAAGGAGACTTAGGCAAATAACCAAAACAAGTCTCAAAAGGAGACTTTTAAGTAGAAAAATGTAAAGCATGATTATAAGAATGTTGCACATAATATAAATGTTCTTCCTATAATTTAGGATGTTTACCACAATACCCCCTAAGTAAATGTACCACTATTCGATTGACCACTTATTTTTATCCATTGGTTTGTGGATGAAGGGTTGTGCTTTTTTTAGCTTAGTATCCATCAAGTCCCACAAATCTGACCAAAACTCACTGACAAATCGAGAATCATGATCAAATATAATAGAAGTGGATAACCTGAAATGGATATAAACATTTTTGAAGAATAAATGTGTAGTATCCTCACCTATACCCTATTTAGTAAAAGGAACTAAAATACATATTTTTTTGAACGTATCCACAACCACATACAGATAATCATGTTTTCTTTGTGACATAGGTAAACCTCTTTCAAAATCCATAGAAATACTTTCCCAAGGATGGTTAGGAACAGAAAGAGGTATATGCAATCCTAACTTCTAATTACTAGGTTTACTTTTTGAATAAAGAATACAACCTTTGATATATTTAGATACATTTTATATCACACGAGGCCAATAACAATATCTTTGTAATTGTGCAACTATCTTATCAATGCCAAAATGACTTGAAACAAGAGAAGTGTGAACTTCTCTAATCATGTGAAATCTTTCATCATGTCATATACATATTTTTCCAAGATGATATAAAATTCCATTATGCACATGATAGTCAAATGCTTCTACTGATTTCCCATTTATCGAATCTTCATAGACATCTTTAAAATCAACATCTCTAGCATATTGTTCTTTATAGCTTTCATTAACAAAAGGAATATGTTGCAAAATAGTAGATGCTATAATAGGAGGTCTAGAAAGCATATATATAACCTTATTATGTGTTACCTTTTTATAACTTATAACAATATTGAACTATTTCAAAAATCCCATCCATCAAAAGTGTCATGATTGTTGTAGCTTAGATTGTGATTGAAGATACTGCAAAGGCCGATGATCCATATGGATGATTGTCCATTTACCCATCAGATATTGTTTCCACTTTTTCACACTCTTCACTAAAGCATACAACTCTTAATCATAAGTAGGATAATTTTTTACCACACTTGTAAAGGTTTTTGAATGAAAACACACTGGTTTTCAGTTATGCATTGACACTCACCCCATTGCATATCCACTAGCATTAGTTTTTATCTCAAAAGATTATCATAAATCATGAAGTGTAAGAATTGGGGTTGTACTTATCTTTTCTTTCAGAGTATTGAAGGCTTTTTCATGCTTTCCTCCCCATCGAAAGACCTGCTTAACACTTGTTAAAACATGTAAAGGAGATGCAATGTAAGAAAAATTAACAAACTTCTCTATAATTGAACTGATCTTAGAAAACTTCTCACTTCTGTTGCATTATTAGGCCTTGGCCAATTTACTGTGGCTGAAACTTTTGCAAGGTCTATTTTTAGTGAACCATTCCCTATAACATAGCTTAAGTAAACCAAAGATATTTTTACAAATTTATATTTTAACATCTTTAAAAATAGTTTCTCTTTTTGCAAAGTATCTAAAACATTCCTAATGTGTTTAAGATGATCTTCCCACGTGTTACTAAAGATTAAAATATCATTTAAGTACATAATTAGAAAATCATCCATAAATGGTCTTAACACATCATTCATAACCCACATAAATGTAGCAGGTGAATTACAAAGCCCAAAAGGCATAACAAGCCACTCAAAAAGACCTTGCTTAGTTTTAAAAGTAGTTTTCCAACTATCACCATCACTTATTCTTACTTGGTGATAACCACTTCTCAAATCTAACTTAGTAAAATACTTTACATTTTTCAAATGATCTAATAAATCATCAATACGAAGAAGAGTGTAATGGATTTTAAACGTAATTTTATTCAAAGCTCTGAAGTCCATGCACATCCACCATGTACCATCTTTTTTAGGTACCAAGACAATAGGAGAACCATAGGGAGAGGTACTTGGCCGAAGGACTCCTTTCTCAAGTAACTCCATCACTCATTTATTGCTTCATTATCTTCTATGGATAGCTTATACATGCCAATGTTAGGAAGAGAGGCATCCTTCTAGAATTGAATCTCACGTTGAATTTCACTCTTAGGAGGTAAACCTTATGGCTCCTGAAAAACACCATTGTAGTTATAAATAATATTTTCTATCTCAATTTGATGTTTAGGATCACAACCCTCTAAGGCCTTGGATATTTTATTATCCTTGGCTTTTACAATCATAATAACAAAACTCTTACTTGAGTTTACAAGTCTTTTCATTTGCCATGTAGAAACAAGAGTCAAATAGGCTTTAACATGATGGGCTCTTACTATGTATTCAATCCCATCTTTTACAAACACATATTTGTTTTATTCTCTATAAAAGATTGCCTTTCTATCATATAAGTAAAGACTACCCAAAAAAATTCCACAAATATCCAAAAGAACCACATCTAGTTCAACTTCATCATTAAATTTAGAAGTAATAGCAAACCTCAAGGTGTATGTTTTTGTGACCTGCAATTTTGCATCATCACACACCCATCCTAAAGGATATGGTTTTGGATGTGGTTTAGTTTTGAGTCCTGCCTTTTTAACAACCTCTTCATAAATAAGATTAGCTTGTGATCTACTATCAAAAAGAGTGTCTATTTTAGTATGTTTAGATATAACTCTTATGTGAAAAAGCTCATTCCTTTTCTTTTTAGTATGTTTATAATTAGTTTTATAAGAAGAAGTAATAACAAAAGGTTTAGTGTTAGATGAGGAAGAAGTTAGACCTTGTAAACCCATGGCAATCACCTTTGTTTTATCACCATAATTTGATCCCAAGTCTTGTTGAACCACAGCATTAGCCCTCTTTTCATTTTTATTCTAGAACCTCTTTGGTTTGAGTTTTGGATGGAGTTTCCAACACTTAGCCTCATCATGATTCTTCTTGAAATGATTACAAAAAGGTTTTCCTTCCTCTTTCTTAATAGTGTAAGTAGACTTACTATTACCCTTTCCTTTACCTTTGTCTTTACTTTCAAATGGATTATGAGACTTCTTTCCATAGCCTTCCTTGGTCATCTTATGGGTAGCTTGCACATAAACTCCATCAAGGTTAGAAGGAGTAAACATGAGAATAGTATGTCTCAAATAGCTATGCAAACCTCCAATATAGTTTAACAATGTTTATAGACTATAGAAAGGAATGCCTAACATTAATGCCTTCTTTCTAAACTTATGAATATAATCTTGCACACTTTGACCTTTGTTTTGCCTTAAAGTTTGTCAATCCATAGTAGCTTGTTTCATATAACCCAAAGGATAAAATTATTTTCTTAGCTCAGAAATAAAATAATTCCAAGAGGAAATCCCCTTACCATGTTGCATGAGATCCCCCTAAATTTTATTCTCCCACTAGATGAGTCGTGTGCCACTCATACAGAGAGTAGCCAATTGAATTTTGGCTTCCTTGTCAATATTTTGAATCCTATAATATATCTCAATTTGTTTGACTCAATTATCCAATTTCTCTTCACTTATCTCACCATTATAAATTGAAAAATCAAATTTAACATCTAATTTTAAGTGTGGGATAGTTTTATCATCTACAGAAGAGGATCCTTTCTTGGAAGGCGAAAGAGGAATTTCTTCTCTTTCAACATTATTTTCTTTTGATTTCTCCTTTCTATGTTCCTCATACATTCCCTCGACCATCTTTTTCATGCTAAGGAAAGCACACTGGAATTCTATCTCAAACATATCAGCTCCCACACTTAACTGTTGGCTTACACATCTTGTACCAATTTTAGCATCAAACTCTGCAAGTTCTCCTTCACCACATCTTGATTTAGACTTGGTTAATATACAAGACTATATTGCAATTGCTAGATAATGTTATACGACCTTGATCATAGGACCTGATACCAAACTGATCCAAAAATTCATGTTATAAAAACCTTACAGTATATTCAAATTGGATAATAGCTGAATTATTAATTACAATTTCTTAGTAATTTAATCAAAAAATTGGTTTTAAAAATTTAGCAATTTAATTCTATAAATTCAAATGACCAAAAAAAATAATGACATAGAAAGATTTGTTTACGGTGTTCACCAAATGGCTACGTCCTTAGGTCTACTCTATGAGTGTTTCGATCAATTAAAAATCATAAGAGTATTTTACAAAATTATGTTGAGTGATCAACATAAACAATTCCATACCACATAATCAGTCTGTGCAACATGAAATAGACTTCCTCAAATTCAATGAATGTCCTTCCTACATGTATGATCCATATTGTTCTCTATCTGTAGTAATTCTATATTTTATTTTCCACACTACCCTATACAAAAACACCTATTGTTTATTTTTCTCAACACCTTCCTGGCATTGATTAGGCGTGGTTGTTCCTTTCTTCATAGGCTCAGGTTCGTTCCAAAAGTCTGGGTTGGATATCTTTTTTTTTCTCCAACACCCTTCCACATTCGCTGGCATATCTCACCGTTTTACCCACACTCTGGTTCTCTCAACAATTTGGCATTGGTTTTTCTAACTTGAACCAGATCCCACATATGCAGGGGACACAATGAGTTTGATATCAATTTGTCTAATAGACATGTGTCTATTATGAATTCAAAAATATATATGCAAATAATTAACTCATGCACTGTGAAATTGAGCCGAACACATAGAGAACTATTTCAACACACAATAATATTTTGTTATCTTCTATTCTGATTAATTAAATCATTATGGGACATTACACAAATATATAAGAACATTTTTATTATATTTATGGATAACATCTCTCCACTGAATTCTCACCCAAATCCCTCTAATTATGTAAAACACATATATACGATATATTGTTATAAATCATAACAATATATCTTAATAATATAATACATATTAAACTAATATCATAATATTATTTATAACAATATTCTAATATTTTAACAAACTAACTAACTAATTAATTTTTACCTCTCAATAAATACTCAAATCTACTAATGTAAAAGTTAATTCTTAACACCCCCCCATAATTTTTACAGTGTAAAAACATTCACACTCTTATCTGCAGTATGTTCACCCATTGTAGTATGCCCTATTTGGCTTATGGCCTTGATATAAAGAGAGCCTTAATCCTTCCATGGCTTTATAGGTTTACCACAAACCTTGACATGAACAAGAACCTCCTTCTATGTACTATTCACTTCTTGGTGGTTTTTTGGATCTCTACCACAAACCTGTTCAAGATCCATGAAATGACTTACATTCGTGCTTTCTATTTTTTCACTATGTTCTCACATTAGGAAATTATGCTTGGAATTATACACACATTGCATTACATAAACATGCTTTATACTTCTATTCTTATTTTGCAAACACATAACGAAAATGAAAAACACACCACACAAAATGTCACCACATCATTGGTGTGGCCCTGTCATTGGTGACTGACGAGAGGTCGCTGAAAGACCTCCTTCTTCCATGTATCCTCTAATGGGTTGTTGCTTACTCAACCAAAATATCGATGAAGCTCAGGTGCATGATTTTTCTAAAGAGAGATCCCTCCATAAAATTGATACATTCGACATTTGACTTGACTCAAGATGTTGCATACAAGCGATAATGCATCCTTATACAAATAAAAATTTTGACATATTTTTGACAAAAAATGTCTCTTTTACAATTAAATGATTAGATGACACTATTAAATTTTTGAACATATAAAAAATACACAAATAAACAAGACCGAGTAGGACTCATAAATGTCTTTGACAAATATTGACTTTTACATGATTATCTAAATAAACTATGATACACTTTGAAATTTTGACATTTTTAATAGAATCAACAGCTTTGACAATAATATTGACACAATACCACTACTTAAATATTTAATTTAAAACTACTCAAATCAAAACTTCACTATTTTTGAATTTTGATTTCTAATATAGATAAATGGCTAATATTAGAAGATTATCAACTAATCTCTGGACAACAACCAACAAACTAAAGCTCAAAAATTATTTTTATTCTTCTATGTTATTAAAATTTGTTTTAAAAAATGCCATAGTTGTTTGTTAACTCATAAATTGTAGGTTTCACCAAGATATCTATCTCGAGCTTAGATAGATAGTCTTTCATCAGACAGTAGATGCTATCAATGCTAGCTAGACGCCACTAGAAATGACTTGGCGGTATTTGAAATAGACAAGCTTAAATCTAAAATAAATAAACAATTGGTAAATCAACATAATGAGATATCAATAGGATTATGTTCATCTGTATATATCTGTTGGGATATTTAACACGTGCATGGTGTGGATATGGATCGATTCAAATGCCTAGTTCTGGTAGCATGGCATCATATCTATCCAAATAAGTATGTAGTCTTTTCACAGGGTAAATAAAATGTTCATGGTAGATTTGAAATGCTATATAACTTCTGGAAATCCTATTCTATAGCTGGACTGTGTGGATGAGCCACTCAAAAATGTTCAATCATGACATATCTATCAAACATTTGCACTTTGATTTTCCCTTTGATAGGTGAGGTAAAAGATCAAAATATTGTGCTGGAAAATTCAAAAGAATTCATATGCTGACAAAAATGATGTGCAAATTCGTGACACAATCCAAATCTTAGGATTCAAATTACTGACCATCAGTAAAAGCTTCAATATTACCATGTTTAAAAATGCATGAACCATCTATATGGTAGAATAGTAGCTAGAATTGAGACGACAGTAACATCTAGATCATCAAGTAACAGAGGAACATGGATAGAATGCTTAAAAATGAAAAAATACAGTCGTATGAAATAACTTGTTGGGGAGTTGAGTCAAGAGTGGATTGAAACTCATCTTACATGCAAAAAAATACAACACTCTTTATTGTCATATATTACTATATTGTCTTCAGATGTAGAGAAGGTGACACAAAATTCAAGACAATGTCATAACAAGACCAAAATCATACAGAATATATGAATTTAGGCTAAACCAAATTAATTTAAAACTCTCACATAAAATCATATCTATTAGAATTAGCTACAATATCTAATGAATCTAACAGAAAGCATAAGTAAGAGATAAAACAATAATAGTAATAAACAATAATTGTATATATGAGACAATAACAAAAATAAATAAATAACTCAAATATGATAAATCACTTTGATAATTCAATATTAATCTAATGTAGAATACACAAATAGCCATTGTTTATATAGAGTAAGGTGTGCATGATAAAGATCATGGAACTCACACAACACATGTAGTTTAACTGGTATTTGACTACAAGAATAGTGGAGTGCAACTCGACACTGACAAGATAGGTGTCCAACTTGTGTAAATAATAAACACAAGTTGACTACTAGTTAAATAATCTTATCCTATATTACTTTGAATAGTGGACTAGAACTCCACTGTAACAAGATAGGTGTCAAAGTTGACAACTAGCTAAGCAAGCTAATCCTATCTGGTGCAAATTATTAATAAACACAATAAACTAATTACAATAAGTAATTAATGCAACAATCTAAATTATAAATATAAGTAAATACAATAAAGCAAATAAATGCACCAACACCCCCTATAAGTGAAACTTAGGTAGGGCTATGCAGATAAGAGTCCCGATAATGTGTAGCCATATTAGGTACTATGTACAAATAGATGAGGAAAAAAGAACACTCAAAGGAAAAAAACTCCTCAAAATAAAGGTCTATGAGACCCCCTAAAGAACTGATGTCTCGCACCTCCAAAAGAGATCGCAAGTGAAGATACTTACTCTCAGTGAAAGGTTTCATGAAAATATCTGCAATTTGCTCTTCCATATGACAATATTGAAGATCAATGATCTCTGCTTGAATCAACACCCTAATAAAGTGAATATGGATGTCTATATGCTTGGTTCTCTGATGTTGAACCAGATTCTTGGAGATTTGAATAGTGCTCTAATTGTCATAGTAGATGACTGATGGCTTCCAAAATGAAACACCAAGCTCAGTGAGAATATTGTAAAGCCAAATAGCCTCAGTAGTGACATTAACAACACCATGATACTTAGCCTTTGTAGATGAAAGAGCAATAGTATTTTGCTTCTTGCTCTACCAGCAAATGGGGCCAAATCCAAAGTGAAATCTGTAACCATAAGTGGAATTACAATCATCTTAATCACCAACCCAATCAGAATATGTGTATCCTACCAAGTCTGAACCTGTACCTGCTATATAGTGAATCCCATATTTGATAATGCCTTGAATGTATCTCAAAATTAACTTGGTGGCTCTCTAATGAAGCTCATGTGGTGTTTGCATAAAACATGAAACCATGCCAATCACATTTGAAATGTCAAGCCATGTATGAGTCAAATAGATGAGGCTGCCTATAAGTTGATGATATAATGTGGCATCAACCAAGGGAGTGGAACAATAAACTTCAAGTCTAACTCCAAATAAGAAAGGATTCAGTGCAGGCCTATAATCAACCATGTGAAACTGAGCTAATAAGTCCATGACATACTTGGGTTATGATAGTGTAATCTCACAAAAAGACTGTGTTATCTAAATCCCAAGAAAATAGTGTAATAGGCCCATGCATGTCATATAAAACTTGTCATGAAGTGTAGTCTTAACACTACTGATTATACATGTTGTGCTCCCTATAACAATGAGATCTTCAACATAGAGCACTAAGTACAGGAGTGAATCCTCCTTCCTTAAAATGTAGACATTCAGATCTGAGTGACATTTTGAGAACCCAACTGAGAGAATAAATGTGTCCATCTTAGAATACCAAGCCTTAGGGGCTTGTTTTAGACCATAGAGAGACTTTTTCAAGCGAGATACTAATGAAGAATCCTTAACGAACCTCTGTGGTTACTCCATATATATCTCTTCATGAAGATCTCCATGAAGAAATGCACTCTTCACATCCATCTGATGTACAACCCAATCATGAGCTTCACCAATAGCTAGTATCAAGCAAATGAAATTTATCTTAGCAATAGATGTAAAAGTTTCTGTATAGTCAATGCCTTCTACTTGAGAAAAACCTTTGGCCACTGAGCGTGCTTTATACTTATAAATATTTTCATCTGTTGTGAACTTAGTCTGATATATCCACCTACGTCATACTAATTTTCTTCCCTTAGGAAGAGGAAGAAGATCCCAAGTGTTGCTCCTAATTAATGAGTCATATTATTCTTCCATTGCTAAATCGCACTCAACTATCCTCATGAATTCCTAAAAAGACTGTGGATTGGAAGCTGTGGCAATGTAAGAATGTGAAAGATCATACTATGACTGTGTTCTTCTATCTGATGGATCCCTATCAAGAGGGTCTGCATCTACCAAAGTCTATCTAGCCCAAAAAGGCATCAATAAACAAGGATTTAGAGGATGAGGAGGAGGAACATGACCTACTAAACCCTGCTAAGAAGGTATTACCTTATCATCTCTATGAGTAGAAGAAGCAAAAGTACCATCATCACTGCTATCTAATTCTTCTAAGGAAGAAGAATGAGAAAGGTTAGAAGACAAGTTTGAAGGACTTTATTCAAATTAATCACTTCTCATTATAATAAGTTCATGTGAATCTAAATCAATGAGCTGATATCCTTTAACACCATCAAGATATCCCACAAATATGCAAGTTTGGCTTTGTTGTTCTAAAGTACGATGTTTGTCTAAAGGTATGTGAGCCCATGCTGGACTACCAAAGACTTTGAGATGATGCACATATGTCTTCCTATTGCACCAAATTTCAAGAGGAATTATCCCCTTTAAAGCTTTTTGAGGAACTCTATTCTCTATATATGCAACACAATTAATCACTTTTGCCTAGTACTCAAGTACTAATGATTTTGCATGAATCATACAAGTTGCCATCTCTTTTACAAATTTGTTCTTCCTCTCTGCTATACCATTCTATTGAGGTGTGTATGCAACTAAATGTTGAAGATCAATTTCTTCAAGAGCACAAAATTGTTCAAGCTTGTTGTTTACATATTCCATCCTATTATCTGTGTGGAGAATCTTGACATACTTCCTAGATTATTTATCTGCTAGAGCTTTAAACTAGAAAAATCTATCAAATACTTTACTCTTAAGTTTCAAAAAATAAACCCAAGCATATATGGAATAGTCATCAATAAATGTGGGAACATAGTGGGTTTTAATAAAAGCCAAAGAAGGTAACATACCTGCTAAATCACTATGAACAAGTTCGAAGACTTGTGTAGCCCTCCAAACCTTCCCTTTATCAAAATTATTCTTTTGATGTTTGCCTAAATTACAACCATGACATACACCCCCCAAAAATTGAATTTGTGGAAGTCTTGTAACCATCTCCTACTGACTAAGTTGTTGTAACTAGCGGTAGTTTAGATGATCAAACCGCTCATGCCATAGATTGCTCACTGAATCAGTGTGTGAGAGAAAAGTTGTAGAGGAAGAATGAGGCACAAAGTGGGAGAATGAATAAATATGACTATTATTGTCGACTTTCCCCACTACAACTACGACATTATCCTCCAATTTTCTAATTGATACAGGATCAGGTGTGAACTCAACTTTCATACCCATATCAAATTGAGTGATTTGGTAGACAGAGAGAAGGTTAGTTGATAACTTTGGCATACAGAGGACATAATCAAATATACCACTATTAGAATCATCACCTATGAGAATATTTGGTGATAAACTTGGTAATAACTCAAAAAATTGTTCTTGGTCAGAACCCATATGGTGCGAAGCACCTAAGCCAATTACCCATGACTTGAAAGAATTTGCTAGTGCAACTAGTGATGTAGCTTTTCCTTTCTCTGAATTTGAAGGAGTGGAAGAATCTTTTGATTGATTGATGTTATTCTTTTTGAGAAGTCCCTTAAGGTCATCAATATCTTTCTTCCAATAATATTGTTCACTATGAAACCCATTTTTGCAATAAAGGCAATGAGTGCCAATCTTTTTTTGTGAGTCTCCTTTCTTATTAGTGGATTTATAATCTCCTTGTGATGAATATTGTTTCCCTTTATTCTTATCTTTCTGTGACTTATTCTGATTATTCTGCTTCTTTTTACTTGAACTTGTATTTGATACTGATGTTGAAACTTCCATATGCTAAGGTTGACTTACAACTAGAGCTTGAGATTTGGATGACTTGATTAGACCCATAGCTATTAACTTTTCTTCTTCAACCATTAGAATCTTAGAGAATACTTCAAAGGTGGGCATTTGGTATGATGTGCCCAATGTGAGCCTTTGAGTCTGAAAGCTAGAGACAAAAGATGAATATTAAGGACCTAATTTAAATAAGGCACTAAAAATTAATTGAATATATTTATTTTATCAATTTCACATTCATAAAATTATGCTCTAAGATCTATGATTTTAGTGATGTAGTCTTATATTGTAGCATAATTTTTAGGATCCAAACTAATGAGTTCGTTGTTAATTTGGTAACCATGAACTCATCTCTTTTACCAAACAATGATGCTAGTTTATGCCAAGCCTCTTTTGGAGTTGTACATTTGTCAAGATGGAAATTCAAATCTAAAGACATGTAAGACTGAATGCATCCAAATTACCTTAGTAGTTTCAATGAGAAAGTGTTGTAACCCTTTTGCATCACTAAGTGAAATAAGAAGAGTTGTTATGTAAGGCATATATCCTAGCATCATTAATGCATTCCAAGCATTTTGTTTCCATGTGTTATAGTTGTATGATGTTAATAGTGGAAACTTAGGATTCCCCGTGATGCAATTGGAAATAAATCATCATAAAGCAAAAATTAAAATATAAAAAACACCAAAAAATCCCCTTGAATTACTTAGTTTTATCCCTCCTAGTAAGTATTTTTTTGGTACTTTATAATTGAGTGCAATTACAAGGCTATATTATAATTTTTTCAATTAAAAAAAAGCTCAATTAAGCCTTGTAGTCTAAAAGTATAAAAATATGCACTTTATTACAAAAATTTATGCACTAATATGTTGTTTTTGAAAATATATTAACTTAAAAAAAAGGACCTCAATACGAGGTCATATGTGAAAGTTATGAGCCTTTGAAGTTGCAAAAATGAGGATGGACGAGAGCTATTGTAGAAAAAATTGAATTTTAGAAAAATTTACAAGAAGTTTCAAAAAACTAAAAATACAATAGTGAAGATCACTAAATTTAAAGCTATTTCAAAAAAAAATTGCTCAAAAATACCTCCCGATGTTCAAATGGTGGGCTTCCAAAGTTTTCCTTTCAAATTTACATACTGATCCGTGAGGCCTATCAAAAAAAATGTCTACACAGTCCGTACTATCCATATAGCTGTACTTAGGAGTAAAAAATAATTGTCTTCCAGGTGACTGTGTCTAAATTGGATAAATTTTATATGGATCTATAGGTTTTGATGCCTTCCGAACGCAATCATGAGGCCCATTTCGCTCATAAACACTTCGATTTTTAGGTACTCATCAAACTTGAGCATGGTGCTTCTAAATCAAACTTTTGCCAATTTTGCCTTCTGTGTTGGTACATTTATTTGTTTTATTGTATTACTTATATTTATAATTTATTTTGGTGCACTAATTACTTATTGTAATTAGTTTATTACATTTATTAATAATTTACACCAGATAGGATAAAATTGCATAGATAGTAGTCAACTTGAACACCTATCTTGTTACAATGAAGTTCCACTCTACTATTCAAGGTAAGATAAGATAATATTATTTAACAAGTAGTCAACTTGTGTTGATCATTTACACAAGTTGGACACCTTTCTTGTTAATGTGGAGTTGCACTCCACTTTTCTTGTAGTCAGATATCAGTTGAACTACACGTGTTGTGTGAGTTCCTTGATCTTTATCATCCATGCCTTAATCTATATAAACAATAGCTATTTGTGTATTCTATATCAGATTAATATTGAATTATTAGAGTATTTTATCATATTTGAGTTATTTATTCATTTCTATTATATATCGGATATACAGTTATTATTATTATTATTATTATTATTATTATTATTATATCTCTTATTTATGCTTTTTATTAGATTTATTAGATTTTGTAGCTAATTCTAACATGGTACTAGAGCTATCTTGAATATGTAGATTACTAAATATTCAAGAGAAAAATATCCAAATATAAGATTGGTTTTTTAATTTTGTATATAGGCACAAATTTGGGCTTTGTGGAGAATATTTAGGCTCACCATTGAGTTTAGAGTCCCTAAGATAGTCAAAATCGTCTACAATTTTGTCCAAATTAGGCACAAAAGGCAAAATTGGTAAGGATTTGATTTAGAAGCACCACACCCAAATTCAATGATTACCTAAAAATTGAAGTGTTTATGAGCAAAATAGATTTCACGGTTGCATTCAGAATGTGTCAAAACATATAGATCCATATAAAATTTGTCTAGTTTGGACACAGTCACTCGAAAGGCAAATTGTTTTTTGCTCCCAGGTACGACCGTATGGACCACACGGACTGTGCATACATTTTTTTTTGAAGGTCTCATGGATCAATGGGTAGATTTGAAAGGGTAATTTTGAAAGCCCATCATTTGAACACTGGAAGGTATTTTTGAACAATTTTTTTTGAAGTAGTTTAAAATTTTGTGCTCTTCACTGCTGTATTTTTAATTTTTCCAAATTTTTTCATATTTTTTTAGAATTCAGATTCTTTTACAACTATTTCCTATTCTCATTTTTGCAAGAGGATCATAACTTTCACATACGACTTCGTATTGAGGTCCTTTTTTTTAAAGTTAATATTTTTTTGAGCACAACAAATTGGTACAATTTTTTTTGTAATAAAGTACATTTTTTACTTTTAAACTACATGGCCTAATTGAGCTTTTTGTAAACTACAAAAATTATAATCCAGCCTTGTAATTGCACTCAATTATAAAGTGCCAAAAAAATACTTACTAACTAGGATAAAACTAAGTAATTCAAAAGGGTTTTGTGTTGTGTTCTGTATTTTGAATTTTGCTTTGTGATAGTTTATTTTCAATTGCATCATGAAGAATCCTAAGATTCCACTATTAACAACATACAACTATAACACATGAAAATAAAATGTTTGGAATTCATTAATGATGCTAGGATATACGTCTTACATAACAACTCTTCTTAGTCCACCTAATGATGCAAAAGAGTTACAACACTTTCTCTTTGAAACTACTAAGGTAATTAGATGCATTCGATTTTACATGTCTTTAAATTTGAATTACCATATTGACAAATGTATAACTCCAAAAGAGGTTTGGAATAAATTAACATTATTGTTTGGCAAAATAGATGAGGTTCGTGGTTAGCAAATTGATAATGAATTCATTATTTTGGATACTAAAAATTAAATACAAGACTATATCGCTAAAGTCATAAATCTTACAGCACGAATTTTTTAATGTAAAATTGATAATAAAATATTCAATTAATTTTCAGTGCCTTACATAAATTAGGTCTTGAATATTCATCTTTTGTCTCTAGCTTTCAGACTCAAAGGCTCACATTGGGCACATCATATCAAATACCCACCATTGAGGTATTCTCTTAGATTCTAATGGTTGAAGAAGAAAAAATAATAGCTATGGGTCTAATCAAGTCATCCAAATCTCAAGCTCTAGTTGCAAGTCAACCTCAACATAATCAATTTTCAACATCAACATCAAATACAAGTTAATGTAAAAAGAAGCAAAATAAGTCACAAAAATATAAGAATAAAGGAAAATAATCTTCCTCACAAGCAGATTATAAATCCACTAATAAGAAAGGGGATTCACAAAAAATCACTGACACTCATTGCCCTATTACAAAGAATGGGTTTCATAGTGAACAAAATTGTTGAAAGAAAGAGATTGATGACCTTAAGGGGCTTCTCAACAATAATAACATCAATCAATCAAAGGATTATTTCACACCTTCAAATTCAGAGAAAGGGAAAGCTACAACACTAGTTGAACTAATAAATTCTCCCAAGTCATGAGTAATTGACTTAGGTGCTTTGTACCATATGGGTTATAATCAAGAACAATTTTCTAGATTAGACCCAAGTTCCTTGCCTCATATTCTTATAGATGATTCTAAGGTAGATGTTGTAGAAAAATGTAAATTTGATGTTAATAGTGGTGTATTTGAAGATGTTCTATGTGTGTTAGAGTAATCAACTAACCTTCTCTTTGTCTACCAAATCACTCACTTTGATACCAATAGGAAAGTTGACTTCACACCCGATTCTATATCAACCAAAAAATTGGAGGATAATGCCTTAGTTACAGTTAGAAAAGTCAATAATAATACTCAGCTTTATTCATTCTCTAACTTTGTGCCTCAGTCTTCCTCTACAACTTTGCTCTCATACACTGATTCAGTGAGAAAGCTATGGCATGATCGGTTTGGTCATTTGTGTTGGGTGAATATTTTGTCAATCAACGTACTGATCAACAAAATAGGTCTGATCAACCATAGCAAGAAGATTGGTCAACCAGGTGTGCAGCTTTACTACATCAACCGGAGACAAATCTCTCCTCTCATCAAGGGGAGGTTCCCTATAGATACGTAGGAGCTATATACAAAATAAGTAAGCAAAAAATAACACATGGGGGCAGAATAAACCATCCATCTCTCTTCTTTCAGAGATGATGCACACAGACAAAGGATAAATCCTAGTGTAAACACTAAAGGCACTTCTCTTCTTTCAGAAGTGTTCTTGCAGGAAACAACAAGAGTTTCTTTTAGGTAGTAAGACAAGAAACCAGTTAACCAGAGGGCGTAGTAACAGCAGGATGAAGCAGAACACAAATTTTCCACCTCAATTGCCCAAAGAGTATATCACAAAGGATAATGGGGGCACAAAGTCACCCTAGAATCCTTAACACAAAAAGAAAAGAAAAACACAGACTGAAAGCAATTGTGAGACCACAAAGTCTTCTCACAATTGGTTTTAGGACACTTTCCTATTACCTTCACTAATTCTGCTTACCAAATTAAATGAATAAGGACACCTTCAGAAGACAGACGTAAGAATGATCTTCTAAAATGACACAAGTTAGAACAGCACAAAGTCTATGAAAAACTTGCTTTCTCATTCAGATAAAAATGAAAATGAAATTACAACTTGAGCTCAAAGTCTCAGTCTTCTTCTTTCAAAATGGGTAGAGTTTCACTCTTGTAAAATGAAAAGTCTCTCTTACAAATGAGAGAATTAACAAACTTATATCCACTACGCAAGGATTGGCACCTTTTTCCATGGGACAGCTCATGCTGCAGTCAATGTCTTCAATGCGTCTCCAGTTTTGTCTGGAGAGACCATGCTGAGAATAGTGCGCTGCCATAACTATGGCGTGTCCCTTCATCTAATATGTCTCTTCCTTGGTATGGACCATCTGGTCCTTTGCATATTTGTCTTTACTTCATGGAAGAAAATAGGCCACGTCCTTGGTTTGGTGTGCTCAGAAGTCTACTTGATCCACTGTTCCACCTACTAGAAATAACTCTTTTGAAGATAATTCTGGTCCTTTCCCTCTTTTTGCTTTTTTCTTTTCCAGCTTCGATTTGAGCTATCGGGCTCTCTTTTCATTTAATCACTTGGTTCTTCCTTTATGTTCTGTGCTCTATTTAAATTTCCACATATTTTACGTCACTTTAAATTTGACGTTTGAGGGGCCGTCAATGATTGCTAGCTGCTTGAACTGTGTTGAACTTTGAACCTGTGAACCATTTGAAGGTTCATTGGTTCAAATCTTCATTAGTTCACTCTGTCTCTTTTGGTCCATCACTTCCCTGCTTAAGCGCTTCTTTGCTCTCTGGTTGAACCATTGCTTTCATTGAACTTGCCTTTGGAATCAACCATGTTGTTTTTTTCTTTGCTTGAGGCTGCCTTTGAACTGCTTGAACCTGTGAACCATTGAACTTTGAACTCTTTTGGTTCAAGGTTCAATCGGTTCATTATTTATTTGGTTCTGCCTATCGTTTTCTCTTCTTAAGCTCTTTGATATTCATCGCGCTTGGTTGAACCCTTGAACCTGCGAACACGTTGAACCATTTGGTTCAATGGTTCAATCGGTTCATTCTTTGAAGCTCTTTATGTCTAAGTCTTTGAAGATTACTTTGTGCATCTTTGTTCAACCTTTGGAACATCCCAAAGGGAAGGTGTCCCTTCAGGTCCTTGGAAAGGTCCTTTTTCTGACATCAAGTGTCCCCCGCAAGGGTATCTACCCTTCAAGATTTTTCATGCGACCTTCGAGCTTTTACTTCCCAGGTGGGTTCTTGCTTCTTCGGCAGGCTTTTGGCTCTCGGGATTTTCCTCTCGGCGGGATTTATCCTTTATGTCCTTCGAATGGAATGTCAGAAGGAATTCCTTCATACAATTTGTTCAAAGGAAATCTTCCTTGCCTTTGCATCTTTCCTGCCAGGCTTTTGCTTTGTCTTTCGAGCAAATTCCTTTGGATAATTTGTCCAAAGGATTTCGCTTTGTCTTTTGCCTTGTTCACTTTTTCGAAGGAGTTCACTTTGTCTGCTTTTGCTTTTTGCCCTCTGCAAGGGCACTTGGCTTGGTTCACAGCCCTCCGTAAGGGCACTTGTTCCTTTGGCTTTGGGGCAGCCCCTTGAACCTGTAGAAATGAACCTGCCTGCAGAGTCCGTAGAAACCAAGTCCGTAGTTTTCTCTTGAGCCTTGAAAGAGTCCATATAAATGAGCCTATAGAGTTCATAAATTTAAGCCTACAGAGTCCGTAGTTTTAAGCCTACAGAGTTTGTAGATTTCTTCCTGTAGAGTCCATAGATTTCTGAGAAATCTTTGAAAAATGAAGAACCTGAATGCTCAAAACAAATTTTGAAAGGGGAAAAGAGGAATTTTGGTCATGTAGGACCAAGATAGCTCATATGTCATTCCAAAAATGAGTGACATTTTTGGGGACCAATAGCTGGCTCCAGTTGGGGAACTTCCTTCAAGTGAAAACTTGGAACAACTAAGGGGAGTAGAAACCAAAATCTCTAGTGCTTTGAAGTATGCCATTGGGCTATGGAGTCATGCTACCCAAAAAGAAAGGCTCCAAAAATGAAAATGAAAAGAACAAAATAGAACTAAAGACTTTATAGATATACATATGTATAGGTGAACTTATCTGATACTTCAAGAATTGAAGTACTTCAGACGTTGCTCCTTGTGAGGTGAAGAAAAGGGAATGCCATCCTGATAAACCAATAGAAAACCATTTTATCCCTAAAAATGGTGATGGGTGAATGGATCTCTCCACCAGGAAACCAATTTTATGCATCTTCCTCTTGGCTCTTTCTTCTTCTTGCCCCATGGCAGGACATGGTCTTCAAACTGAAAACCATAACTCCTTGCTCTCTTGGCGAAGAGTTCCTTTTGCTGACTTTGGAATACAACAGTATGGTCCACCACCATAGCTTGTTGTTCTACTGGTCCAATCCAGCACATGCTTTGATTGTCAGCATCAGACCCCTGACAAACCATCAGCTCAACATCTCCTTTGGTGTGAAGGAGTTTGACCTCTTCACCTTGAGTAGTTTTCAATCTGAGCAATAGAGATCTGCATCCAGCTATGGAAGAAGTGTTTCCATTGAATTCTAAGATCCAAGCATCATCAGAAGCTGACCTTCTATCAGACATCTCTTCATGGGAGAAGGAAGATCCTTCTTGATTTGTACTGCACCCTACCTATTTTTTTGATGCCTTGTTTGGATGAAATCCTAGATTGCTAGCTACAGGACTTTCATCAGCTGGGACATGAGTGTCCTCTGTGGTCAAGAAGTAATTACCCCTGACTAAAAGCTCAAACAAAATTTGAGCAGTAGGGGTTGACGTTTAGGTAACCACAATCTTTGCCTCAGACAAGTCCGCACCTGGTTCTCCACCAATGTTTAATTGCTGAGGATTGGCTTGCAGGGATTCAAACTCAGTCTTTTGAATTTTAGATTTCTTGACATGATCAATCATGTCAAATGACTGAGATGGACTTGGAAGAGAGGATGGGATTTCATCCTTTTCATTTTTGGGAGGGGGAGGACTGATCTGTGAAGTTGAAGTAGAAGGTGCAGAGATGTTTGATGTACTAACCTTCTTGGCATTTACTAGGTCCTTTAATTGGAAAGGCAGAGTGGTTCCCCGCTTAGCAATTAGAATTGCAGGCTGAGTTTATTTCTCTGTTCTTTCTTTATCAGCTTGTTGGGTTGATTGATTCTCAGACCAAGTGAATATTGCGTATTATTCTTCAATTGATTCACCTTCACTTTTGGGTTCATCCTGGTAATTCAGGAAACTAATGTGGGAGTCGCCAGCTGATTCTTCTAGATCCTCTCTGAATAGATCAGTGCCATTTTCTTGCTCGAACTCAAGTCAAAAATAGGAAATATGTTATGTTTCCAGATATCCAATTGCTGAGTTGGTTGGAGGTGCTTCAATAACAAGGTTCCTCTATGGGGGAGGAAGACGATTTGGTTGCCCTTGACTTCTGGTAGTGTTGCCTTGATATGGCTAATTAGGGAATGTCCTCCTTGGTATATCTTTATATAGAGGAGCAGAAGACATACCTTGTGCCATTTGCGTTTTCAAGGCTAGTAATTCATTTCCTAGCTTTTGCACCATTGGGTCAGTGGTGGTTGTGGGTGAGTATTCAGAAGATGAAGAGGGTTTTCCTCTATTATGATCTCTCCTTATCTTTTCTGCCAAGATAAGGTCATCTTCTAGCTCAATAGCCAAGTCCTGAGTAGCCTCAAGGTCTATGTTTCTAGGCTGTCTTAATAGAAAACTCACTTTAAGCAGCTGTGAGTTGATGAAAAAACACATGAGATTCTGAGGTGTCGGCTGGGCAATCATGGAAATCATGTGCCTCAGCTTGTTGAACCTGGCAATAAAATCCCTCATAGGCTCATGAGGTTCCTTCTTCATCAGAGTGAGCTGGGCCAGCAAAGCATGTGCATCCTCTACAGGCTTGAAACTGGCTTCAAACTTGGCTTTGAGTGTATCCCAGTCAGTCATTGATCTAACTTGCAGATGGTAGAACTAGTCTACAGCAGTGCCTTGTAGTGTCTCCACAAAAAGCTTGACATCTATGTCTTGAAATTCCACCCCTATCACACCACAGGCTATGTTGAAGGTTGCAATGTGTTCATCAGGGTGAACTCTCCCATCTCCAAAGAATTTGGGAAAGTTATTTTTTGAGCTACGTGGAAGTTCATGCAGAAGTGGAGTCAAGTTGAGTGCGCCAAAATAGTTACCCTAGGGGCCTCAAACTGCCATGATTTAATTATGAAAAATAGGGATAACAAATCTGGGTGGAGTGGCCAAATTGGAGAACAAAAATGGAAAAGAACTGGCCCTGCTTCAACTTGATGCTTGAGGCTTCAAACTGCGCACTCTTCCTAGCGGCTCTGGTTTTACAAACCAGATAATAAAACAAAGATGGAGGAAGATGGTAAGGCTATAATGATAATGGGTAAGACATGGAACAGAGTCGCTAGAGTCTGTAATATAATGGATAAGGGTTATAATGATTATGGGTAAGACACAGGTGATGTTTCAATCTGAAACTTGAGGTTCCAAATTGTACAAAATTACTAGGTCCCCAACGGAGTCACCAAAAACTATTGGGTGAATATTATGTCAATCAGTGTACTGATCAACAAAATAGGTCTGATCAACCACAGCAGGAAGATTGGTCGGCCAGGTGTGCAGCTTTACTACATCAACTGGAGACAAATCTCTCCTCTCATCAAGGGGAGGTTCCCTATAGATACGTAGGAGCTATATACAAAATAAGTAAGCAAAAAATAACACATGGGGGCAGAATAAACCATCCATCTCTCTTCTTTTAGAAATGATGCACACAGACAAAGGAGAAATCTTGGTGTAAACACTGAAGGCACTTCTCTTCTTTCAGAATTATTCTTGCAGGAAACAACAAGAGTTTCTTTCAGGTAGTAAGATAAGAAACCAGTTAACCAGAGGGCATAGTAACAACAGGATGAAGCAGAACACAAAGTTTCCACCTCAATTTCCCAAAGAGTATATCACAAAGGATAATGGGGGCACAAAATCGCCCCAGAATCCTTAACACAAAAAGAAAAGAAAAACACAAACTAAAAGCAATTGTGAGATCACAAAGTCTTCCCACAGTTGGTTTCAGGACACTTCCCTATTACCTTCACTAATTCTGCTTACCAAATTAAATGAATAAGGACACCTTTAAAAGATAGACGTAAGAATGATCTTCTAAAATGACACAAGTCAGAATAGCATAAAGTCTATGAAAAACCTGCTTTCTCATTTAGATAAAAATGAAAATGAAATTACAACTTGAGCTCAAAGTCTCAGTCTTCTTCTTTCAAAATGGGCAGAGTTTCGCTCTTGTAAAATGAAAAGTCTCTCTTAAAAATGAGAGAATTAACAAATTTATATCCACTATGCAAGGATTGGCACCTTTTTCCATGGGACGGCCCATGCTGCAGTCAATGTCTTCAATGCGTCTCCAGTTTTGTCTGGAGAGACCATGCTGAGAACAGTGTACTGCCATAACTATGGCATGTCCCTTCATCTAATATGTCTCTTCCTTGGTATGGACTGTCTGGTCCTTTGCATATTTGTCTTTACTTCATGGAAGAAATCAGGCTGTGTCCTTGGTTTGGTGCGCTTAGAAGTCTACTCAATCCACTGTTCCACCTACTGGAAATAACTCTTTCGAAGATAATTCTTGTCCTTCCCCTCTTTCTATTTTTGTCTTTTCCAACTTCGATTTGAGCTATCGGGCTCTCTTTTAATTTAATCACTTGGTTCTTCCTTTATGTTCCATGCTCCTTTTAAATTTCCATGGATTTTTCCTCTCTTTAAATTTGACGTTTGAGGGGCCGTCAATGATTGCTAGCTGCTTGAATCGTGTTGAACTTTGAACCTGTGAACCATTTGAAAGTTCATTGGTTCAAAGCTTTGTCGGTTCACTCTGTCTCTTTTGGTCCATTGCTTCCCTGCTTAAGTGCTTCTTTGCTCTCTGGT
Source organism: Torreya grandis (assembly GCA_037957365.1). Lineage (NCBI taxonomy): Eukaryota > Viridiplantae > Streptophyta > Pinopsida > Cupressales > Taxaceae > Torreya > Torreya grandis. The sequence continues at coordinate 1,152,505 of JARHVA010001420.1, forward strand.
TGAAGCATTGCTTTCATTGGACTTGCCTTTGGAATCATCCATATTGCTTCTTTCTTTGCTTGAGGCTGCCTTTGAACTGCTTGAACTTGTGAACTATTGAACTTTGAACTCTTTTGGTTCAAGGTTCAATTGGTTAATTGGTTCTTTGGTTCTGCCTGTCGTTTGCTCTTCCTAAGCTCTTTGATCTTCATCGCGCTTGGTTGAACCCTTGAACCTGTGAACACGTTGAACCATTTGGTTTAACAGTTCAATGGTTTAATCAGTTCATTCTTTGAAGCTCTTTGTGTCTAAGTCTTTGAAGATTCCTTTCTACGTCTTTGTTCAGCCTTTGCAACGTCTCGAAGGGAAGGTTTCCCTTTGGGTCCTTGGAGAAAGTCATTTTTCTGATGTCAAGTGTCCCCCGCAAGGGTATCCACCCTTCAAGATTTTTCATGCGACCTTCGGGCTTTTACTTCCTTGGCGGGTTCTTGCTTCTTCGGCGGGATTTTGGCTTTCTGGATTTTCCTCTCAGCGGGCTTTATCCTTTATGTCCTTCAGACAGAATGTCAGAAGGAATTCCTTCGAATAATTTGTTCGAAGGAAATCTTCCTTGCCTTTGCATCTTTCCTGCCAGGCTTTTGCTTTGTCTTTCGGGCGAATTCCTTCAAACAATTTGTTCGAAGGATTTCACTTTGTCTTTTGGCTTGTTCACTTTTCTGAAGGAGTTCACTTTGTCTGCTTTTGCTTGCTGCCCTTCGTAAGGGCACTTGGCTTAGTTCACAGCCCTCCATAAGGGCACTTGTTCCTTTGGCTTTGGGGCAGCCCCTCGAACCTATAGCAATGAACCTGCCTGCAGAGTCCGTAGTTTTCTATGAGTTTTCTCTCGAGCCTTGAAAGAGTCCATAGAAATGAGCCTTTGGAGTATGTAGTTTTAAGCCTGTAGAGTCTGTAGTTTTAAGCCTGCAGAGTTCGTAGATTTCTTCCTGCAGAGTCCATAGATTCAACCCTACAGAGTCAATAGATTTATAAGAAAGCTTTGAAAAATGAAGAACCTGAATGCTCATAATAATTTTTGAAAGGGGAAGAGAGGAATTTTGGTCCTGTAAGACCAATATAGCTCATATGTCATTCCAAAAATGAGTGACATTTTTGGGGACCAACAATTTGAAATACCGTTATTTACAATAACGTAGTCTGCAGGAGATAGTTATAGGACTTTCACAGATTCAATTTTCATGGGGTGTATGTCATGGTTTTGCCTTAGGCAAACATCTAAAGGAAAATTTTGATAAAGGGAAGGCTTGGAGGGATACACAAGTCCTCAAACTTGTTCATAGTAATTTAGTGGGTCTATTACCTACTTTGTCTTTTAGTAAAAGCTGTTATGCTCTCACATTTATTGGTGACTATTCTAGATATACTTGGGTTTATTTTTTAAAACTTAAGAGTGAAGTATTTCATAGATTTTTAGAGTTCAAAGCTCTAGCAGAGAAACAATCTGAGAAATATGTCAAGATTTTTCACATAGATAATGGGAGGGAATATGCGAACAATAAGTTTGAATAATTTTTTGCTCTTGAAGTAATTAATCTTTAGCATTCAGTGGCATACACACCTCAGTAGAATGGTGTAGCAGAGAGGAAGAATAGATTCTTAAAGAGATGGCAAGTTGTATGATTCATGAAAAATAATTTATACCTAAGTACTAGGCGGAAGCGATTAATTATGTTGCATATATACAAAATAGAGTTCCTCACAAAACTTTAAATGAGATAACACCTATTGAAGATTGATACAATAAGCAACCATATGTGCATCATTTCAAAGTTTTCAGTAGTCCAACATGGGCTCACATACCTTCAAAAAAGCACCGTACTTTAGAACAACATGGCCAACCTTGTATATTTATGGGATATCTTAATGGTGTTAAGGGATATCAACTCATTGATTCAGATTCGCATGAGCTTATTCTTATGAGAAGTGTTTACTTTAAATAAAGTCCTTCAAACTTGTCTTCTAGCTTTTCTTATTCTTCTTTCTTAGAAAAATTAGATAGTAGTGACGATGATGCTCTTGCTTCATCTACTCATAGGGATGATGAGATAATACCTCCCCAATAGGGTTTAACATGTCATGTTCCTCCTCCTCCTCCAGATCCTCACTCTTTGATGCATTTTTGGTCTAGACAGACTTTGGTAGATGCAAACCCTCTTATTAGGAATCCATTAGATAGAAGGAGAATACGGTCACATCATGATCTTCCACATTCTTACATTGCCACATCTTTCGATCCATAGTCTTTTCAAGAAGCCACATGGATATTTGAGTGAGATTCAATGATGAAATAAGAGTATGACTCATTGATTAGGAACAACACTTGGGATCTTGTTCATCTTCTTAAAGGAAGAAAATTAGAATGATGTAGATGGATATATCAGACTAAATTTGTAGCAGATGGAAATATTGATAAGTATAAAGCACGCTTAGTGGCCAAAGGTTTTTTTTCCAAGTGGAAGGCATTGACTATACAAAAATCTTTGCGCTTGTTGCTAAAATGAATTTCATTCACTTGATACTAGCTATTGGTGTAATTCATGGTTAGGTTGTACATCATATGGATGTGAAGAGCACATTTTTTCATGGGGATCTTCATGAGGAAATATATATGGAGCAGCCACAGGGGTTCGTTTAGGATTCTTCATTGTTATCTCACTTGAATAAGTCTCTCTATGGTCTAAAACAAGCCCCTAAGGCTTGGTATTACAAGATGAACACAGTTCTTCTCTTAGTTGGGTTCTCAAGATGTCACTCAGATCCGAATGTCTATATTTTATGGTAGGAGGATTCATTATTGTTCTTGGTACTTTATGTTGATGATCTCAATATTACAGGGAGCACAACATCCATCATCAGCAGTGTTAAGACTACACTTCATGATAGGTTTTCTATGACATACATGAGCCTATTGCACTATTTTCTTAAGATTCAGATAACATAGTTTTCTTTCAGAATTACACTTTCATAGCCCAAGTATGCCATGGACTTGTTAGCTAGGTTTCACATGTTTGATTGTAGGCCTACACTGACTCCTTTCTTATCTAAAATTAGATTTGAGGTTCATTGTTCCACTCCCTTGGTTGATGCCACATTGTAATGTCAGCTTGTAGGCAACCTCATCTATCTAACTCATACATGGCCCAACATTTTATATGTAGTTGGCATGGTTTCACACTTTATACATACACCACATGAGCTTCATTAGAGAGCTACCAAGCATATTTTGAGATATATTTAGGACACTATCAGATACAAGATTTAGTATACAACAGGTACAAGTTCAGACTTGGTGGGATACATAGATTCTGATTGATCTAGTGATTATTATGATCGTAAGTCTAGTTTTGGTTACAAATTTCGCAAATCAAAATACTATTGCTCTTTCATCTATAAAGGCTGAGTATCATGGTGTTGTTAATGCCACTACTAAGGCTATATGGCTTCAAATTTTTTTTACTAAGTTTGGTGTTCCATTTTGGAAGCCATCAGTCATCTACTACGATAACTAGAGCACTATCCATATCTCAAAGAATCTGGTTCATCATCAGAGAACCAAACACATAGAAATCCATATGCACTTTATCATGGAGTTGATTTAGGTGGAGATCATTGATCTATAATATTGTCTTATGAAAGAGCAGATTATAGATATTTTCACCAAACCTTTCACTGAGAGCAAGTATCTTCACTTGTGATCTCTTTTGGGGGTGAGGGACATCAGTGCTTTAGGAGACATCAATTTTGTAGGTGGGTCTCTTAGACATTCATTTTGAGGAGTTTTTTCCTTCAGATTTTCTCCTTTCCTCATCTATTTATACAAAGTACCTAATATGACTACACATTATCGAGACTCTTATCTGCATAACCCTATCTAAACATCATTTATAGGGGGGTGTTGGTGCATTTATTTGGTTTATTGTATTTACTTATATTTATTATCTATTTTGGTGCAATAATTACTTAATATAATTAGTTTATTATATTTATTAATAATTTGTATCAGATAGGATAAGTTTGCTTAGCTAGTAGTCAATTTGGACACTTATCTTGTTACAGTGGAGCTCCACTCCACTCTTCAAGGTAAGATAAAGTGAGATTGTTTAACTAGTAGTCAACTTGTTTTGATCATTTACACAAGTTGGACACCTATCTTGTTAGTGTGGAGTTGTACTCCACTATTCTTGTAGTCAGACATCAATTGAACTACATGTGTTGTGTGAGTTCTTTGATTGTTATCATGCACATCTTGCTCTATATAAGCAATGACTATATGTGTATTCTATATCATATTAATATTGAATTATCAGAGTAATTCATCATATTTAAGCTATTTATTCATTTATATTATTATCTCTGATATACAATTATTATTTATTATTATTATTATTGTTTTCTCTCTTATTTATGTTTTCTATTAGATTCATTAGATACTGTAGCTAATTCTAATATCATGTGTCCAATTTAGATAAAATTGTAGACGATTTTGACTATCTCGGGCACTCTAAACTCAATGGTGAGCTCATAAATTCTCCACAAAACTCCAATTTATGCTTGTATATAAAATCAAAAAACTAATCCTATAGCTAGATATTATTTTCTTAAATATTTAGCAATTTACAGATTCAAGATAGCTCTGATAACATGTTAAAATTAGCTACAATATCTAATAAATCTAATAAAAAGCACAAATAAAAGATAAAATAGTAATAGAAATAAATAATAATTATATATTTGAGATAATAACATATAGGAACATCTCAAATATGATGAATTACTTTGAGAATTTAATATTAATCTAATGTAGAATACATAAATAGCCATTGCTTATATAGAGCAAGATGTGCATGATAAAAATTAGGGAACTCACACAACACATGTAGTTCAAATGATATCTAACTACAAAAATAGTAGAGTGCAACTCCATACTAACATGATAGGTGTCCAACTTATGTAAATGATAAACACAAATTGACTATCAATTAAATAATCTTATCCTATCTTACTCTGAATAGTGGAGTGGAACTCCACTATAACAAGATGGGTGTTCAAATTGACAACTAGCTAAGCAAGCTTATCCTATCTAGTTTAAATTATTAATAAAAAAAATAAACTAATTACAATAAATAATTAGTTCATCAATCTAAATAATAAATACAAATAAATGCAATAAAATAAATAAACACACGAACACCCCTTCATAAGTGAAGCTTAGGTAGGGTTATGCAGATAAGAGGCTCGATAATGTGTAGCCATATTAGGTACTCTGTACAAATAGATGAGAAAAGGAAAAACCTTGAAGGAAAAAAACTTCTCTTCAAAGTAAAGGTCTAGGAGGAACCCTTAAATAACTGTTGTCCCTTGAATAACTGATGTCTCACACCCCCAAAAGAGATCATAAGTGAAGATACTTGCTCTAGGTAAAAGGTTTGGTAAAAATATTTGCAATCTACTGTTTCGTAGGACAATATTGAAGATCAATGATCTGTACTTGAATCAACTCCCTAATAAAATGCACATGGATCTCTATGTATTTGGTTATATCATGATGAACTGAATTTTTCAAGATTTGGATAGTGCTTTGGTTATCATAATAGATGATTGATGGCTTCCAAAATAGAATGCCAAACTTAGTGAGAATATTTTGAATCCAAATAGCCTCAATAGTGACATTAAAAGTGTCATGATAGTCAGCCTTTATAAATGAAAAATCAATAGCATTTTGCTTCTTGCTCTACCAATAAATGAGGTTGGATCCGAAGTGAAAGTTGTAACCAGAAGTGGACTTACGATCATCATTATCACCAACCCAATCAAAATCTATGTATCCCACCAAATTTGAATGTCTACCTACTATAAAGTGAATCCTATATCTCATAGTGCCTTGAATGTAGCTCAAAATGTGCTTGACAACCCTCTAATGAAGCTCATGTGGTGCCTACATAAAATGTGAATCCATGCCAATTCCATATGAAATGTTGGGTTGTGTATGAGTAAGATAGATGAGGCTACCTACAAGTTCATGATAGAATGTGACATAAATCAAGGGAGCGGAACAATGAACCTCAAATCTAACTTCAGATAAGAAAGAAGTTGGTGCAGATCTATAATCAACCATGTAAAATCGAGCTAACAAGTCCATGACATACTTGGGTTGTGAAAGTGTAATCCCACAAAAGACAGTGCTATCTGAATCCCAATAAAATAGTGCAATAAGCCATGTATGTCATAGAAAACCTTTCATGAAGTGTAGTCTTAACACTACTAATAATGGATTTTGTGATCCCTATAACAATGAGCTCATCAAAATAGAGCATTAAGTACAATAGTGAATCCTCCTATCATAAAATGTAGACATTGAGATATGAGTGACATTTTGAGAACTCAACTGAGAGAATAAATGTGTCTATCTTAGAATATCAAGCCCTAAGGGTTTGTTTTAGACCATAGAGAGACTTTTACAAGTGACATACCAATGAACAATCCTGAACAAACTCGTGTCTACTCCATATATATCTTTTCATGAAGATCTCCATGAAGAAATGCACTTTTCACATCCATATAATATATAGCCCAACCATGAGTTGCACCAATAGCTAATATCAAGTGAATGGAATTCATCTTAGTAATAGGCGTAAAGGTTTCTATATAGTCAATGCCTTCCACTTGGGAAAAACCTTTGGCCACTAAATGTGCTTTATACTTATCATTATTTCCATCTACGACAAACTTAGTTCGATATATCTACCTACATCGGACTAATTATCTTCCCTTAGAAAGAGGAACAAGATCCCAAGTTTTGTTCTTAATCAATGAGTCATACTCTTCTTCTATTGATGAATCCACTCAATTTTCCCTATGGCTTTCTGAAAAGACTATGGATTGAAAGCTGTGGTAATGTAGGAATGTTGAAGAGCATGTTGTGATCATGTTTTGCTTCTATCTGATGGATCTCTAACAAGAGGGTCTGCATCTGTTAAAGTATATCTATCCCACAAAGGCATCAATAGGCTAAGATCTGGAGGAGGAGGAGGAGAAACATGACCTACTAAACCTTGTTGAGGAGGTATTACCTCATCATCTCTATGAGTAAAAGAAGTAGGAGTATCATCCTCACTGCTATCTGATTCTTGTAAGTAAGAAGAATGAGAAAGGTTATAAGATAAGTCTGAAGGAATTTATTCAAAGTAAACACTTCTCGCTATAATAATTTCATGTGAATATGAATCAATGAGCCGATATCTCTTAACACCATCAGGATATCCCACAAATATGCAAGTTTGAATTTGTTATTCTAAAACACGATGCTTGTCTAAAGGTATGTGAGCCCATGTTGGACTGATAAATACTCTAAAATGATGTACATCTAGCTTCCTATTATACCAAACTTCAAGAGGTGTTATCCCCTTTAAAGCTTTATGAGGAACTCTATTCTATATATATGCAACACAATTAATTACTTTTGCCCAGTACTCAGGTACTAATGATTTTGCATGAATCATATAACTTGCCATCTCTTTGAAAATCTGTTCTTCCTCTTTAATACACCATTTTGCTAAGGTTTGTATGTAACTAAGTGTTGAAGATCAATTCTTTCAATAACATATAATTATTCAAACTTGTTGTTCACATATTCCCTCCTATTATTTGTGTGGAGAATCTTGACATACTTCCCAGATTGTTTCTCTGTCAGAGGTTTGAACTCTAGAAATCTGTCAAATACTTTATAATTTCAAAAAATAAACCCAAGTATATTTGAAATAGTCATCAATAAATGTGGGAACATAGCATGTTTTATTAAAAGACAAAGTAGGTAATAGACCCGTTATATCACTATGAACAAGTTTAAGGACTTGTGTAGCCCTCCAAGCCTTCCCTTTATCAAACTTATTCTTTGGATGTTTGTCTAAGGCATAATCTGTTAGGAACCGCTTATCCAACGGAAGCACAATTGATTACTTTCTTATAAGCAATTAAACACGGAATTATACCATAATGATTAAGTAACTAGAAATTTGAGACAACAAAGAATTTGAGAGACAATACACACTCTTGTATTAAATATTACTAGAAGAAAATACAATAAGGAAGATGCCACTTCTTTCTCCACCTCAAAGGCTTGCCACACCTCAAGACCTTCTTCCCTCTCTCTCTTGCTCAACATAACAACTCTATAGCCTGAGTTATTATCCCTCCTTGAATGCTTCAGCTGATTTCCTTGACCTTACACCTGTAGATCTCCTTGACCTTGCTTGCTTCAATGCTTTTACTTGCCTGCTTGATCATTACAATACATGCATCATGGGTCTTTAAATAGAATCCCATGCATACAAAAATAGAACTCTAACTACAATAATTAGACATGCAGCTCGTGACTTAAATTAGTCTTTTAACATGCAAACACTCGCTTCACTTAACTGACTGTTCGTCAACAGCAGTTCTGGAACGCACAGGCGACCAACGCCGGTCCCTGCTTCCCTGGTGTTGCCGATGTCGACCGACTAGCTACTGACACCGGTTGCCTTCTGCACTGGTAATGACCGACGTCGGTCATGCTATCGATGCCGATACTTCTGGAACTTCAGCAACCTCTTGTTTCTTCGTGTCTGCAACAGTTGAAGCTTTTAGCTCCACACCCTAACATAATCATGGCATACACTCCATGAAAACTAAATTTGTGAAAGTCCTATAACCATCTGTTACTGACTAATTTGTTATAAATAGCGGTAATTTAGATGACCAAATCACTCATGTCATAGCTTGCTCGCTAAATCAGTGTGCGACAACAAAGTTTTAGAGGAAGACTGAGGCACAAAGTGGAAGAATGAATAAAATCAAGTATTATTGTCAACTTTTCCCACTATAATGAAAGCATTATCCTCCAATTTTTCTATTGATACAAAATTGGATGTGAACTCAACTTTCATACCCATATCAAAGTGATTGATTTGGTAGACATAGAGAAGGTTTGTTGATAACTTTGGCACATAGAGGACATCCTAAAATATACCACTATCATAATCATCACCTATGAGAATATGAGACAAGGAAATTGGTTTTAATTTAGAAAATTATTCTTGGTCAGAACCTATATGGTGCAAAGTGTTGTTTCCAAAATCCGTCACTTGTTTTTGGGGACAACATATCAACTATTTTGGTCTTGCAGCTCTTCCCTTCTCAAAAAATGTTTTGAGCGCTTATGTTCTTCAATTATTCAAGCATTTTTAGCTAAGGAACTCGCAGGTTCAACGGGTTCAATGACTTCAACAGGCGAGCTCTCACAAAGAAACAAGTTCCCAATGCTTAGGCAATTTCAAGGTTGGTTCAACGCTGAGGTTCAACCAAAAGGTCCATCAGCAAGCTTCAAACAAAGGATTGAACCATTGAACCCCGCTTCCAAAGGTTCGACGGGTTCAAAGGTTCAATGACGTCGGTAGACTTAAAGAGTTAAGCACTTTGGCAAGTTTAAAGTTCAATGGCTTCGAGAGACTTAAAAGAAAAGAAGGCTTCAAAAAGTAAAGAATGAATCATTGAACCGTTGAACCTTGAACCAAAATGGTTCAACAGGTTCAAAGGTTCAACGAGATCAATAAGATCAAAAGACTTAAACGAAAGAAGGCTTCAAACAAAAGAATGAACCATTGAACCTTGAACCAAAATGGTTCAATGGGTTCAATTGAAAGGTCTGAAGGAATGTTCAAAGGCCCAACAAAAAGTGATAAAAGCAAAGGAAAGATTTCTTTCAAAAAAAATGTCTGAAGGAATTCCTTTGGACATTTTGTCTAAAGGCTTTGAAGAAGAAGGCTGCCCGAAGGACCCCAAAGGGCAGGAACCCTTGCGAGGGACTCTCAGTGACCAGGAAATGGACCTTTCTCAAGGCCTGAAGGGACACCTTCCCTTCGGGGGCTTCCAAAGACATAAAACCAAAGGAATTTCAAAGCTTCAAGAGACTTAGAAAAATAAAGGCTTCTAAGAAAGAGGATGAACTATTGAACCTTGAACCGAATTGGTTCAAAGGTTCAATGGGTTCAAAGGTTTAAAGAAGCTTCGAGCAAAGGAAAGAAGCGAAAGATTCTATAGACCAGTTCAAAGAGGTGGTTCAACTGACGAGCAAAGAAGGGATTGAACCAGGAAAGTGATTGAACCAAAGAAGCGATGGAACCAAGGAGCCGATAAGACCACTCGAACCGTTAAACCATTGAACCAATGAAGTTTTAAAGGTTCAAAGGTTTATGGTTCAAGTGACCAGCAACCAATGACGTCCCTGGGAACATCAAATTTAAGGTAATTAAATATCCATTGGTTTTCAAATGTGGCACATAACATAAAGAATAAACTAAGTGACCAACTGAAGAGGAAGTTAAAAGAGTCTGCAACAAAGAAAGGAGATAGCCCGAGAGCTTAGATCACAAGGAAAGAGGGGAAAGCTATAGGAGATACTGAAATAACTGCACATGAGTTATTTCTAGTAGGTGGAACAGTCCACCAAGTAGACATTTGAGCTTGCAAACATTAAAAGGTGTGGCCTATTTTTCTTCCTTTAAATAAAAGTGAGGGGATAGCTACGTACATATTTGGAAAAATACCAGACAACCCTTGTTGAGGAGAAGACATTTGAGATGTTTTTGTATACCAAAGTCAAGACCGATGCCCTGTTCCAGCATGGCCTCTTGACAAAACTAAAAATGCATTCAAGGCATTGAATGCACAGCATGGGCCATTCCATGAAACAAAGCACCAAGTCTTTCTTGGATGCTATATATTGTAATCTCTTATTTTATTCAAAGGAGATCTCTCTGATATAGAAGCGAAACCCTGCCAAAATTGAAAGATGGTCATTGAGACTTTGAGCTCAGATTGTTAATCATAGCGATTTATTTGAATGAAAAAGTAGGTTACTTTCAAACTTTGTGCTATAATAGATTGTGTCATTTAGGAGATTGTTCTTATGTTTATTTCTTGAATGCATTCTTGTCCATTTTAAATAAATAACCAAGACTAGTGGAAGTAATCAGGAAGGTGTCCTAAAGCCAACTATGGGGAGACTTTGTGCTGCCACAATTATCTTTTGTGTGTCTATATTTTAGTTTCTTTCTGTGTAAAATATCTTGGGATGACTTTGTGCCCCCATTATCCTTCATGTTTCACTCTTTGGCAGTTGAGGGGGAGACTTTGTGCTACACCTCATTTTGCTTGTTACTGCGTCCAGTTACTGTTACTTTCTAGAAAGAATTCTTGCTATTTGTTGCAGACCACTTTTGAAAGAAGAGAAGTGCCTTTAGTGTTTTCACCAAAATTCTCTTATGTCTGTGAACATCATCTCTAAAAAAAGAGAGATGGATAGTGTAATCCTACTCTGAATGTTATTTTCTACTTATATATATATATATAGTATATAGTGCCTCATATTTATAGGGAACCTCCCCTTGATGAGAGGAGAGATTTGTTCCCTTTTGATGTGGTAAACCTACACATTTGGATGATCAATCTCCTTATGCTGTGGTTGAAAAACCTATTTTGCCTATCAGTTAGCTGGTGACAAAATATTCACCCAACAATTTTTGGTGACTCCGCTGGGGAATATTTTGTGCAATTTGAAGCCTCAAGCTTCAAATTGAAGCAGTCCCTATCCTTATCCATTCAAATCTTACACTCTGGCAGCTCCACAATATATAAGAATCTAGAGGTCTAAAGGTATTATTGACCCTGTATTCGAGTTGGCTCAACAAAGTGATTTTGATCTGTTTTCTTCACCATCTAACCTCCAACGAACTAGGAGTTTTTCTCTTATAAAAGTCAGGTCTCCATTACTAGGCAAAGCATCCATTTCTACTATTAACAGAGCTTTGTCACTATATACGCCTCAAGCATTTGTTACCTCCCTTCAGCAATCAAACAATGGCAGTTCAAGGCCCCTGGGGTAAATCTTTTGGCCCACTCAACTTAACTCCACCTCTACATGAACCACCACACAGTTTAAGGAAAAATTTCCCCAAGTTCTTTGGTGATGGGAGAGTTCATCTTGATGAACATATTATAACATTCAACATATCCTATGGTGTGATAGGCATGGAGTATGAGGATGTAGCAGTCAGGCTATTTGTGAAAACATTGCAAGGCGCTACTGCAGACTAGTTCTACCATCTGTAGGCTCAATTAGTGACTGACTGGAACACTCTTAAAGCTAAATTTGAAGTCAGGTTCAAGACTGCAAAAGATGCACATGCCCTACTGTCCTAGCTCACACAAATGAAGAAGGAAACTCATGAACCTATGAGAGATTTCACAGCCAAATTTGACAGCCTGAGGAACAAGAGTCCTACCATGGCTCAACCAACAGCTGAGAACCTTAAATATTTCTTCATCAACTCTCAACTTCCTGAAGTGAGTTTCTTGTTGAGACATGCTAGCCACATAGACCTTGCTATTACTCAGGGTTTGGCCACTAAGGTGGAAGATGATCTCATCTTCATGGGAAAGATAAGGAAAGATCCTAACAGAGGTAAATTTTCTTCATCCTTTGAATATCTATCTACAAGCACCACTGATCAAATGGTGAAAAAGCTAGCAAATAAACTGCTAGCCTTGAAAATACAAATGGCCCAAGGTATGTCTGCTCCTCCTTATCAAGATATATAAAGGAGGACATTTCCAAACTAGTCATATCAAGGCAATGCTGTTAGAAATCAAGGGCAACCAAATCGCCTTTCTCCCCCACAGGGGAAGCTTGCCATTGAAGCAACTCCAACTAACTCAATAGTTGGATATCTAGAAACAAAATCTAATTTTTCTTTTCAACCTAAGTTGAACCTAGAAGATGACGCTAATCTCTTCACAAAGGGAGAAGAAGAATTAGCTAGCGAATCCAACATTGGTTTCCTGAATTACCAAGATGAACCCAGAAGTAAAGGTGAAGTAGTTGAGAGATCATACGTTGTATCCACCCAGTCCCAGAACCAGTAACCCAACAAGCTGATAAGAAAAAAATAGAGGAGCATTCTCAACCAGTAATTTCAATTGCTAAGCAGGGAGCCACTCTGCCTTTTCAATCAAAGGACCCGCTGATCACTAAAAAGGTAAGTACATCAAGTTTTCCTTCATCTTCTGCTTCAAATTCGTAGACCAATACCAACCCTCCTAAGAACTAGAAGGATGAATTGCCTTCCCCTATTCTTAATTCATTTCAGACATTTGATATAATCAACCATGTCAAGAAGACCAAAATTCAAATGACTAAATTTGAATTCTTGCAATCTAACCCTAAACAATTGGATAGGTTAGTGGAATGTGTGAAGGATAAAGTCGTCTCTGCAGGACAATTTTTTTTGAAAGTAACTCCTGGTCCCCCCAAGAATATGTCCATCCCAAACAACCTTGTCATTACTCCTCCTGCTGCTCCTAGGAGGACATAACCCTTTTATGTCTCTCTACAGATAAATAGTCACTAGCTGAACAATTACATCATAGACACAGGTGCATTTGACAATGTCATGTCTGTCAAAGTGGCTGAATCTTTTGGACTCACACTGACCAAGACATTTGAGAAATGCTTCTCCATGGAGAACAAAAAAGTGCCACTACTAAGATAAATCAAGGATGCCAAATTTGCATTTATGGCATTTCTAAAAAAGAGAATTAAGATCACAGTCCTAGTGGCCGACATCTTAGCCTCATTCGACATCCTTCTTGGATGAAATTTTTGCAAGGATGTTGGAGGAGAAATAAGCATGGACCTATCTGAAGTGAGGATCTCTGTCAAAGGCGTTATTCAGAGATTGCTTCTTGAGAAGGAGGCAAAATATATTGTCACCCAAACATCAGCACTTGAAACCCAAATTTTGTTTGAGTCTTCAAGCAGGGGTAATTATTTTTTGTCTACTGAAGACGTTCTTGTTACATCAGACAAAATTCCTATAAGTGGCAATCCAAAAATTGATTCAAATAAGACATCAAAAGAATTAGTAGGGTGTAGTACAGATGAAAAAAAATCTTCCCTCTCTAATGAAAAAAAATATGATAGAAGATCAGTTTTTGATGATGTTTAGATCTTGGAATTCGATGGCAGCAATTCTTCTACCAAAGCTGGAGCTGGGATTGTGTTGATATCTCCTTAAGGAGATATATTTCTTTCTTTATACAAGTTGCAGTTCAGCAACACGAACAACACTGCCAAGTATGAATCTCTATTACTCGGGTTGAAAGCTACTCAAGACAAAGGTATCAAGCTCTTTCATGCCAAAAGAGATGCTAAGCTGATGGTGTGTCAGGTGAGGAACCTGTGTCAATCCAAGAACAAAAGATTGCACCATTACCATAATCTGGTATGGGACTATATTGAAAGTTTTGATGCTTTTAATATATTTTCAGTACCCAGAGAGCTTCATAATCATACAAATTCATTGGCTGTCCCTGCAACCTTCATGGTTCCTCACCCCGATTTCAAAGATAATAGGTACACTATCAAATTGGTCTTTCAACCAAGTGTGCCTAATAAAGCTAACCATTGGCAGGTGTTTGATGCTGACAATCAAATCATGTGCTAGACTGAACCAAAAGAATAATGAATTATGGTAATGGACCATGCTGCTACACGTCAAAATTAGGAAAAGAAACTCTTCGCCAAGAGAGCAAAGATCTATGGTTTTTAAATTGGAGACCACATCTTGCCATGGGGCAAGAAGAGTGAACCAAAAGGAGTGTACAGAAAATGTGATTTCTGGTGGAGAGTTCCATTCGCCCATCACTGATTTTGGGGAAAAAATGGGTTTTTACTGATTTATTAGGATGGAATGCCATTTTCATTGTCTCATAGTGTGCGGTATCTGAAGCACTTTAATTCTTTAAGTATCAGATAAGTCTGGTTGTACATTTTTACATTTGTATAGTCTTTAGTTCTATTTTGTGTTGTTCATTTTTGTTTCTTTTTGGCGCCTTTCTTTTTAGGTAGCATGACTCCGTAGCCCAATGGCATACTTAAAGGCACTAGAGATTCTGGATTCTACTCCCTTCAATTGTTTTTACAATTGATGAAAGTTCTCCAACTGGAGCCAGCTGTTGTTCCCAAAATTCGTCACTTATTTTTAGGGACAATATATCAACTATTTTGGTCCTACACACGAAAATTCTCTCTTCCTTTCTCAAAAAATATTTTGAGCGCTCAAGTTTTTCAATTATTCAAGCATTTTCAGCTAAGGAACTCGCAGGTTCAATGGGTTCAACGACTTCAACAAGCGAGCTCTCACAAAGAAACAAGTGCCCGAAGGACCCCAAAGGGCAGGTACCTTTGCGGGGGACTCTCGGTGACCACAAAATGGACCTTTCTCAAGGCCCAAAGGGACACCTTCCCTTTGGGGGGGTTCCAAAGACATAAAGCTGAAGAAATTTCAAAGCTTCAAGAGACTTAGAAAAATAAAGGCTTTTAAGAAAGATGATGAATCGTTAAACCTTAAACCAAATTGGTTCAAAGGTTTAACAGGTTCAAAGGTTCAAAGAAGCTCCGAGCAAAGGAAAGAAGTGGAATATTCTAGAGACTAGTTCAAAGAGATGGTTCAACTGACGAGCAAAGAAGAGATTGAACTAGGAAAGTGATTGAACCAAAGAAGCGATGGAACCAAGGAGCTGATAAGACCGCTCGAATTGTTGAACCATTAAACCAATGAAATTTCAAAGGTTCATGGTTCAAAATGGTTCAAGCGACCAATGACTAATGGCATCCCTACAGACGTCAAATTCAAGTTAATAAAATATCTATTGGTTTTCAATTGTGGCACGGAACCTAAAGAACAAACTAAGCGACCAGCTGAAGAGGAAGCCAAAAGACCCTGCAGAAAAGAAAGGAGATAGCCGAAGAGCTTAGATCACAAGGAAATAGGGGAAAGCTACATGAGATACTAAAATATCTACGTAGGAGTTATTTTTAGTAGGTGGAACAGTCCACCAAATAGACATATGACCTTGCAAAAATTAAAAGGCGCGACCTATTTTTCTCTCTTTGAATAAAAGTGAGGGGACAACCATGTACATATTTGGAGAAAGACCAGACAACCCATGCTGAGGAGAAGACATTTGAGATGTTTCTGTATACCAAAGTCAAGGCCGATGCCCTGTTCCAGCATGGCCCCTTGACAAAACTAAAAATGCATTTAAGGCATTGAATGCACATCATGGACCATTCCATGAAATAAAGTGCCAAGTCTTTCTTGGCTGCTACATATTGTAATCTCTTATTTTATGCAAAGGAGATCTCTCTGATATAGAAGTGAAACTTTGCCAAAGTTGAAAGGCGATCACTGAGACTTTGAGCTCAGATTGTTAATCATAGTTCTTTATTTGAATGAAAAAGTAGGTTACTTTCAGACTTTGTGCTGTAATAACTTGTGTCATTTAGGAGATTGTTCTTATGTTTATTTCTTGAATGCATTCTTGTCCATTTTAATGAAATAAGCAAGACTAGTGGAAGTAGTCAGGAAGGTGACCTGAAGCCAACTGTGTAGAGACTTTGTGCTGCCACAATTATCTTTTGTGTGTGTGTTTTAGTTTCTTTTTGTGTAAAGGATCTTGGGAAGACTTTGTGCCTCCATTATCCTTCATGTTTCATTCTTTGGCAGTTGAGGGTGAGACTTTGTGCTACACCTCATTCTACTTGTTACTGCATCCAGTTACTGTTACTTTCCAGAAAGAATTCTTGCTATTTGCTGCAGACCAGTTCTGAAAGAAGAGAAGTGCCTTCAGTGTTTTCACCAAAATTATCTTATGTCTGTGAACATCATCTCTAAAAAAAGAGAGATGGATGGTGTAATCCTACTCTGAGTGTTATTTTTTGCTTATATATATAGTATATAACACCTCATATTTATAGGGAACCTCTCCTTGGTGAGAGGAGAGATTTGTCCCCTTTTGATGTGGTAAACCTACAAATTTGGCTGATCAATCTCCTTATGTTGTGTTTGAAACAACCTATTTTTCCCATCAGTTAGCTGGTGAAAAAATATTCACCCAACACAAAGCACCTAAGTCAATTACCCATGACTTGGGAGAATTTGCCAATGCAACTGGTGCTGTAGCTTTTCCTTTCTTTAAATTTGAAGGAGTGGAAGAATCCTTTGATTGATTGACGTTATTCTTTTCGAGAAGACCCTTAAGGTCATCAATCTCTTTCTTTAAATAATCTTGTTCACTATGAAACCCATTTTTACAATAAGGGCAATGAGTGCCAATCCTTTTTTGTGAATCCCCTTTCTTGTTAGTGAATTTATAATCTCCTTATGAGAAATATTTTTGCTCTTTATTTTTATCTTCTTATGACTCATTCTAATTATTCTGCTTCTTTTTACTTGAACCTGCATTTGATACTGATGTTGAAACTTATTTATGCTGAGGTTGACTTGCAACTAGAGCTTAAGATTTGGATTACTTGATTAGACCCATTGCTATTGACTTTTCTTCTTCAACCATTAGAATCTCAGAGCATACCTCAAAGGTGGCATTTGATATGATGTGTCCAATATGATCCTTTAAGTCTGAAAGCTAGAGACAAAAGATAAATATTCAATATTTGATTTATGTAAGGCATTGAAAATTAATTGAATATCTTTTTTATCAATTTTATATTCAGAAAGTTGTGTAGTAAGATCTATGACTTTAGTGATGTAGTTTTGTATTGTAGCATAATTTTTAAGATGTAAACTAATGAGTTTGTTTTCAATTTGGTAACTATGAACCTCATCTATTTTGCCAAACAATGATGCTAATTAATTCCAAGCCTCTTTTGAAGTTATACATTTGTCAAGATCGAAATTCAAATTTAAAGTCATGTTAGACCAAATGCATCCAATTACCTTAGCAGTTCCAAAGAGAAAGTGTTTTAACTCTTTTTGTATCATTAGGTAGAGTAAGAAGAGTTGTTATGTAAGGCGTATATCATAGCATAATTAATGCATTCCAAGCATTCTATTTCTATGTGTTATAGTTATATGTTGTTAATAATAGAAACTTAAGATTCCTCATGATGCAATTGGAAATAAACTGTCACATAACATAAATCAAAATACATAACACACCAAAAAACCCTCTTGAATTACTTAGTTTTATCCCACCCAGTAAGTATTTTTTTGGCAATTTATAATTGAGTGCAATTACAAGATTGAATTATATATTTTTTAGTTTATAAAAAGCTCAATTAAGCCCTGTAGTCTAAAAGTACAAAAATATGCATTTTAAAAAAAAAAATTATATACCAATGTATTGTGCTCAAAAAAATATTAACTTAAAAAAATAGGACCTTAATATGAGGTCGTATGTGAAAGTTACGAGTCTCTGAAGTTGTAAAAATGAGAATGGGCAAGTGTTGTTGTAGAAAATTTAAATT
Source organism: Torreya grandis (assembly GCA_037957365.1). Classification (NCBI taxonomy): domain Eukaryota; kingdom Viridiplantae; phylum Streptophyta; class Pinopsida; order Cupressales; family Taxaceae; genus Torreya; species Torreya grandis. The sequence continues at coordinate 1,170,905 of JARHVA010001420.1, forward strand.
CTAAGAAAATCTAAAAAAAATTAAAAGTACAATAGTGAAGAGCACAAAATTTTAAACTATTTTTAAAATATTTGCTCAAAAATACCTCTTGGTGTTCAAATGACAGGCTTCCGGAGTTGTCTTTTCAAATCTGCCTACTAATCCGTGAGGCTTGCAAAAAAAAATTATCTTCACTGTCCATACATCTATACTTGGTAAAAAAGTTATCTTTCGGGTTATTGTGTCTAAATTGGATAAATTTTATATGGATCTATAAGTTTTGATGCCTTCTAAACGTAATCATGAGGTCTATTTTGCTCAAGAATCCTTTGATTTTCAAGTACCCACCAGATTTGGACGTGGTGCTTCTAGATCAAACTCTTGCCAATTTTGCCTTTTATGTTGCTGCATTTATTTGTTTTATTATGTTTACTTGTATTTATTATTTGTTTTAGTGCATTAATTATTTATTGTAATTAATTTATTATATTTATTAATAATTTGCACCAAATAAGATAAGCTTGCTTAGCTAGTAGTCAACTTAGACACCTATCTTGTTACAATGGAGTTCCACCCCACTATTCAAGGTAAGATTGTTTAATTTGTGTTGATCATTCACATAAGTTAGACACCTATCTTGATAGTATGGAGTTGCACTCCATTATTCTTGTAATTAGATATCAGTTGAACTACGCATGTTGTGTGAATTTTTTGATCTTTCATGCACGACTTGCTTTATATAAGTAGTGGCTATTTGTGTATTCTATATCAGATTAATATTGAATTATCAGAGTAATTCATTATATTTGAATTATTTATTCATTTCTATTATTATTTCAGATATAAAAATATTGTTTATTATTATAACCATTTTATCTCTTATTTATGCTTTTTATTAGATTAATTAGATCATGTAGCTAATTCTAACATAGTAGTAGAGCTATCTTGAATTTATAGATTGTTAAATATTTAAGAGAAAAATATCTAGATATAAGATCAATTTTTTTATTTTATATACAAGCATAAATTAGAGCTTTGTAGAGAATTTTTGAGCTCACCATTGAATTCAAAGTGTCTGAGATAGTCAAAATCATCTAAAATTTTATCCAAATTAGACATGGGAGTTAAAATTGGTAATGGTTTGATCCAAAAGCACCATGCCCAAATTCTACGAGTACTTGAAAATCAAAGCATGTTTGAGCAAAACAGACTTCATGATTACATTCGAAACGCGTCAAAACCTATATATCCATATAAAATTTATCTAATTTAGACACAGTCACCTGAAAGGCAATTTTTTTTGTGCTCTTAGGTATGACCATACAGACTATATGGACTATGCCGACAATTTTTTTTGGTAGGGCTCACAGACCAGTGGGTAGATTTGAAAGGGAAATGTCGGAAGCCCATCATTTGAACATCAAGAGGTATTTTTAAATAGTTTAAAATTTTGTGCTCTTCACAGCTGTACTTTCATTTTTTTCCAAATTTTTTTATATTTTACGAAAATTTATATTATTTTATAATAGCTCTTGTCCGTCCTCATTTTTTCAACTTCAAAGGCTCATAACTTTCACATACGACCTCATATTGAGTTCCTTTTTTTCTAAAGTTAATATTTTTTTGAGCACAAAAAATTGGTGCATAAATTTTTAAAACAAAGTGCATATTTTTTTACTTTTAGTAAGGCATAATTGAGCTTTTTATAAATTGAAATAAATGTAATCCATCTTTGTAATTGCACTCAATTATAAAGTGCCAAAAAAATACTTACTAGCTGAGATAAAACCAAGTAATTCAAAGGGGTTTTATGGTGTACTCTATATTTTGATTTCTGCCTTGTGATGATTTATTTCCAATTGCATCATGGGGAATCCTAAGTTTTCACTATTAACAACATACAACTATAACACATGGAAACAAAATACTTGGAATTCATTAATGATGCTAGGACATATTCCTTACATAATAACCCTTCTTATTCCACTTAGTGATGCAAAAGAGTTACAACACTTTCTCTTTGAAACTACTAAGGTAATTGGATGCATTTAGTCTTACATGTATTTAGATTTGAATTTCCATCTTGACAAATGTACAACTCCAAAAGAGGCTTGGGATAAATTAGCATCATTGTTTGGTAAAATAGATGAGTTCATGGTTATCAAATTGACAACGAACTCATTAGTTTGGATCCTAAAAATTATGCTACAATATAAGACTACATCACTAAAATCATAGATCTTAGAGCACAACTTTATGAATGTAAAATTGAAAAAAAAAAAATTTAATTAATTTTCAGTTCCTTATTTAAACTAGGTCTTTAATATTCATCTTTTGTCTCTAGATTTTAGACTCAAAAGCGTACATTGGGCACATCATATCAAATGCCCACCTTTGAGGTATTCTCTGAGATTCTAATGGTTGAAGAAGAAAAGTTAATAGCTATGGGTCTAATCAAGTCATCCAAATCTCAAGCTTTTGTTACAAGTCAACCTCAGCATAAACAAGTTTCAACATCAACATCAACATCAAATAAAAGTTCAAGTTAAAAAAATAGAATAATTAGAATAAGTCACATAAAGATAAAAATAAAGGGCAACAATCTTCCTCACAAGGAGATTATAAATCCATTAATAAGAAAGGGGATTCACAAAAAAGGACCGGCACTCATTGCCCTTATTGAAAAATGAGTTTTATAGTGAACAAGATTGTTAGAATAAAGAGATTGATGACCTTAAGGGTCTTCTCAAAAAGAATAACATCAATCAATCAAATGAGTCTTTCACTCCAAATTTAGGGAAAAAGAAAGCTACGGTACTATTTGCATCGACAAATTCTTCCAAGTCATGGGTAATTAACTCAGGTGCTTTGCACCATATGGGTTCTGATCAGGGATAATTTTATGGATTAGAACCATGTTCCTTTCCTCATATTCTCATAAGTGATGATTCTAAAGTAGATGTTATAGAAAAAGGTACATTTGATGTTGATAGTGGTGTATTTGAGGATGTCTTCTTTGTGCCAGAGTTATCAACTAACCTTGTCTCTGTCTACCAAATCACACACTTTATTACTAGTAGGGAAGTTGAGTTCACACCTAATTCTGTATCAACCAAGAAATTGGAGGATAATGCCTTAGTTGCAGTGGGAAAAGTCAATAATAATACTTAGGTTTATTCATTATCTCACTTTGTGCCTTAGTCTTCCTCTACAGCTTTGCTCTCACACATTGATTCAGTGAGCAAACTATGGCATGAGCGGTTTGGTCATCTGAACTACTATTATGTATAACAACTTAGTCAACATGAGATGGTTATAGGACTTCCACAGATCAAATTTTTATGTGGTGTATGTCATGGTTGTGCCTTAGGCGAACATCCAGAGGAAAAGTTTGATAAAGGGAAGTCTTGGAGGGCTACACAAGTCCTCAAACTTGTTCATAGTGATTTAGCAGGTCCATTACCTACTTTGTCTTTTAGTAAAACCTGTTATACTCTCATATTTATTGATGGCTATTCTGGATATACTTGGGTTTATTTTCTGAAACTTAAGAGTGAAGTATTTAATAGATTTCTAGAGTTTAAAGCTCTAACAGAGAAATAATTTGAGAAGTAAGTCAAGACTATCCACACAGATAATGGGAGGGAATATGTGAACAACAAGTTTGAACAATTCTATGCTCTTGAATGAATTGATCTTTAGCATTCAGTTGCATACACACCTCAACAGAATGGTGTAGCAGAGAGAAAGAACAGATTCTTAAAGAGATGGCAAATTGTATGATTCATGTAAAATAATTAGTACTTAAGTACTAGGTGGAATCAATTATTTGTGCTACATATTTATAGAATATATTTATTTAAACGGGATAAGACCTTTTGAAGCTTGGTGTAATAAGAATTCAGATGTGCATCATTTAAGAGTCTTTTGTAGTCCAACATGGGCTCACATACCTTCAAACAAGCACCGTGCTTTATAACAACAAAGCCAAACTTGTATATTTTTGAGATATCCTAATGTTGTTAAGGGATATCAACTCATTGATTCAGATTCACATGAGCTTATTATAGTGAGAAGTGTTTACTTTAAATAAAGTCCTCCAGACTTGTCTTCGAGCATTTCTCATTCTTCTTTCTTAGAAGAATTAGATAGCAGTGACGATGATACTCTTACTTCATCTAATCATAGGGATGATGAGGTAATATGTTCCCAATAGGGTTTAACAAGTCATGTTCCTCTTCCTCCTCCTCCAGATCCTCGCCTATTGATGCATTTGTGGGCTAGACAGACTTTCGCATATGTAGACCCTCTTGTTAGGGATCCATTAGATAGAAATAGAACATGATCATAACATGATCTTCCACATTGTTACATTTCCACAGCTTCTGATCTAGAGTCTTTTTAGGAAGCCATAGGGACAATTGAGTGGGATTCAATGATGAAAGAAGAGTATGACTCATTGATTAGAAACAACACTTAGGATCTTATATTTCTTCTTAAAGGAAAACAATTAGTATGATGTAGGTGGATATATCATACTAAATTTGTAGTAGATGGAAATATTGATAAGTATAAAATATGTTTAATGGCCAAAGGTTTAATTCAAATGGAAGGCATTGACTATACAGAAACCTTTGTGCCTGTTGCTAAGATGAATTCCATTCATTTGATACTAATTATTGGTGCAGCTCATGGTTGGGTTGTACATCAAATAGATGTGAAGAGTGCATTTTTTTATGGAGATCTTCGTGAATAAATATATATGGAGCAACCATAGGGATTCGTTTAGGATTCTTCATTGGTATGTTGCTTGCATAAGTCTCTCTATGGTCTAAAACAAACCCTCAAGGCTTGGTATTCCAAGATGGACACATTTATTCTCTCAATTGGGTTCTTGAGATGTCACTCAAATTTGAATGTCTATATTCTACAGTAGGAGGATTCACTCTTTTACTTGGTGATTTATGTTGATAATCTCATTATTACATGGAGCACAACATCCATCATCAATAATATTAAGACTGCACTTCATTTTTGATGACATACATGGGCATGTTGCACTATTTTCTCAAGATTTAGATAACACAATCTTCTTCTGAGATTACACTATCACATCCCAAGTATGTCATGGACTTGTTAGCTCAATTTTACATGGCTGATTGTAGGCTTGCATTGACTCCTTTCTTATATGTAGTTAGGCTTGAGGTTCATTGTTCTACTCCCTTGGTTGATGCCGTATTATATCGCCAGTTTGTAAGTAGCCTCATCTATCTAACTCATACATGACCTGATATTTCATATGTAGTTGGTATGGTTTCATGCTTTATAAAAACACCACATGAGCTTCATTGGAGAGTCATCAAGTGCCTTTTTAGCTATATTCAAGGCACTTTAAGATACATGATTTACTATCTAGTAGGTACAGGTTCAGACTTGGTAGGATACACACATTCTGATTGGGTTGGTTATTATGATGATTGTAAGTCCACTTATGGTTACAACTTTCACTTTAGATTTGACCCCATTTATTGCTAGAGAAAGAAGCAAAATATTATTGCTCTTTCATCTACAGAGGCTAAGTATCATGGCGTTGTTAATGCCACTATTGAGGCTATTTGGCTTCAAAATATTCTCACTAAGCTTGGTGTTCTATTTCGGAATCCATTAGTCATCTAATGTGATAACCATAGCACTATCTAGATCTCAAAAAATTTAGTTCATCATCAGAGAACCAAACATATAGAGATCCATATGCACTTTAGCAGGGAGATGATTCAAGCAGAGATCATTGATCTATAATATTGTCTTACGGAGGATTAGATTGCAAATATATTCACCAAACCTTTCACTGAGAGAAAGTATCTTCAATTGCAATCTCTTTTAGAGGTGCGGGACATCAGTTCTTAAGGGAGGTCTCCTAGACCTTCATTTTGAGGAGTTTTTCCCTTCAGGTTTTCTCCTTTTGTCATCTATTTATATAGATTATCTAATATGACTACACATTGTCGAGACTTTTATCTGCATAGCCCTACCTAAACTTCGCTTATGAGGGGTTGGTGTATTTATTTGCTTTATTACATTCACTTGTATTTATTATTTATTTTGGTGCACTAATTACTTATTCTAATATATTTATTAATAATTTGTACCAGATATGATAAGCTTGCTTAGTAAGTAGTCAATTTAGACACCTATCTTGTTATAGTGGAGTTTCACTCCACTCTTCATGGTAAGATAGGGTGAGATTATTTAACTAGTAGTCAACTTGTGTTGATCATTTACATAAGTTAGACACTTATCTTATTAGTGTGGAGATAGACTGCACTATTCTTGTAGTCATATATCAGTTGAACTACATGTGTTGTGTGAGTTCTCTGATCTTTATCATATATGCCTTGCTCTATATAAGCAATAGTTATTTGTGTATTCTATATCAGATTAGTATTGAATTATCAAAGTAATTCATCATATTTGAGTTATTTATTAGTTTTTGTTATTGTCTCAAATATACAGTTATTTATTATTATTATTATTATTATTGTTTTATCTCTTATTTATGCTTTCTATTGAATTCATTAGACCCTGTAGCTAATTCTAAATTCTTGTGCCCAATTTGA